>JBBMKE010000001.1:5902626-5917415 GCA_037834125.1 Lippia alba | reverse complement strand
AAAAATTATAACTCGTAACCCTTTTAGACAAATAATTACGCGTACACCCATTCACCAAATATTAATTACAAAAAACACCCACTAGCTAGAGTTTTATTCAATTTTTATGACATCATCAGATATTTAACTTGAATTTTCTATTTTACCCTTTTATTTATGTAGCTTTTTTTTTCAAAATTGCCCTTATTTAAAATTGATAGTGATGTCTAGATTATTTTAATAAGAATATTCATTTAAAAGTTAAATTAATTATGTAGAAATGTATTAATAAATTATTCTTTGAAAAATAATTTTTTTAAAAATAAAAATAAAAATAAATTAATTTAAAAATACGATAAATTATATCTTTAGATATAGTCTTATCCCTTTAGTCCATTTAATCATATTTTTATTCATTTTTAATTGTTTCGTAGATGTGATTTTATTCTTTATTCTATTAAATCGTAAAATTTAATTTATATTCATCATAAAATTTTTAATTTAGCAAGTCCCCAATTCTATCCACTTTGGAGTTTTCCGTTGTAACTTCGTCCACCACTTCTATTCTAACTCAATCGTTAGATTTCATGTGCTCAAACGGAAGATGTGAAAATTGATCTTGACACGGAATAACTCATCAAATCCTTTAAATCTTGAAATATCAAATAATATAAATTTAAAATATGGAATAACAAACTCTAATTAATTAAAGAGATTGCAATAAAGAATAAATCTTGACTTCGAGATGCAGATTTTTTTTTTTGTGTCCAACACAAAGGGCATGGCATCGGTGTACTGGATAGAAGCATGCATGGCTCTTCGTTAAAGAGATTGGAAAGCGCCATCAGCACCACATAGCGACGACGCTGATGGTGGACAAATCTAAGAAATGGGGAGAAGTGGTGGGGGTGGCGGCAAACTATATATGTAGCTGAGGTAGTGACTAATCAATCAATCAATCGGAGTTTTGTGATGGCGATAAAACTGAAGTTTAGACAATAGTAGGAATGCGAGCGAGATGATATTGAGAATTTGTGATGAATTTGGGAAAATACAAAGAGAAGAGGGTGAAATAATCATTAACAAAATAATAATAATTATTATTATATCAATTTTAATTAGTTATTAATAGGGATGTAACGGAAACTTTAAATATTTTGGGAATATTATTCTATTAAGTTTTAGATGGAACCTTACTCTATTGGGTGCTTTTCGTAATTAATAATTTGGTTAATGTGTGTAATAATAATTATTTAATTAAGAGGGTCACGAATTGTAGTTTTTTATAGTCTCATGGGGTTCAAATGTAATTAACCTTTATTTTTAATTTCTATTTTCTTTTGATTTTATACTATTTTAGAAACAACTTTTTTCTTTATAATACAGATTCTCTATTTTATTTTTTTTCTTTCCATTTACTTTTTATATTAGTTCTATTAGAAAGTAATTTATGATTTTTTTAAAAGTAATTTATGAATTTACTAATTGATAGCTTATATTTAGGAAAAGAAATCTTTACTTGATTCATATGGATATATTATTTCAGATATGAATGTAAAATATTTCTTTCTATTAAATATTATTAATATTTTCCTCTCTCTCTGTGTATATTTGTTATGAATAGTGTCTAGAGATAGTTCAAATATAAAAGAATACTTTATTTAGTATGTATGTACATTGTTCATTTTTTATTTTTCACATACTTTTAACTATTCAACTAACATATGACATTAGAATGAGCTTTATATGTATATATTTTTTAGTAACAACATGAGCTTTATATTTGTTATCAAAAAAAAAAAAAAAAGAGCTTTATATTTATAAATCGCAATGAAGCTAAACCTGTACATTTATTTTATTATTATTATTAAAATTTTGATGATAATTATATAATATCACTAAAATTATTTTCCCTGTACAACTTTCCCTCCTCAATGAATAAAGAAACACTTTGGCACTAATTCATTTACTATTTATAAGAAATATCTACTCCACATATTATTTTTCATTCTATATAATTTAATTATTTATTTTGAATTTATTTTATTTTCCAAAATTCATATCAAATATTATAATATATAAGCTATATCCTACATTAATACCGTCACAAGACATTCAAAATATGTGATACCTTTTCCGATAAAAGTACACATAAGGTGAGACTAAAAATTACAATTTCCCCAAAATATTTTGATTATTCCAAGTATAAGGATAAAAGTCTATAGAAAACAACAAAAAAAATTATATTACCAAAGATTTTTATTACATATAAACAGAAGATAACCACCAAGATGAGGCACATACAGTCTCAAACATGGAGGCCTTCATCGTCCTCCCTATACTCGTTGCATCAATCTTCTTCCTGCTCACACTCTGTCACAGCAAAAACTCCAACCGGCAAAACATCAAACTCCTTCCCGGCCCTCGTAAACTCCCCATCATCGGCAACCTCCACCAGCTCGGCAAGCACCCCCACCTCTCCCTCCACTCTTTATCCAAGCAATTCGGCCCCATCTTCTTCTTACAGCTCGGCGAGATCCCAACCGTAATCCTCTCATCGGCCGAGATGGCGAGAGAAGCCATGAAAACGCACGACCTCGCTCTCGCGACGCGGCCGCCGCTCTTCGCGGCCAAACACCTCTTCTACAACTGCACCAATATCGCCTTCGCTCCCTACGGTGCTGCGTGGAGGCACGTGAGGAAGATCGCCACCCTCGAGCTTCTCAGCACGAAGAGGGTACAGTCTTATGCCTTCGTGAGGGAGGAAGAAGTTGCTAAGCTCGTTGGACGAGTTGAGGGATCTGCAGGCAAATGCTCTACCAATCTAACGGAGCTGCTTAATCTGTATGCCAATGGTGTTGTGTGCCGTGTTGTGTTTGGGAAGGATTTCTCCGGTGTAGGGGGTGGAGAGTACGAGCGGCTCGGGTTTAGGGAGATGCTGGATGAGTATCAGGAGTTGCTTGGAGGATTTTCGGTTGGGGATTTCTTTCCTTCCATGGAGTTTATGCATACTCTGACGGGGAATAAATCGAGGCTCGTGCGGGCTTTCAACCGATTCGATCGATTTTTCAATGATGTGATTGAGGAACGGCTTCGGGATTGGGATCATACGAAGGAAGCTAAAGATTTTGTGGATATTTTGATTGAGGTTCAGAAGGATGAAGATGGTGACATCCCCCTCACAATGGATAACGTTAAAGCAATCCTCTTGGTGAGTGATTTGAAATGATTTATTTTGGAAAAGGAAATAGAAATAAAATTGATTGATAACTTTGTTAATTCTTGTTACAGGACATGTTTGCTGCTGGAACTGATACGACCTTCATCACCCTGGATTGGGCGATGACAGAGCTGCTGATCAATCCAAGAGTCCTGGAAAGAGTACAGGCAGAGGTAAGAAGCGTCGTCGGGGAAAAGAAACTCGTGTCGGAGACCGATTTGCCTCACTTGCAGTACATGAAAGCTGTCATCAAAGAAGTGTTCCGTTTGCATCCGCCTGCACCGGTTCTACTCCCTCGAGAAGCCATGGAAGAGATCACCATTGGAGGGTTCAAGATTCCTGAGAAAACAAGGGTGTTCGTCAATGCTTGGGCAATCGGGAGGGATCCTCAATCCTGGAACGATCCTGAAGTGTTCGAACCGGAACGGTTCGTGGATAGTGAGGTTGATTTTAGAGGGCAAGATTTTGAGCTGATACCGTTTGGTGCCGGTAGACGCAGTTGTCCTGCAATCACGTTCGGTTCTGCGACGGTAGAACTCGGCTTGGCCCAGCTTCTTCATAGCTTTGATTGGGAGCTTCCGAGCGGAATTGAAGCTAAGGATCTTGATATGACTGAAGTTTTTGGGATCACAATGCATAGGAAATCGCCTCTGATAGTAGTGGCAAAACCATATTTTGCTGGAATCAAGGATTGATTAGATCGTGGATAGTTGGATAACTGGATTTGATGATAATAGTTGTCTATTCAACTTGTTTTAATTTCTTGCATGTTGCATTGTTTTCCTTCCTAACCGCTTGGAAATGAAAGTAAAGAAGATAGTGCAAGTTTGTGGTAGGGTTGGTTTGGAGCAAGTGTTTTGGAATGTGTTAGAATAAAAGGTTATGTATTTGTATCTTGATAATGTTTTGAGAAATGTAAAGAAATACTCATTATATCATTGGGTCCAAATTAGGTTCGAGCTAATGGGTAATTTTAATCTGAATCTAATTCGATCAAACCAGTGTAACGATTAACGAACGAGCGAATGTTAGGGACATATAACATTTTCTTTGATAAGAGGGTGCTATAATGCTAAGACAAATTCATGTTCCCCAACTTATTAGAAGAAGCTTATAAGCCCTCCTTAACGTCTTATACACACTTTACTCAAAAAAAGTTTATCAAACATTTATAAGAGCTTATATAAGCATTTGTACATTTTACAAGCTCAAGCCAAACACCCTCTAAGTTTAGTACAATATAATTGGTACTACTTCACAGTATTTGCAAAAGTTAGTCTAAACAAAACAAAATGTAACATTATATTTGTAACATTAGTGAAATAATAATTAAAAATAAACAAACAACTCTTATTAAAGTTATACTTTGTTTTTAAGCAAACAAGGAATGATATATTAACTCGAGAAATTAGAAAATACAAACGAGACGGCGTGAACTGTAATATTTGAGTACTCTACGTAAGCCGAGGTAGTCTCACACTGAGTAAAAGTAAACGAATACGAATCAAAATGACCATGGAAGGATCATCTAATGACTAATATCCATAATTAAGTTTCCAATACGTGAATCCGAATTGATCTTGCGATCACTCTAAAATTCAGCAATTCGTCTCCCCGTAGTGTTGAAAAAACATACATACAATTCACATCAAAGAAATTAAGCCAAAAAGACGTAAAATCAAAACCAAAAACCGCAAGAGTCGAAGCTCAAAATCCAGCAATGGTTTGTTTATACATAAAATCCACAAATCACCACACTGATTCCTGATTCCTCCAACAATTACAAAAGCATAAAATCAAGTATTCCGGCAACGAACCACCACCAATCCGTCATACCGGATTGGAGAACCACCAGAGAAGCAACGCACATAAAACCAATATAACCGGGATCAAATGAACGGCTCTCTCACCTGAAATACAGTTGCGATTCGCATCCTTCTTCGAGATATTCGCATCGGAAATGGGCAAATACTCTTCAGAACTGTCCAACCCCTTCGAAGCTGCGGGCGGGAAGAAACTCACCCTGACCTGATCTTCAGACGCTGCTGCAGCAGAAGAATAACTCGAAGATCGGTGCATATTTTGCCAGAAAACTATCAATTTGGCGTGCAGAAATTATGCAAATCTATGGATCTAGAAAACGAGAGATGAGCGAGGATTTTGTGTAAATAATTTGGGGAACTGGGAAAGTCAACTGGGAAGGCAGAATGCAATGCAGGCATGTGGTGTGAGTTGTGAGGGATGGGATTAGCTTTTAAGCAAAGGTGGGTGCTACGAATTTGCGGTGGAAATGTGAATTCGTGTTTGAATTCGTCGGTAGGGGTTGGCAGCGAAATTTTGCAGGCTTCAAAAAGGGTTGAAATGTAAACGCGTTTTATTTTTAGAAAATAAATAATTATATCTGATTATCTATATTTAAATTTAATTAAAACACAATTAGAAAATTATTTTTTTGGTATCTAACTTTGATAGTCGTTTGTAGTCCTTAAAATTCTGTTTTTCAATTCAAAAAATACTTATAATTTATTGTTAAACTCATAATTTATATGGATAGTTTTGTTTATATTTGTAAACATTAAGGATGATTTTGTAACTTTTGTCACATAACGCTTATAAAACTGTTAGGGACATAAGTTTACTTTCATGAATTTTATTAGGGGATCTCAGAGTAAACAAGATTTATAGAAATTAAAATGTAATTTTTCGATAATGATGAATTGCATTGTAATTTGGACCGAATGTAAGATAATCAATTATAAATCACCATTTTTTTTTAAATCATTATTTTTTATATTATTGAGATTTTGTAGTTAGTTAGTTTAAAAACATGAGAAAATTTGTAGTTAGTATATAAACTTACCTGGTGCTAAGTTCGGCGGTTGCTAAGAGATAATGCTTAATGCTTTTACCTACTTTATTGTTGGGTTTTTGATTTATGAGTTTATCCATTCTTGTGGGCAACACTAACCAGAACGTGCTTGCTTGTATTCTCTAGTAATTAATATTTGTTTTATTAGTTGGCTTGATAAATTATATATTTATATTAATTCAAATAATGTGGTTTAGGTAAGATTTTATTCTTGTTTGAAAATCATTAGTCCAAGCTTTGGGTCCAAATAATAAATCAACAAACTCAATATTCGAGTTTCCCCTAAGTTCATAACACAAGATAACAAACACATTACACATTAGACTCTAAGGGCCGCGTTTATATATGTGAATATGTTTGGGTCCATTTAAGTTTCGGAAAATTTAATCTCAAACTAGACTTGACAAAATTCAATCAATTAAAAGAGTAAGTGTGTTATACTTGCAATGTGATTGATTACTCTCTCTAAATTTTCCGTCAATCACAGGATAATTATAAAATACCCGTCCCTTCGTTACACCGATTTGACCGAGCTGAACTCAGGTTAGAATTATCCTTACGGCTCATGTTGGCCATTCTTTGTCGGCCCAGTTTGGCGTAATATTAATGTTTACATTTGTTGTGTAAAGCCCATTTAAGTGGAAAAGATAGTTATACCCCTTACACTCCGGAGTTTAAAGCTTCTTAACCTTTGTTATGTCTCCGAATGTTGATAGTGGGTGACATATAATGTGGGTTTTGTTGCAGGGAAATACTGAGGTATGATACCTTGTGAATGCGAACGTAATTTTAAAGAATTTCTTCGAGTCACAGAGAAATCTCAAAATTGTAAAGAGTATTTCTACAAATATGCGTATAATGAAAAATTCTGAAAGGTATATCATGAGTCATGACAAGCAATCATCTTGCCCCATCCTTGTACCCTGAAGAATGCGAACCTAGCAATCTTCTTGTCCGATCTTTATAAATAGTTTTCTTAAATGATTTCCTTTGCCAAAAAAACATACTTTCAAGCGACAATTTGAATGGAAGACTACTGCGAGCAAACTCAGCTCAACAGGAAGGAGAAATTGATAATTGTTCCCTGAGCAACTTCCCTTAGCTTTGTCCTATCAGATTGATTAATGAGGGAAATTATGAACAATTTATTCCTATTGTGTGCGGGTATTGGAAAGAAAAGAATTTAAAAAATATGGGGGGAATGGAATTTTGGGCGCAACCGGTATCTCGGAACAAAAATTCCGCCAAATGACAAGATTTGTTCCCCAAAATTTCAGTGACATTTTCTTGTAAATAAATGGACAATTTGAATGTCAATGTAATTTCGATCGCCATGTTAAGTTGAGCCAATATTAAACATGTCAAAATTGTATGTTTACTTGTCACTCTGATTCACGCAAATAACAAGAATATCTTCTTTTGACAAGGGTTTGGGCCCAACTGATGTAAACAAAGGAATATGCATGTCAAGCTCATCAAATATAACAAATTCAGATATATAAACGAGGCCTAAAAATTTTCTACTATTATACGCTTAGATGTCTCTTGATCAAGTTGGGAAAGATAAACGATGAATTCTTACTCATTTTACCTTTCTTGATATCTAAGTCTATGGATTATGAAGTACCACCTTTTGATTTGTTTGTTGGAGATTCCGGTTGACATATTTTTTAAGTTGTTCATGTATTTAGATTATTGGAATGCAAATGGTTTCTCCCTTTTTCCTCTCTAGTCGTCATCTGACCTCTATATCTTTTAAAAGATTAAAGTATGAGCCCACGTGACCTATTAGTGGGTAAACAAGAAAAGCTCTGCAACTTGTGAATATATAAAATTTGACCCCAGATTTTCCAAAATCCTCACATTTAATAACTGGATCACATTTGTGCATATCAAGAGTATAGTATCATTCAATTATATTCATCATATTTACATAAATAATTAATTAATATAACTGCCCCTTTAAATAATATAATATAAATATTAGAAAAAAATGAAAAAACCACGTTGTTCAAACTGATAAAAATAGGTCACATAATTCGGTTTTGGTGACATTATATAATTCGGATTTGGAATTATTAAATCCAATCCGTTGATAGCCCTATTAACTATTAAGTATTAACTGCCAATTCCCATTTCTTACACACCCAGCTCCCCTTCCCCCCACCTAACAAAATAGCCCAATAACAACACATAAAAAACAACGCAGAAACTGACTGATCTCAAGATTCTGGGCAAGAATACAAACATACATTTGAATTTGATCCAACATATACATACATACATACATACATACATACACGCATACATTCATGGAAGGTGCGAATGTGATGTCTTTGAAGGCTTCATCCTCAGGAAGAATTCCAGCGTACAAGTTTTCTTTCCAACAATCGCTTAATCCCATAAACCCAGAATCCAAATACTTTAGGCCTTTGCGACGGACCCACATGGCAAATCAGTCTCCAACCAAGCAACTCTCCTCCTCCGCTAGGGCTCAGCAGGTAAAGTAATCCCATATGTTATTCGTCTTTTCTTGGTATTTCATTTTTGGCGATCTTTTGGAGTCTGTTTTTGTTGCTTGTATGGTGGTGGATTGGGATTGGGATTGGGATTGGAATTGGAATCAGTTGCTAATTTCTAGGGTTTTTGTTTATATATTAATTGTGTTGGCCAAAAAGGGTTAGGAGAATCGGTTGACATTAGCCTAGTTAAGCAAGCTTCTTGAATTTTAGACACATACCATTGTTGTAAGAGTTGTTTCTCTAAACTGGTTAAGAGTTTGATTGAGTAACTTGAAAATTGAAATGCCTATTGGTAGCGAAAATTAGAGCGGAAAGTTGTTATCTTTGAGAAGAATCAAGAATAGTGAATTGATAATGCTAACATAGATACAGGAGCATGAGGACTCGTATTCTGCTTTGTAATGTTAACCTATATATTCGCCTTATGCTATTAGATTGAAGTGAGGGACGGATCATCTGGTGCTGTTATTGACTCCAAAATTTCCGACCGAGAAGCACTCAAAGTTAAGGAATGGGAAATTGGCATGTACCAAAATGAGATTGCTGCAAGTCAAGGAATAGTAATAAGGAGGCGACCTCTAACTGGACCGCCACTGCACTATGTTGGTCCATTTGAATTTTTTCAGAACGAGGACAACACACCTCGCAATATTCTTGAAGAGATTGTTTGGTACAAGGATGTGGAAGTCTCTCAGGTGTTCTTGCTTTTTGTTAAATGTGTATATTTTGTGCATATATGTTTTGTTGAGTGGTGTAGATGACTGTTGGGCTTTTTGGTTTGTAGATGAAAGAGAAAAAGCCAATTTCGATGTTGAAAAAAATGGTTGATAATGCTCCGCCTGCTAGAGATTTTCTTGGAGCTCTTAAAGCTGCAAATGCACGGACTGGATTGCCCGGTTTGATTGCTGAAGTGAAAAAGGCTTCTCCAAGTAGAGGGATTTTGAGAGAAGATTTTGATCCAGTAAGTCTGTAGTTATATATTGTTTTAAGGAAACATTTTCTCATATCGATATGTATTGGAAGTTCTTTCAATCAGGTGGGCTGTAACTTGTAAAGTGCTTTGATAATTAAACAGTAAATATTTGTATATGTTCTAGAACAAGACAGTGAGTGTTCATGCAAGACTATCATATATGATTTAAAAACTAAAACAGAAGAACCAGATCTTAGTTTATATGGTAATAATTTGTACAAAATTAGTCGGTGCTTTTTCCACCAACATGGCTAATTTTTTCGTAATAATTTAGCCTGACCTTTTTTGAGTATTTTCCTGTTATCCTAGCTAACCATCTAACAGATGCTTATCAAACCTCGGGTGGGTGGTTCCTTCATATGCATTTAATCATTCAGTTGGCATGCAGGTTCAAGTAGCTAAAGCTTATGAAAAGGGTGGAGCTGCATGCCTCAGTGTGCTGACTGATGAGAAGTATTTCCAGGTTAACACCGAACCCTTTGAAGATTTACTTTCACTTTTTCCAACCGCATGATTATTTCAACATTTTTCTTACTTTGGGATAAATCAGGGGAGCTTTGAGAACTTAGAGAAAATAAGGAATTCAGGAGTTCAGGTACACTCTCATCCATAATATTTTCCTATATTTGTAAATGCACTATTTAATTTATAATTTCTTTTTCTTTTCTCGTAACCATGGTTGGTTAAAATTTAAATTTCAGTGCCCTCTGTTGTGTAAAGAATTTGTGGTTGATGCTTGGCAAATCTACTATGCTCGAACCAAAGGCGCAGATGCAATTCTTTTAATTGCTGCTGTTTTACCTGATCTGGATATCGAGTACATGATTAAGACATGCAAATTGCTTGGCTTAACCGCACTTGTTGAGGTTTCACACCTGTTTGTTTGTCTTTTTTTAGTTCTTTTTAAGTGATCATATTTAGTCAAATAAAGTGATAACTGTGTCATCTTCTAGGTGCATGATGAGAGAGAGATGGATCGTGTCCTAGAGATTGATGGGATCGAACTGGTTGGCATCAATAATCGCAACCTTGGTAATTTCCTTGCCTCATGATCTTAAATTAGTCAAATTTATTTATGTTCCACTCTAAGACTCTCACGTTCTGCCCATTTGTAGGAACATTTCAAGTTGACATGAGCAACACGAAAAAGCTTCTTAAAGGTGAGCGTGGAGAAAAGATACGTCAGAAAGGCATTATAGTAAGTAATCTCATAACCAAATCCATCCTTTTCTCAACATATTTCTTTTATACCCATGGTCTTTATTTTGCATGATATTTTCCAGGTTGTTGGAGAGTCTGGACTTTTTACTCCTGCCGATATTGCATATGTACAAGAAGCCGGTGTTAAAGCGGTAAGCAGCTATAACTTGAAAGACTATTTGTATCAAAGTGTTTTCCATGCGAAACCATGTTAAAGAAGGAGACATGACTAACTAGGCTACGAACAGATTCAAACTCGTATATTTATCTCGCATATATTTGTGTCTTGAACAGGTACTGGTTGGTGAGTCAATTGTGAAGCAGAAAGACCCTACGATGGGTATAACTCAACTCTTCGGTAAAGATATTTCTTCATGATTTTGTCTACGACTCAACAACATGTAGTAGATGTAGTAGTTCTCCACTACGGAGATAAGGCTTTTATTTAGGACCAAATTTTGGACTCTCTACGACGCTTCTTCTACATGTAGAATGTCTTTTGGTAAGTTATGCAGTTGAAAGTCTTGTTGAGAAAATTTTCTGTGTAGTGCATTGGTTGTCGATTTTTCGGCGAAGTCGTCGACTTCTTTTCGTAAGATTGCCAACAGTAGGATTGTCTTAATAACCTTAAGGACCAGAAGTTAACCAAGGTTGTTCAAAGAGTTTGGCAACAAAATGAAATAAACAGATTAAAACATAGGACACGGTTTGGGTAAGAACTGGTGAACAGAAAAACCAAAAATTGGACTTGTACAAGAATTATACCAAGTAAAAAATGAAGATCACGTGCGTGGGCTCGTGCAAACTGCAGGGTGATGTCGTTTGGCATGAGTATGCAGTTATGTCAGATGTCACAACCAATAAATGACGTAATAGATCAAGTTGTAAAATATATATTTTTTTTTTGAACAAAGTTGTAAAATATTGGGCAAGTGATTTTTGACCGAATCCAACCACTCTAATTTGGTGGCTGGTCAACATTGAAATTGAACCATGGTTGTCTAATTAATCTTATTCTCACCTCGTGGAACATTAATCAATTCAATAAAACAAAAGAAAAAAAATTAAAACAAGATTTCCAGGTGAGTTTTTTTGACATTTGATGAATTGTAGACATATCAAGGAGTGATCCAACCGATCAAGATATTCAAAATTGCTCTGAACCCTGATGAAAATCGAACCCCTGAAATTGACTGGGTCGAACCCCAACCCAAAAATCGAACGAATAATTTAAGAAAAACACATTGTTCTTGAGATAATTTTTAGTAAAAAACTAGAAATATTTACTTTTTTCAAACGATGCCCACCATACATATTGTGGTTTATTTAAAAAAAATCTCCCCAAAAAGGTGAAGTTTACTTCCAATAATGATTTGGGACTATTGGTCTCTAGACTTTAACAAAATATCTCAATTTCTACTATGGAAAATCCCTATTCAAATCAGATCGAGGGGGGACTACTGTAATAAAATGAAAGATCTCTTTTTGTGCCTTTCCGAAACTGCCAAGGATCCAAACTGACCAATCACTACAAAGGATTCCAAAAACAATCAAATACATTATGTGACAACAGCAATGTCCATAAAAAACGGTGCAATAATATAATACTCAATTATTTGTCTTGCTAGTGCTACAATTAATCAAATAATGCAAAATCTGAGATCAACAAGTTGCTTGGATCTCAACGCAATTTGTTTTAGTTTCAGATTAACAGAGAGCCATAAGCTGTGGTCGGCTTCTCTAGTTCCCTCCAAAAGCTGTGGACAGCTTAATTAACAGAAATAATTAGCTTTTATTCAAGAAATGAAGAAAATGAGATAATTATGACTCATTTCCATGTCAAACTTACCTGGAACGGGGTCAGATGTATCTTAAACTCTAATTTAAGTGGTCTAAATCTTGCTTACATTACAATCCAAAAAGTTTTTTGTTAAAAAATTAATAATATTACTCGTTCTTGTCTATGAGAGTACTGTGACATTTTGTAAAATATCCTAAAGGGTGTTTTGGAGCTTTCTTGGCTTGGTTTTACTATAAAAAGGGGAATTCTTGGTTCATAGTTTCCTCACCCTTGATTTCACCTACGTTTGTTGTTTGGCTCCGTTCTTTTGATATCTTCTTGTATTATTATTATTATTATTATTATTATTATTATTATTATTATTATTATTATTATTATTACGTAGCTAGGTAAAAATGACTATATCGGCATTGCCGGCGGTTGAGAACGGCTGCCTCGTGGTCCGAGGCAAGGTTGTCTTAACGGGAGTTCCGGAAAATGTGGTGGTTTCTCCGGCAGGCTCGGGGTCGGCATTCGTTGGAGCTAATTCGACTAGTTGGAGCAGTCGCCATGTATTCAATCTTGGAGTCCTTGAGTAAGTAACATTGGTAGCATGGAAATATATGTGTAATGATATCGTTATTTTATAATGCTGGCATAGTGAAATATTCAGGCAGGAAGGACTATATCCTTATGATCCTGTGCTCATATCTAGGAATAGATTGGACATTATCAGGGATAATTACAATGGCAGACCCTGAGGTTTGCCTTAATTACATAAACTTCCCCGTTTAAAGAAGTTATATTATATCTGGATGGATGAATTTTGATGGATTAATCTCTATTTCTTTATGAAGACCTTTTTTCCCCCTGACCATTACTGATCTGATCAATGTATAATAGAAAGTTTTAGAACAAATCTTCGGATATATTAGGGGAAGTTTTTGTAATTTCTGAAACACTAGAAAGCGTTAGAACAAATCTTCGGATATATTATTAGGGGAAGTTTTTGTATTTTTTCAAACACAAGAGAAGTTTGTGTAATTTTTGCCAATCCTCAGAGTATGTTAGAGGAATTATCCCTTTTTTCATCCATGTTTCATCTTGTTACACTTTTTCCAAAAGAATGAAAACAACTTCTTGTTTGAACTCATGATCATGTCTAATTCTTTGTAATAATCCACATTTCTACAGAAATTCCAAGTTCATGTGTCTCTTCATTGCCAAGATATGGTGGATGATCCCGCGTGTCGGAAAATCAGCAAGCGAGATCCCTCTGGAGACTCAGATGCTTCTGTTGGAAGTTGGAGAAGAATCAGTGTTCGGAGTTGTAGACGATGATGACTCTACTCCTGCAGCAGCTGACACTGAGAATAAATTCTATGTTCTTGTATTGCCTGTGTTAGATGGACCATTTAGGACAACTCTGCAGGGGACTGCATCAAACGAACTACAGTTCTGCTACGAAAGCGGTGACCCTCGAGTCGAAACTTGTCAAGCACTTGAAGGGGTTTTTGTCAACTCAGGAGACAACCCTTTTGAACTCATCAAGGATTCAATCAAGTATGTTGGGATTATATTCTTTTTGTTTTAACTTGGGATTATTGGTGTTGACAATTTTTTGATGTGTTGAGATTTTTTTTAATTTATATTTCAGGATATTGGCCAAACATAAGGGAACATTTAGTCACCTGGAGAGCAAAAAGGTAACCATATTTCTAGCTAATGGCAACATTGTAGAAATCATCCTCAACGTATACTTATATATGAGTTTCGTCTTTTAATTTGTCGTATTCTAGTCTTATTCTGAAACATTTCCTGGTTTTTCAAATTACAGGCCCCTGCTCATTTAGATTGGTTTGGTTGGTGCACTTGGGATGCTTTTTACACTGAAGTCAGTCCAAATGGAATCAAAGAGGGTCTTCAAAGGTTAGTAAATCAATATCAACATTAGCTTTTGTTCGCATTTGTACACAAGTGTTACATACAACTCTTATACTAAACGAACATAAATCTTTTTCATGTTTCTACAGTTTCAAAGAAGGCGGTATTTCTCCAAAGTTCTTAATCATAGACGACGGATGGCAAGAGACAGTAAACGAATTTCATAAAGAAGGCGAACCTCTTATTGAAGGAACACAGTAAGTCCAAGATTAATTTATTCAGACAAAATTAAACTGTTAGTTTTAGTTCACTAACGTTGTTTCTCTTGTTCTGTCTATTAGATTCGCCACCAGATTAACAGA
>JBBMKE010000001.1:5879942-5897653 GCA_037834125.1 Lippia alba | reverse complement strand
CCTTATAGGCGCTTTTGAAATACTTTAAAAATATGAGGGATGAAAATATAAATAAGAAAGAATATAAGTCTATAAAATGAAAAATGTCATTTTCGCACTATTCATAGTCGCCATTCTCAGTGGCAACTTATACTAAAATATTAAGAACTTTTTATTTAGTATTACTTTATAAAATAAATAAAAATTAAATACTAAATTTGAAAAAAGCCCCAACAATTATAGAAATGCTTTAATTTTATTTATTTTTTTAATCTTTACCTTGAATTTTTTTTATCTATAATTCATTTTCAAGAGTCGATTCAAGACGAACCACTTAGGGTCTAAAACTATTTTTATCAATTGTAGTTGTGTTCTAAAAAACTTAAATTCAATATCTCTGATTAAACTAACATAGCACCGAACCACTAAATTACATCATTTAACGTTAAAAATACCTTAATTGCATCCAAGATAGCATCAACAACCATCGGTTGTGAAGAATTAGGTTAATAATAATTTTGGGGGAGAACAATTTTTTTTAAGTGGATAAGGAGTTTAAAAAAAAAATATAACACGAGATAAAATTAAAATAGACATTTTTAAGTTGAAGTGTTCATAAGAGTCCCATCATAATAGTACCATTGCACCTAATTTGGTTAGAACTCTGAAATTAAGCATATTTGAAGAAGAATAGTGCTAGGATGAATGACACTATAAAGTATAAACTCACCGTGGAAAAAAGAAAAAAAAAAGGTTTAATTGTTTAGAAAATGTTGAGATTTTTAAAGGACTTTTAATTATTTCACTTTATTTAAAATTATTTTCATTTCTGATGTAAAAACATATATGTTATATTTACCTTTTAATTTTTCTTTCTTTTTTTTTTCCATTTCTTTTTGCCCTGTTTTTTGGCTTTGTATATATACTTCCTCCTCGGCTCTCTCACCCTCTTATCCAGAAAGTCTGAAACCCTTGTAAACACCTTCTTCTTCTTCCTCTCCTCTCCATTTTACACCAACAAAATCTCTGTAAACTACAGCTGCAATAAATGTCTTTTGCAGCTAATTCCATGGTGAAGCCCTTTTCAATGGCAACAAATGGTTGCTTAATCCCATCTTCAACTTCAAGACTGTCGTATGCTCATTCTTATCTATCCGTCCCATACAAAACAACCATAAAATTCCAGCTCTCTTGCAAGAATAAATCGTCAATTTCACTTCCCTCTGCATTCTCTTCGACGAGGGCGAAATCCCTTTTCAGGGTTTGCGTCGTAGCTGCTGCACAAGAAGAGAACAACCCGGTAATCCTCGAAGAGAAAGAAGAAGAGGAAGAAATTGAAGGAAATCTCAACTGGGATGTGTCTGAGAGCGATGAAAATGATGCTGAAGGAGAGGAGAGCTATGTGGAGCCGCCTGAAGGAGCGAAAGTTTATGTGGGGAATTTGCCGTATGAAATGGATAGTGAGAGATTGGCTGAGCTTTTCCAGCAGGCTGGTGTTGTCGATATTGCTGAGGTAAAATTGATGGGGATTTTTTTGAACTTAAAAAGATTTGATTTTTATTGGAGCAGAAAAGATGATTTTTATGCAGTTTTGGTTCAAAATGGTTGGATTCGTTAAAATTTGATTTTGTTTTGCAGGTTATTTATGATAGGCAAACTGATAGGAGTAGAGGATTTGGGTTTGTGACTATGAGTACAGTGGAAGAGGCTGAGAGGGCCGTGGAGATGTTCAATCGCTATGTGAGTTATTGTACCTTTTGTGTGATCATAGTTAGTTTTTGTTGCATTCTTGCATGTCCATGAACAGATTTGGTGTGTTTTTCATCTTACTGAAAGTTGCAGTGAGTTTACTTCATCAAGAACAAATGATAATTGATTACATTTAGCACGTTTTGTTTTGTGTCGTCTTGTTATCTTTTGAGTTTTAAGTATGATCTATTTCTAAATCTGCTGAGATTTACTTGTTGAAATGTATTTAAGGTCCGAGAGAGGCCGCCTTCTCTCTGGCAGGAAATTAACATTTTATATTCTTCTTGGTTCTTCAAGGACTTCTAATATCCTTGTATTGAGTTGGGATGTCCTGTTTCGGCTCTAATTATCATAATATGGCTGTGGTTTCTGAAATGTGAGAGTTCTATTGATTTGGAAAACACCATTGTAAACCATCCATTCCCATCTTTACTATAGTCTGAATTTAATGTGGTAGTGCTTGCAAACTCTAAAGAAAAAGGTATACCTGCTTTTAGCTCGAACTGGTTGAAACATAGCTCTGCTTTCTTTTATTGCTTTTTTTTAAAATAAGCTAGCACTTCCTTCCAAACTCTACCAACTTTTTCTATTTTAATCTTAGCTTCTTACTTTAGTTTCCCCAACGGAAGCAGGAGTTTTTTTTGCAAAAGAATATATAGTACTATTGTGTTCTTCCTGAACTCTTTTTCATGGTTTTGCTGGTTTACTTAGTTCTATTTTTGGCATTCATATTTTCTCCCTCTTTGAACAGGATCTGAGTGGCAGGCTTCTAACTGTGAATATTGCTGCTCCAAGAGGAACCCGGCCTCAGCGTCCTCCGCAAGCAGTTCCAAATGGTTGCAAACTATATGTTGGTAACCTTCCATGGAGTGCGGATGGTGACCGTCTCGGGGAGGTTTTTAGCCAGTACGGCGAAGTTGTCAGTGCTCAAGTTATCTCTGACAGGGACACTGGAAGGTCTCGTGGTTTCGGCTTTGTTGTGATGTCGAATGAGTCTGAATCAAATGATGCCATTGCTAACCTTGATGGACAGGTAAAACAATTTCTCTTTTTACAAGTTTTGGTTTGAATCCATATGATCATTTTATTTTGGAATCATGAGTAGTTTGATTTGTTCTTCATTTATCAACCATAGTACTATATATTCTATAATCTAACCGACTTCCGCGGGGTTGTCATAGATGTTGGATGGGAGGCCAATCCGAGTAAATGTTGCTCAAGAGAGACCTAGGCGTGACAGTTTCTGATGAATCGAGGCGGGAGCAAGTTGTCTTGTTTCGTATAGTAGTTTTGATGATAAATTTTGATGAGATTTGTCGGTTCATTTTAAATCAACTATCTATAGGTTTTTAGAGTTTTGTGAATTATGAGATGTTGAATTTTGCCTCGTTTAGCAGTTTCCAATGTCATGAAAAGCTTGTTCTTCTCTTACTGCATTTTGCTCTTCCTGATAATTCGAAACACCAACCAAAATATCATATTCTGTAATTTCCTCAGGACTGTGTTGTCTTGATGTTGTTATTGCTTCTGTGAATCCTTTGTTTCCAATGGACTCTAGACTCGTGCTAAATGTTCTAAATTGACAAAGTTTTAGTCTTCAGTATGTTTGGCTACGTGGTTAAAAAGTTTTTTCTTCAAGACAATGATTAACGCCATTCACAAACAAAACAAATAGTGCGGTTTCTACTACAGGAACAATCATAAAGAAATTGTTGAGCGGTTTTTACTTCAGGAACAATCATAAAGAAATTGTTTGAATCCCTCTAGTCGTCTTGGGGTACATGCGAAAAGAAAATATTAATATGTTTTGCTACATATATTCTGTTCTAAAATGATTAAGTTTTAGTCTTCAGTATGTTTTGCAACGTGGTTCAAGGGTTTTTCTTTTAGAGTAATAATTCAGGTTCGAATCTCTCTAATCACTTGAAATGCTTGTTAAAAAAAATATAAGTATATTTTGCAACATATGCAATTCATACAAAGGCGTTTATTCCATTCTAAAATGATAAAATTTTTAGTCTTTAGTATGTTTTGCAACTTGGTTAGAAGGTTTCTTCTAAAGGACGATTATCCACGTTCAAATTCTTTCAGTTTGAATCCCTTCAATCACTTGGAGGTACGTGTTAAAAATAAAATATAAGTATGTTTTGCAATATATGCTTTCATAGGTGGTTATTCAGTTCTAAAATGATAAAAGTTTTAATCTTCAGTATGCTGCAACGTGGTTAAAGGATCTTTTCATTCAAGTTCAAATTTGTTTAGTCACTTGAGAGTACGTGTTAAAAGAAAATATAAATATAAGTATGTTTAACAACGTATTCAATATATACGGAGGCGTTCATTCTAATACAGCCTATTACTATTATCAAAATGCTATGCATTCACATAATATACACAAGCAAATCTTATCATCCGAAATAAAACCAAAACTGTACATGACCAAAAGAAAAGAAATACCACCACTATTATACAAGGCTGATGCAATAATAACATTTGACCAGCATATATATATATCTCTACCATCAGTAACCCCGGATCTGAGCTTCTCGGCTCGTCAGAGGAACGTAGCGGACAGAAGTTTCACTTCGAACAGATAACGAGCCATCTGTGTTCTTGTCAACCACTTGCAGGTCCTGAAAGACATTGCCAACAGGGATCACCAATCTGCCACCAGGTTTCAGCTGTTCAATAAGTGCAGGGGGAATCTCTGGTGCAGCTGCTCCAACATGAATGGCATCATAAGGCGCATGCTCGGCCCACCCCTGCCTCCCATCTGTGACAGTATCATCACATAACAAATGACATCAGTGAGCAATATAATTTCTCCTTCGCAACAATTTTAACGTCAGAAATTCAACAGTGTGGCTAGTCCAAAGGATATAAGCAGTACAAAATATGGAATAAGATAGATTGGGACAGAAAAGAGATAAAACAATAATATGTTGTGAGTAGATTGAATGTGGAGAAAAATCAGTTCATTTCAAAACATTTAAAAGTACTGTCATCGAATAAGTCTGATTGAAGCACACTTATCAGTCCAAGTGCACACTGCTCCATCATGCTTCTATTCTTGGTTGTACCAATAAAAAGAAAGAAAATCGAGAAAATATAGATAGCGAGACGGGCAAGAAGACATACCACCAGCATGTACTGAGAGGCATCCTGCTTGCAATAGTGGAGCAGCTGCACTCTTTTGGATATTTTTAATTGAAGATTCAACCAGCTCAGGAATATGTTCTACACCAACAGCACGGCCTTGGGGTCCAACCATAACAGCAAAGCATGCAGTCAGATACCCCGTGCCTACAAGAAGAGCCACAAGACGCCAAATTATGTAACTGCAGTAAGTGGAGAAGTGCTGTATTTCACAAAACAATTCTAATCAAGTTGAAAAACCATTTCCTGGTATAACATCTTCTCACACACAACCCGGTTATCATAACTCAGAAAATGGCCATCAGTTTCAACTAATAGTTCATATAAACTAAATTATATCAGGACAAACAAGTGAACTATAATATGAATCTACCAAGAAGAAAGCGTCAATGAAGTCGATGAATCTCCCATTATATTCGCAGCAAAAATGGAGCACTAATAAGTACCTGACCCAATATCCAGGGCATGCATGCCGGGCTTCAGATGGTTCTCCAGCAACTCAAGGCACATGGCATGCATATGCGGAGCAGAAATAGTAGCATTATAACCTATCTGCATGGGACTGTCGACATAAGCTGGTGTACCCTCGGGAACAAACAGAGCCCTATCAATGGTTTCCATTACTTCAGCTACTTTATTTGACCTTATCACTCCGTAACTTTGCAAATGATTCACCATCTCTTTGTTCTTATTGATACCACTTCCAGTCCAGAATCGCTGTTGGAAAACATAAAACAATATTGATATCAAAAGTAACATATAGGTCCGTCTCATCACCTGTCACAGATTTGAACAGGAAACAGACAGCATTACCATGCATCTCGTTATTCCAAGTGACTAATATTTCCAAAAAGCTATTAAGAATACAACAATCTTAGTCAGTTATGATTCTTCCTTAAGCAAGTTAAACCACCCAGTCACTAATAATTTCAAATTTACAAATCCAGAAAAAATGTAAAATGATCCTCTAACAAACACAAAGCACCACAATTTGTCTTACAAATGCAACTTGAAAACCACCAAACCTCGATTTCATGTTCTAAATGTATCTTGTAATATTTTACTTTCTGTTATACACACTATTTCATATTGTATCTAATAATTACTCAATCTTCCACCGTCTCAACCAAATCACCTTCCACGCGCACCTTCCTTTTATCCCTTGATCAATTGAAAAATGGAGGTGCGGATATTACAAGCATCCTTTTTCCCCTCTTCTTCGTTCTTTCATGCTCATCGGGAAAACATCAGATACGTTTCTCAAAGACATCTTCTCTGCTCGTCCAAGTTATGCACTTCCTTGATACGACGTATAAAGGCTCAAAACATGGTACACCACAGCATACAAGCCAAACTAATCCAGTGCGATACCTACGCATTTCAAGCACCTAATCGAAGCAATCGATCAAATTCAATCACAACTACACCTCAACATCAAACCACCACTCAACCATAACGGATAGCGCTGCTCCATAACAAAAACCAGATGAATCAACTCTAACTCCCAAATTCCACTCCAAAATTACTCGAAACAGAAAAACATCATAACCGCCACACGTAAAAACTCCAGCCGCATCCACTTCCATTCCCCCCAAATTCTAATCCAACACTATTCAAAACAAAACAAAAAACACAAACAAGCAACAGAAAAAAGGCGAAGAGCGTGCAACGTCTCTCTACGCCTTACCTCCATGCGTGAGAATAGTGAGTTCCCCGTGACGAGTTGCGAGTTCGGAAGGCGGCAACAGCGCGACGAAAAGGCGACGACGGCGGCGGCAGCGAGGTGCGGCGGCGGAACGAGGCGAAGGCGGCGGAAGTGGCGAGGATTCGGACGGAGAAGGGGCGACAACCTGAGAGGCGAACGATAACTACGGCGGATGGAAGCGATGAGAGAGAGTGACGAATAGTGGGAAGTGGAAGGCATTTTAATATTCGTTCTAAGTTTCTCGCATTTTCTGAAATATTCTCTCTCTCTCTCTCTGCTTCGTGTCTCCCTCTCCAGCTTCAGTTCTACTGTTACTCGATATGCTTTCTAGGAGTTGGGCTTTTTATGTAACTGGGCCTGTTTGAGGTCCAAGTTTAGATTTTTGTGATTTGGATTGTTATTTGGCCTAGATTAGATCAAGATTGTGAGAGTTTTACTAATGTAACCCATTGGTCATCGGAAGCCGTTGCAAAGCTCCGGCGTCATCTTTAACTGGTGATTTATCTTTCATCGGTTGTCGGATTCGAGATCATCATTGTATTTTTTATGTCGAGAGCTTCGATTTGATATATAATAATGATATATTTAAAATTTAAAAAAGGTCAAGACTCAAGTATGATATATATCAAAAGTTAAAGGAACCGAACCATTATACTATTCAAAGATTAAGGGCAAAACAGACTAAAGATCGAAAGATGAAAGGTTTTTATTTTAGGAGTATATTATTTCAGTTTTTTTAGACATTTCAAATTCAACTACTCTATATATTTTTCTACTATCATAATATTTACCATAAATTATAATAATTAATTTTCGAGTTATTTACATATTTTATCCTTGTATTATGTAAAATGGGTAAAAAAAGTCATGAGTTATAAAAATTAACACAAATAACCTTGTGTTTTCAAAATATTTGAATGGTAAACCCTGAAAAGTTCTGGTGTTTGTAAAACACTAATTTTCTCTATTTATTGGATACGAAATGACTAATTTACCCTTCTATATTATGTTATTTTTTTATAGGGTTCTTCATGCAATTTTTATTTTGTACATGGTCTTGGTGCATATAAAAAAGTATTGAACAATATAGAGAGATGTAAAATGATGTATATTAGAATATAAAAGGATAAATTAGTTATTTTGCATCCAATAAATAGAGATAATTAGTGTTCTACTAACACCAAAAAATTTCAAAATTTATCGTACAAATATTTTAAAAACACATGATTTTGTGTTAATTTTTATAACAAATTTTTCTTTTTGTCAATTTCACTTAAGACATGGGGTTTGGTATATGTAACTCATTAATTTTCTTATTAAATTGTATAAACATGAGTAAAGCAACTAAATTTGAGGGGGTAAGAAAATAAAATTATTATATTACCCAATTGGGTTATTCATGAATTAAATATACCGTCACCATGCTTTCTTTATGTAATCTTCCATAGATGTTCACTTTATTTTATTTTTCTTTGGAATCTATGAAATATAATAATAATATGACAAAAGTAAAGCAACGATGCGAGAACGAAGTGAAACGTTTTGAATTTGTTCAACCATGAACTAATTAATTACGCACGTACACGTTTTCGTGATTATGTAATGTAGGTGATGCAAAATAAGGGTTATCCAAGTTATATCATCAGTAACAGTAAAAGCTTATCCAGACTTTACATCTGACACTTCCTTTTGCTTTTGCTTCAGCTAAGTAAAGAACTATAGCTCCTCTCTCTATGATTGGGAAGAGGATGCATGACCACATCACGTAACTCATTTAGTTTCGAATGAATAAATTTGATATAACGTACAAAGTTTAATTTTTAGATTTTGCAGTATGAGTTTTATTTTTGAGTTTTAATGTAAAATTTAAGGGTAAACTCTTTGGAGAGACTTTGAAAGACACAACTCTTTTTTAACGGGCCTTTGAGTAAAGTTGAATACCTAATTTATCTCTTTCCACTTATTTCGTCGGATCGGGGTGTGGAAGGTCCTTGGCTTAGTAATTCAACCTCTTACTACAAAGGGAAGAGGATGCCCACTATCAATGTTTTATGTTTAAGTGTTTGCGCATATAAAAGGCATGGAACAAGAAACATACTAGTAATTTGTTTATATTAAAGAAAATTAACAAAGAAGCATCATATGCTTTCAAACTTTTCTTTTTGCCTCTTTTTTTCTTTTTTTTTTTTTCCCATAATCTCTTTAGAAATCCACAAAGTAATTTCCTGTGCAAAATTGGGCACAGTTACTTATACCTATCTCAACTTCGACGATCAAGAAATAATCTGATTCCATTCCTAGATTAACGAATGCCATCAAACTATTAACTAAGTAGATTATTTTATTTTGGGGTGATTACGACGACATTCCTGACATTTAACCTAGTTACACAAACTTCCCCTAATGCCTGATGGTTCAGAAACTACAAAAACTTGCACAAGCATATGTTCGAGACTAAGACATAATGTATGTTATATCGGGAAATTTTTGTAATTTCTCAAACCTCAACAGAAAATATCACGGATAATGATCCCGTTTCTGTTATCCGGAATCTTGTTATTACCCTCGAGATAATTCATATAGCTTGTCAAAGCACGTTTCATGGTAGCATTCTATAAAGGGGGATGGAGGACCACAGTGGAAATTCCTTATCCAGTTGGGGATGGCTTTAATTATCACATATTAGCACCTCCTTACAAGCAAGGAACTTGATCCAACATGGCTTTATTCCCTTCTCAGTCACTATATATATGACTTGTGTTTGTACCAGTGCAAAGCATCACAGAAATCATCCTCTTCATAAAAAAAAGAAAAGAAAAGAACATAAATGGCACTTGAGCCAGCCAGGAATCAGCTAATGAATCTGCGAGGCCGTACTCTGAGGGTATCAGAGGACGCCGCACTCGACAAGCAAATCCAGGCAACTCATGCTCCTGATGGTCGTGTGATTGATGTCGAGTCTATTCTCGTCATCATCAAGGATATCCTCAATCACGTTTCCCCTGGCATTGATGGCATTCTAAATGTATATACATTGTGTTTCATGTACTGTTTTACTATATTATATGAAGCTCATTTGTTAGCGGTTAATCTGACACGTTCTTTTCCATGCTGCATGCTCAGGGCTCACAACCACACACAAATGGTGCTGTACTGGAGGAAGTACCGGACCTGATGAGCTCGGATGGAACGCTAGCCTATATCGTAAACAAGATTTCGTGCGAGGTAGGCATGCTAAAACATATCTTTTGATTAAACGAGGCTTTTGGAACATTTGAACGAGTGTCACAATATCCACTTGCAGTGACGATTTATGGGGACTCATTTTTTCGTGTTTTGTCCTTTCGTTCTTCAGTTGGCGTGCAAGTGTTCGGGCGGAGATGCACACACATCAGCAATGGAGATCCTCAACATGCTGTCGTACTACACGTGGGATGCGAAAGCCGTGATGGCATTGGCAGCGCTCTCTGTGAACTACGGTCAGTTCTGGCTCGTCGCGACCCAATTGTCCACAGATCCACTTGCCAAATCAGTGGCCGTCCTCAAGCAGTTGCCCGACATCATCGAGCATTCTGAAATGCTGAAATCCCGCTTGGACACAATCAACAACCTCATGAAAGTGTCATTGGAGTTAACAATGTGCATTGCTGACTTCAGACGCCTCCCGTCTAAGTACATAACCGAGGATGCAGGGCCAATGAAAGCTGCAATGCTATACATCCCCCTCGCCGTCTACTGGATCATAAGGAGCCTAGTGGCGTGCGTGTCTCAAGTCTCCGAAACTCTCGGCCAGAGCAAGCAGTAAGCCCGTGAAACCTCACTTCCCCTGTTTAATCAAACAATCAACTTGCGTGCATCAGCGTTAATTAACCCTTTTAGCCCCAAACTTGCAGGTCGACGTCGTTAACTGCAGAAGCATGGGAGCTCTCGAGCTTATCCCACAAGGTCGCGAGCATGCTCGACCACCTTAAGACACAACGGGCACTCTGCCACCGACACATAGGTCAGAGAAAAAACTTAACTTTATCACACAATTCAAACCACAACCCACCTTCTAACACAAAAATCATGCAGATGACAAGAAACACACCGAGTATTTGCACAACCTGTCCCGCCTGGTCGATACAGCGCCCCATATAGACAACCAGAAACTACTGCACCAACTAATCAACTTGAAGGGCGACGTAACGCCACTTGAAATAGCCAAGGGCACAGACAAGAACGTCAGGGTAAATCCTTTCATCCCTTTTCTTCACTTCACTCTGAAAAGAAAAGAATCTAACCTTCCATCCGCGAACAGACTGGTGTAGAAGTTCTCAGAGGAAAGACAGTAGTACTACTCGTATCAGACCTCGAAATTTCCCAAGATGAGCTCATTACACTCGCTTACATCTACAAAGAATCGAAAACCAGGGCGGAGTTTCAGTATGAAATCGTGTGGATTCCAATCCTCGACGGGGCATCGACTTGGAACCAAGAGTACGAGTACAAATTTGAGCAGCTGCAGACGATGATGCCGTGGTACACGCTGCATGATCCGAGCTTGCTGGAGCCGGCAGTCGCGAGGTACATTAAGGAGGCGTGGCGCTACTCGAAGAAGCCGATTCTCGTGTCCCTGGATCCACAAGGGAGAGTGGGAAGCCTAAACGCAACTCACATGGTGTGGATTTGGGGCAATCGGGCATACCCTTTTACTGCCTCGAAGGAGATGGCACTGTGGGAGCATGAAACATGGAGACTCCAGTTGGTCGTCAATGGCATTGATGAAAACATCATAACTTGGGTAAGAATTAAGATTGATTCCCTACATGATAACTGAAAAGAAAAATTGCAAACTTAGTATACGGAAATTTTTGTTATATTTCATTTTCCGGTGATGAAATAGAATCATACGTTAATAATTATGTAATTTAATATGTTTTTTGATTGGAACTAATCTGATTTTACACATGACGAACTAAGGAGTTCGTCATGTGCCAGCTTGCAAAATCTGATCAGAAATGTGCATTGATTTGTTTGCTAAGTGAAATCTGATCATATTTTACAGGTGATGAACTTTTAATTTGTTATGTGTAAATTTTTTTAGCAAAATCAGGATTGTGCTTTAAATTGTTTGATTTTAAAAAATACCTATACATTTTGGTTAGCAAAGTCTGACTAGAAATGAATATAAAATTAATTAAATTTGAAAATACAGTCCTATTTCATACTAAAATATAAGATATATCAAAAACGCTGAATGAATGGAAGTTTCACCTACTAAATTTGCAATTTTTTGAAATGTGACCAACAAAAATGGTGATTGATTTCCCCTGTTTCAGATCAAAGAAGAAAAGTTGATCTGCCTCTACGGCGGCGAAGACGTGGAGTGGCTCGGCAGATTCGTCGCCACGGCCAAAAGCGTGGCGTCCGCTGCCGAGATCCACCTGGAGATGGTCTACATCGGCAAGAGCACCAACAAAGATCGCGTCAAACGCCTCAACGACGCGGTGATCCATGACAAACTCAGCCACTGCTGGGAGAACCTCACATCCGTGTGGTACTTCTGGACTCGCCTCGAGAGCATGATGCACTCGAAGCTCCAGCAAGGCGCGCGCGTCGCCACCGCCGAACACGCTGGCGACCGCATCCTCGCCGAGGTCGTCACCATGCTCACATTCGCCGGTGGGGACCACGGCTGGGCTCTCTTCAGCCAGGGCGGGGGATCGGGGCTGCGGATGATGGCGAGGGCTAAAGGCGAACCGATGCTGAATGCGTTGGCCGACTTCAACGCCTGGGGCGTGGAGGCGACGGAGAAGGGGTTCGTGCCGGCGCTGAATGATTACCTCGAAGGCCATCACACGGCGGAGCATTGCAACCAGCTGATTCTGCCGGGGGTGGAGGATGTGCCGGAGATGGTGGTGTGTGCGGAGTGTCATAGGCCGATGGAGAAGTACTTCATGTACCGTTGTTGCAATGATTGATTGCAAAAGGTGATAATCAAGATTCAGGGAGAATTAAGGGTTTGTTGTTTGTTGCTTTGTTTTTTTGAATTTTTGGTGTTTTGAAGGTTTTATGAATTATGGTGCATGGTGATATTTGGGGTGTTAGTCAAAGATGTACGTTCGTATTTTGGTGTTTCAGGATTGTGATAATAAGGGCTGATTGTATTCAGTCTTGTTAATCAGTTGTTTTTTTTCTGGTCTGGTTTGTCCCATGTTGGAGAGGTTGAAGAACATTGATGGAAATGGAACTATTTAGTATTGTTAGCTGCTTCACCTCTAAATTGAGTGTTGTCTGTTCTGCCCCAAACCCAACAAATCATAAGATTAGGATATAATATATTTGTTATTTGTCGCATGATTGATCGTTATTTCTAAAATTTGAACATATCACGGATAAATATAAAACATTAATATATTATTACATTAGTTTGATCGAATCAGATACTAACAAGAAGAAGATATTCAAGTGAATATATAAGTTTAAAATAGAAAAACTTAAGGATCAAGTTAGATAATTTAAGTGGAGCATTCAGACTTCAGAGCTTTTTTTTTGTTTGTTTTGTTTTGTTTTGTTTTTTTTTTGTGTTTTGTGTTTTGTTTCTGTTTTTTTTTCCCTCTTATACTTGACAAGATCCTGATATGTGAGATGTCTTGGAGTGTATGATGAGACAAGATGTCATAGGCTTTAGAGATACTTTACTTTATTAAAAATGAGTATGCTAATTATTTAATACACCGATTTTTATATTTACTGTAGGATTGGTATGCGTTAGCAAAGTTAAAAAAATATATATAATAATAGCAATGTTTAGCAATCGGGAAAAAAAAAGTTGCTAAGTAGTTAGGATTATTTATTGTAGTAAATGAATTGAATTTGATTTTTAGTAAAATTTTAACATAATCATATTAAACGACAAGATAATAAACATTTTCTTCTTTGAGTGCAAACCTTGGTATTAATTCTACTTAAAATATACATTTAAATTTAATTTATATGTGTATCATACATCAAATTAGCGAGCCAATTTAAAAGAAAAACAAGACATCTCTCTCATGCTCATGCAAAACTATTTTCCAGGTTTGCACGTTTATTTTCTTGATCTATACTTCCCAGTTTTATTTGTATTTTCTTAAATTGATAGCATAAGGTAACAATTTTTTTAAAGAGGATCATTGCAAGCTAGTTCCCAAACTAATCTCAATGAATTTGAACTCATAATGTATCTATTCATAAATATAGATATTTAATACTAAATTATTGACTTGTCTAAGTTAAGGTAACAATTGAGTAGCCTATTGTGACACCCCGACCAGGGGCCTCCATATACCCACGGATCCGGGTGTCAGGTGATACCAGACACTCCGCAAAACCTGTGTAAATACTAATAAAAAAGTTATATTTAATTTACAAATATATTCGATTACAATAATTTACGGGGCGTCACACCTATATTATGAGGACCAAATACACATAAAAAGTATTCATTGGTTTGCATGTTAACCTAAATTTAAGTATTCATTGGTTTGCATGTTAACCTAACTTTAAGTTTAGGTTTAGGGTTTGCATGTCAACCTAACTCAGACTAATCAACAGTATAAGGATTCAGATAAATATATTACGGGGCATTGGTCTAACAATGACTGATTATATCAAAATAGACATACTTTATCTAATTCTAAGATAATTAAATGAGATAGAAAACCAAAAAGAATAAAAATAAAGACAATATATTATATATGCTGGTACGCACACACACTTCCTAATTAATTGTTAAATGTGTTATTTGCATTTTAACGCCATTTTATTATGATTTAGTTTAACATTTTCTCTTTTGTCATATGTCAGAAAGAGATCAATAGAAAATTGACACTAATGGTATTTTCACTGAAAAAGTAATATATTTATTTTGGTAAACTTATAATTTATACTATTATAGTATTCCTCGTTTTTTTTTTATATTTGTTAATCTTTCTTCAACTTTCTCGTAAGGCACTTTAATACACACAAGACGAACATGTTAACTCTTATTTCTTCTCTCACGTCACTTAATTATTTTTCCTAATAATTATTTTATATTTTTTTAATCTATTTTTCTATACCTAAACAAGAATAACATCAAAATTGACATACCTGGCATTTCTCTATAATGTTGCTTCAAAGAGCTGCCTGTCACATTTCAAAACAAATAAATAAATAATATTTCAAATTAATAGATGTACATATTTCTTATTTATAAAGCCACGAATAAGTACAGAAAAAAAAACCCTCTACCTAAAAAAATTATTGAAGAAATAGAGAGACTATAGAACCCTAGAGTTGCTTATACCATTTGGGCAACCATATATAACAGTGTAGCATGAAATCTTGTAGCTAAAGGTAATGAACTAATTAAAGAAAGGAATTATATATGTTCTATCTTTTGAACCTTCCCCCCCACCCCCACCAAGATGAATAAGTTCTAAATGTAATTTTTATTTTTTTCAAAAGATTGCCAACAACGAGCTAATTATTTCAACAACAATCCTCTTTAATGAGAATCTCAATATTTTTGTCCGACATTTGAAATAACATTTTACTACACAATGTATTATTTATGATCTATATATGAGTCATGAATACGGACAGAGCAATACGAACACGATACAATACGAATATGATGATACAATTTATTTTTTTTTATTTCCCACATGAGGTGTGTTGGACACGATATTGGATATAAGTGTCCGACACGACACGACACGACACGACACGACAAAATAATATTTTTAAAATTTTTCGTGCATCATAGATTATGATCCGTGCATGCTAGCAAATCAGTGCACCGATTTCCCCTACTCTTAATGTAAACAATCTTGTTATAATTCGAATAAACAATTGAAAATAATATATTTTCTTTTTATCAAGGTTAGGGCATTTTAATATATTTTGTTAAACGTATATGTAGGCCGGAAAATAAACTTGCTCTTTCAGACCAAAAAAAAAAAAAGAATAAAAATAAACTTGCGCTTTAATTGAGAATTTGAGATTAATTATTAACAATGTTTTTGGTTTGAGAATTGACATGTCCAGTAAAGAGCTGGATTGCATAATACTACCAAAATAAACAATATAGTTGAACAATACAAAAAACCAAGAATTAAAAAGAAAATTCTTTAATTTTGCTAGCTCTTCCAGCTTCCTGAAAGGTTTAAAGGTCGTGAAAGCGAATATTGCATATTGATTTAGCATCCCTTTACTCCTCTTGCTAGGCATATCTTTTACTTGGAAACATAACAAATATATTTAGAAAAAGTTGAAACATATTAAAGAGTTGTACTTGGCTGTATCTTGATGATGAAATGGGACAAGATGCTGTCTCATATTTAGGAGTTTGAGTAAAGTACATGTTGTATCACATTATGTCTAATATTTTCTTTTTTAAAATTTCTAAAAAAATTGTGTTCGTCTTTGTACGTGTCTGTATTCATATCAGTCCATTATAAGCTTGTATTGAAGATCCTATAACATGTTACATCTTATTTTACCAATAAGAAGATAAGGTATTTAAAATAAAAAGAGCCTGCGAGATGTAATTAGTAATTGTATCTTATTAATTTAAACCCAAAATGCGCAAGTGTACACATGTACTGTTATGGCATAAAGGGGTTATGTTAGAAGGGAATGATAAATCAATCAATTGTTGATCTATAGATTGAGTATGCGAATGAAGGGCAATTAACTACTAACATAAACTAACAACACAATTAGAACTACCAAGTAACCAACACTTAACTAAGCAATTAAACGATTAAGAAGTCAATAGATAAAGGGAGCTAGGGGTTGATGTTTATACGGGCTTCGTATACGAATCATGCTCTATAATTTTAGGGATTCTCACAGTTCTAATCATACAAATATTTACGTATTAGCTTCACGCAGAGTCATTGATTCATATATTCATTGAATTAAAGCAAATATCTATCATCAAGAATGTATAAATTAAATACAATATCAAAACTGCATTAGTTTGAATGTTAAGGGAAAACAAAATCTAATAATAAGGAAAGATAAAGGTAGAGAAAGTCTACGTAAAGGAAATAATAATAAACGGTAGAAAGATCTTCAGATCATGCTCCAAAATGGTAGGATAGATGATGATGTTCTAAGTTTGTTCCTTTCTCCCAAATTAGCTTTTTTTTTTAACGCACACCCCCAAGTGGCCAGAGAGATTTGAACTTGGGTCTTTGCTTTCAAGAAACCCAAATTAGCTTAAGATATGATGTCTAAGTGTCACCCTTTTTTCAATTCTAGGAAAATGGGAGAAAAAGGGTTAAAAATGCACTTCTGTTTTCACCCGGCCGATGACTAATGAAGTTGTTACCACGTTTTCATCCTCTGGTACAGGTGAACATCATGCACAAAACTTCTCCGGTCGGGTGAAAGTTCCAGGGAATAGGAGCAAGGCAATTCACCCGGCCGAGTGAATCCCAAGAATAATTCATCCCCGACGGGGTGAATTAGGCCGGGAACATTTCATGGCTAGCTCCTTACCCGCGTGAAATTTCAAGCATAATCTCAACTCGGCCAGGTGAAACCTCCAAAGAAGTGGAGTCGTTCACAATCTGACCTTTCGCAACACGTTTTTGCTATGTTTCAGTCGTTATCTACTCCGAAATGAGATTACCTATAATGGAGTAAAAAGTATACAAATAAACGCATAAAACAACAATAAATCGATAATATTAAAGCTCAATCGGAAGAAAAAACTATTCTCCTCACTAGAATCGTTGCTTGTCAAATAATATGAAAAATGTTTTAAAAGTCAATTCAAATTCAAATAAATTGGCAAAGATCAATCGTCAAATCATCGCAAAATTAAGTTTAGTCTATGAAACACATTACCAACAAGTGTAAATTTCAACAAAAAGAGTGTAAATAGCATACCCTTGTATAAATATGTGATTTAAATGAAAGAATGCACAATGATCATTCGAATAAGTTTATAACTTCCTCTTAGGGACTAAACACAATTCTATAAGTACAATTTTCATGTCTATCTACACTCCAAAGTATTATGATACATGTAGCGTATATATACATTATATTATACGTGTATAATATATATATATATATATATATATATATATAATATGATTTA
>JBBMKE010000001.1:5847702-5868372 GCA_037834125.1 Lippia alba | reverse complement strand
TATATATATAACAACAATACCATATTCATACCTTAATTTTGTTAAGTACTTATTATATTAAGTTTAAATATAATTATTTTTCAAATATGACTTTATATTAAATATAATCATATATATCCGTAAATATTAAGCATTGTTAAAAATATACACTTCTGTGTTTTAATTATAATGTAAGTATTTTAAGTATATTATAATATATCATACTACCAAACTAATATGACATATTTTAATAATTTATATTGTATATTATATCTTATAATTAATATAAATTTTAAGAAAAGTAACAAAATCTAATAGCAATTATGATACAGTTGCATTATTATTAGTTTGAGTAAAGTCGAGTTTGGTCCGCATTAAAAATTTTCATATGATATTTTCATTTTGTTAGAAATTTAACTTGGACTTGTAAATCTACTTAAATTAATATGACTATAAATAATTCAGGTTTATAGCTAGTTAACTGGTTTACAAGAATATAACATGACAAATTAAAAATTAGAATAAAGTTCAAAATAATATTTTTTTTTATCAAATTTTGTATCAAATAAAAATATGATAGGTTTTTTCTAACATAATCCACAAAATCTAATAACATTGTGATATATTTGGATGAATATTTGCATAACAAAATAATTAGATTTATAAGTATTAGTTTCTATTAATTATTTCAATATTAGTTTAAATATAATTTTTTTATATATAGAAATATTGTATTAAGTATTGTTAGCTTTTATACACTTTTGTGTTTTAATTATAATGTATATACGTAAGATATATATAACATATTACCATACAGATATAACATCTTTTAATTATTTATCACGTATATTATACCTTATAATTAATACAAATATGCTATACAATAAAAATATGAAAGAGTTTGACATATGAAAGCTTATATTATGCAATATTAACTTTATATAATAAATATAAATACATATACATATACATATGATCATATTCATGTATTATATAAAGCCAATATATAAGGACTGTTTAGTAATAATGATTTAACATTCATATGTATATTGATGTGTGTATGTATAATTATATTTATATGTAAGTTAAACTATATAAGTTAAGATATTTTAATTATTATTTTTATTAATATAAAAATATTACAATCTAAGTAACAACGGAATTTTCGTTGCTAAATTATAAATATTTTATTAATTATTTATAGCAACGAATTTTTTGTTGCTAATATTTTTTATTATTTATTTATTTTTACTACATTTTTATTTCATATAGCAACGGAAAATCCGTTACTAAATTATAAATATTTTATTAATTTTTATAATTATATACTTATAGCAATGAATTTTCCGTTGCTAATATTTTTTATTTTTTATTCCACGTAGCAACAAAAATTTGTTGCTAAATTATAAATATTTTATTAATTTTTTAAATTATATATCTATAGCAACGGATTTTTCATTGCTATATATTTTATTATGTATTATTTTTTATTAGTTTTTTATTTCAATAGCAACGAATTTTTCGTTGTTAAAATGTAAATATTTTATTATATTTTTTAATCGGTTATTTATAGCAACGAAAAGATTCGTTGCTTAATATTTTTTATTAAATATTTATTTTTAATGGAAATAGCAATGAAAATTCTGTTGCTATATATATAAATGTATTTATTTATTTTTTGTATCATTTAGATTTAGGAACAAAAAATTTGTCGCTATTTTTTTCCATATATAGCAATGAATTTAGCAACGAAAATTTCGTTGCTACAACATTTTGCCACGAATTTGTTATCTGTTGCTATTTTCATTGCTAAATAGCAACGAATAATTTCCGTTGCTATTTGACAGTTTTCTAGTAGTGATAACAGTCAAATGTTGCTCGAATTTTCCAAGCTTCGTTTCTCAATCTCCTCGACCTAATCCAAGTATTTACGCATACATGCATCTATGTCTTTCCCCACAAAATAGTTGAGAAGTAGTAATTGTATTATATTGTTAAAGGTTAATGAAGTATTTCCATATTCAGTTTGGGTGGTTGATTCGTTCAAGTTGTTTTAGGATTTTATAACTCAGGGTAGGACCAATGATCTACGCGTGTTCACCTTTTTTTGAGCTAAAATCCGCTACGAGAGCGTTTAGTCGCTAAAAATTAAAGTACATGGGGTAATTTGCCCCAAGGGTCAAAGGAAATGGGGGAATCTGTAACACCTAACCTTTCATGAACGGAATATTCCAAAAAGATACCGCCAGAAACGTTAAAAAGGAAGAAAGTGTAACAATTCTCAAAGGTTGGGGGGAAATCGCCCAAAAAAAAGGGTTAGGGGACAATCTGCCCTAAATGCCAAAGGTCGGGGGATTTGTAATTAACCCTTGATAATTATTATACTCTTTTCGTTCTTAGTTTCCTCGTCTTTGTTTTTGCCTCAACGTATGAGCTTTAATGAGTAAGACATGGTTTTGTTTATTTTCTATGCTTATTGATTTTTTATATACATGATTGATTACGGAGAATTTGATAACATGAACAATAATGGACAGCAATCTGCAAATGAGAAATACAAACTTTCCAAACTAATGAGGAATCTTTATGGTAATGGTGAAATTATTTCGACATCTTATATCACGAGTCCTAGTACGTTTTCTCTATAAAATTATTTTCAGTCTCTCGAGTTCAGGGAAATTTTTGGAGCTAAATTTTGATCAGAATTGTATGCGTCATACTGAGCTTCTTCTCAGATATGATCTTTTTCAGTTTAAAAAATATGATAATTAGATATGATAATCTATTTTATAAGTAGAATGTATCCAATTTTCACCAAAAAAAAAGAATGTATCCAATTTGATAACTTATAATCACATATTCATTTTTGACGTATTATGTTAAGGTCAAGTAGGAAAGACGATCAAATGATTGAAGAAAAATGAGAAAATAAGTGTTGGAGTTGCTTCTGTTATATTAAAACATTAAAGAATAATCGAAATAATTAATTTACTTTTAAGAAAAAAAATTTTGTCATCCGAACTTTGGGCATTTTTGTAATTTATCATCCTAACAAATTTTCATTGCAAACCGCCATCCAATCTTTACATTTGTAACAAACCGCAATCTAAACCTTTTCATTGGTGATTTTGGTGAAAATACAACTGACATGTATGTTTTAAAAACATGCTACGTATTATGTTTTTACGCCAAAACAAACAAAAAAAAGTTTAGATGTCGGGTTGTTATAAATGCAAAGATTGGATGGCGGTTTACAAATGAAAATTTGTTGGGATAGTAAATTGTAAAAATGGACAAAGTTTGAATGGCAAAAAATCTTTTCCCTTAATTTTATTAAAAACATTTGTACATTGCAGAGTATTCAAGCACTAAAAACCATTTAAAATTACGAAAATCACTTAAACTTTGATGAAAATGATTTATGTAATATCACATAGATCGAATGGAGGTTTATAAGAAAAATAAATTCAAATAGCAATTTATGAAAACAAATATAATTCAAATGACAGAAAAATATTTATCCTTTCTTTTATTAGGTAAGAAAATGCTTTAAGTGGTGCTGATGCAGAATTTATAACATTAGAAAACAACATTGAAAAATTTTACCGGCTAAAGACAATACGCAAAACCCACATAATTGAATGATTATCTATAATTTGCTCAAATTTTAAATTTTCTTAAGGCAAGAACAGAGTGAAATAATATTGAGGTTAGTAGGATGAAGTACCATAGGTTTCCTTCAAATGAGCTTAGTCACTCTCTCTATTTCTTAATTGGACTTCCTCCAAAACATACACATGGAATTTATTATAATCCATTAATATTATTCTAAATAGTAATTAAATTTATTTTTTGTCTTCTTTATTTGAAAGAGAAAGCAATTAATGTCAAATATAACGTGGCCATTCATACACAATCTTTTAATTCATGAGCCTAATTTAAGAAAGTAATTCTAAAGTATTACCAAAATAATAAATTTTCAAATTGTTTCTTCCTTAAATAATTTGACCAATGGAATCTAATTTTGAAAAAGGTATTCAATGTTTAGGAACAACCAATAAATGACATTTCATCAAGTAATAACAAATTAAAGTAAACAAGAGCAATTAAATGTATTTTTGAATATTCAGTCAAATAATATATATTTTTTAATGCAATCATTCATAAATAAAAAAAATGAGAATTAAGTCAATAAATCATTAAACTTTTGTAAAAGAGAGTTTTTCAGAATTTTTGTTCTTTGACAACCCCTTTACGAGAGAAAGAGTGCTTGTAAATTCAGTTTATTCTCACCATAAATAACTATAAATTAGAAGTATTATATGAAACAACTTTTCGGATTAACTACTTTTAACATGTTTTTATAAATAACGAAACTTTGTATAGTATAATAAAAGTATTCTTCAATTTTTATTTTCAAACACTCATTTGATATTTTAACACTAAAATTTTACCATGTGTCATTACTTTTACTACTTGTTTTGAATAATTTTAACCTTTTTTCCAAAATAAACATCCTTTAATATGATTACAAAACATGATTACAAACGGGTTCCAGATTATATACGTGTTTATGAACAGAAAATAAATGACATTTTATATAAAGTAATTAAAAAAATAAAGAAAACAATAACAAATAAATCTATTACGGAATAATTATTGAAGCAAATTTTATCTTTGGTAATACAATCATTCAAAAAATTATCAAAATGAAAAGTTATTAAAGATTAACTTAATTTGCTTATAAAACTTGAATATGTTATTATGAACAGAGAATCAATGTTAAGTATATAAAATAATGAACCCAATAACAATTAAATGTATATATAAGTAGTCAATCGAACAAAATTAATTTACTAACATAATTATAGATTCAGAACACCACAAGATTGAAATTAAGTCAATTAATTTAATTTAATTACGAAGAACTTCTACAATTAGATTTCACATATACTTGTTGAAGCGTAATCCAAATAATGATTTCAAATTTGGAATACTATTAATTTCATGTTTTGCAAACATAATCGGTGCTTATAAATTGACTAACATTTTCTCACTTTATCCATAACAAAAATTTACTTTTGTGCTAATTCGCTAGCACAAATCTGAATTCTAATAAATTTTCTTTTCAAGTTTGTATAATGTTACAAAATATGAAAAACATTGCAAGTTTCTTTTGTGTTATTCTTCTAAATTATTTTCTTTTTGTGAGTGAGGCCCGACTTTTGAGCAATAACCATCTTGAGCTTACCAACAATGTTATTGCGAACATTTCAGAAGTACTTGAAGGAGGTTCACCTCCTCGTTTAACTTCTTTAACCGTTAGAGGGACCAAGAAAGAAGGACCAAGCCCACCCGGAGATGGACATCAAGGGAATTCACCTCCGATGGTTAGTCGAATAAAGGAAGAAGGACCAAGCCTACCCAAAGATGGATATCAAGGGGATCCACATCCTAGTTTAATATCGTCAACCATTGGAAGGATCAAGAAATTGATATCAAGCCCAAGTGTGGGACATGGAGGGGATCCAACTTCGATTATAAACTTCAGGCGAATTAAGGAAGTAGAACCAAGTCGATGTGGAGAACCACATGTTGGGGATCTACCTCATGATTTAATTTCTTCAACTATTGGAGGGGTTAAGGAATCAACACCATGTCCAGGTGAAGGACATCTAGAGGATCCATCTACAATTGTTAGTGGGATAAAAAATGGAGGACCAAGCCCCCGAGATGGACAACATGGGGATCCACCTCCAGTTGTTGATGGGATAAAGGAAGAAGGACCAAGCCCACCCGGAGATGGACATCAAGGGGATCCACTTTCTAGTTTAATATCTTCAACCATTGGATGGATAAAAGTATCAGCACCAACCCCAGGTGAAGAGCATCTAGATGATCCATCTACAATTGTTAGTGGGATAAAAAAGGGAGGACCAAGCCCCAGAGATGGACATCATCGGGATCCACCTCCAGTTGTTGATGAGATAAAGGAAGAAGGACCAAGCCTACCCGGAGATGGACATCAATTGGATCCACTTTCTAGTTTAACTTCTTCAACCATTGGAAGGATCAAAGTATCAGCACCAAGCCCAGTTGAAGGACATCTAGATGATCTATCTACAATTGTTAGTGGAAAAAAAGGGGAGGACCAAGCCCCGGATATGGACATCATGGGGATCCACCTCCAGTTGTTGATGGGATAAAGGAAGTAGAACCAAGCCGACGTGGAGGACCACATGTTGGGGATCTACCTCATGATTTAACTTCTTCAATTATTGGAGGGATCAAGGAATCAGCACCAAGCCCAGGTGAAGGACATCTAGAGAATCCATCTACAATTGTTAGTGGGATGAAAAAGAGAGGACCAAGCCTCGGAGATGGACATCATGGGGATCCACTTTCTAGTTTAATTCCTTCAACCATTGGAAAGATCAAAGTATCAGACCAAGCCCAGGTGAAGGACATCTAGAGGATCTATCTACAATTGTTAGTTTGATAAAAAAAAGGGAGGACCAAGCCCCAGAGATGGACATCATGGGGATCCACCTCCAGTTGTTGATGGGGTAAACGAAGTAGAGCCAAGCCGACGTGGAGGACCATATTATGGGGATCTACCTCATGATTTAACTTCTTCAACTATTGGAGGGGTCAAGGGATCAGCACCAAGCCCTGGTGAAGGACATCTAGAGGATCTATTTACAATTGTTAATGGGATAAAAAATGGAGGACTAATCCCCGGAGATGGACATCATGGGGATCCACCTCCAGTTGTTGATGGGATAAAGTAAGTAGAACCAAGCCGACGTGGAAGACCTCATGCTGGGAATCTACCTCATGATTTAACTTCTTCAACTAGTGGAGGGGTCAAGGAATCAGCACCATGTCCAGGTGAAGGACATCTAGAGGATCCATCTACAATTGTTAGTGGGATAAAAAAGGGAGGACCAAGTCCCGGAGATGGACATCATGGGGATCCACCTCCAGTTGTTGATGGGATAAAGGAAGAAGGACCAAGCCCACCCGGATATGGACATCAAGGGGATCCACTTTTTAGTTTAATTTCTTCAACCATTGGAAGGATCAAAGTATCAGCACCAAGCCCCGGTGAAGGACATCTAGAGGATCTATCTGCAATTGTTAGTGGGATAAAAAAGGGAGGACCAAGCCCCGGAGATGGACACCATGGGCATCCACCTCCAGTTATTGATGGGATAAATGAAGAAGGACCAAGTCCACCTGGAGATGGACATTAAATTCATCATTCTCCTGGTTCAATATCTTCAACTATTGTAGGGATCAAGTAATTGACATCAGGCTCAGGTGAAGGATAAGACATTTGGCGTAAATTATGTTCAAGAGCAAGAAGACATATATCAGGAGTGGTTTGTAATACTTCATATTTTGACGAATTATGTCGTTGTCAGCTTTGAAAAAATATGGAGCAAAATTATTCTTGATCAACTAATGAAAACTAAACATTTGAAACAACCTTTTAGATTTCATTCAATTTTATAGGCAACTCTAAGCAATATTACTTTTTTTTTCTTTAACAAGAAATTAATTTAATATTTAATTAATTATATCGCAATTACATCATAAAAACTAAAACAACATTTTTAATGCATATAAAAATTTATTAAAATCAATGTTAAAAAATATGTTCTACTAAATTTTTATTTAAACATAATCATTAGCTTTGATCTTATAACTAAGGAGAATTTATCTTTTTGTTTTTCTATCAATTAGAGAATTTGATGAAAAAGAGAAAAAATTATCAAAATTAGTGCATATTGATTAAATTTTTTGGTTTGGTTGATTCAAGTTTAATAAATATTAATTGAATATAAAATCTAAAATTGTTTTAATCTATAAATTTATATATTAAAACCCTAAACAAATCAACAATAGAGAAAACGATCCTCACAAAACAGGCTTGGAGGTTTTTCATGGTCTTAGAATTTTACGAAAAAAAGTTTTTCCCTCGACCATACATTAATGATGGTTAGTGACACAAATGATAAAAAAAACTAATAATGGGGACATCATACAAAAGAGATATCTATGTATGATAAAACTAGTATTACACACATTGCTCCAAAATAGTTATTAATGAAAAACGAATAAAAATAGTATTGGAGAACATTAATTAACAATTAGTTTGGTGGAGAAGAAACACCATCGAACCTACTCTCTCACATTGAGGTTTCTCAAGATCTACTGAATGATATTTGAGATAGGTTTCAATGGCTAACGAACCTCGAATTTAGTAATTTCGGGATGAACTGACTAACTATCGACAAAAGGAATTGACAAAAATCTATTATATTAGAAGATTCAAGTGGATATGGATGAGCTTTCCAACTTCGATAATATGCCGATATGGAAGTGTGGCTTGTGCACTTGTAGCCTCGAATTGAAACTAGCCAAAACGTAAAAGGAAGAGAAAGTTTATCTGTAATGCCCCGAATTTTCATCCGTATCGGTAAGACTATGTGCTCTTATGTGCGTACCTAAATTATATTCATTTGCGTATTTATTTTACTAACTTTGAATTATTTTAACTTCTTTTATATTTTGATTTTATTCGAATAATTTGAATATGAATATTTGTACGAGAATGCGCATGATCAATGTGTTTGATTGCCATTTCCATTTGAGTCGAATTTAGAATTTCGTGAAATTCGAGTATGTGGTAGTTTTATGTGTTATGAAAGCATGAGTGTGCTCAGATTTCATTTTGGAACTCGTTTGGAACCCCGAAACCAACCCGGAAAACTCACTCTCGCCTAAATGACCCTTTCTCACTCAAATGACCATAAAACTCTTATTTCTCCACCAAATTACATGGGACTTGGACTCACGCACTCACTTAAACCCCTATCAGCCTTGACCAATTCCATTTCATTTCAAACACTCCAAACCCTCCAAATCACAGCAGCAAATCCTGAGCCAAGAAGGAAAAGGGGAAATTATACTATTCATCATCTTCTTCACCAAATCACCATTATATCTCTTCATTTCTTGCTTGAGTAAGTATGGATTCTTGTATAGAATCATTTCCTCTTTCATTTAAGTGCTCATATGCATGATGGGGTTGAAGTTTGCATGAGTTTTGAGTATATGCATCTTATGAGGTTTTTAAGCCAATTCTTGATCATGCATCATACCTTGTGCCTTTTCTTAGTTTGTTTGGTGGAAATTGATCCTTGAGCATGTCTTTATGTTTGTATGGAATCATATAGTTGGTTGGTTGATGCATTTAATAGTTGCCACTAATGAGGTTGTATGAAAATTTGAAGCTTTGATCATTTATGCCTTGGTTCTTGCTTTGATTTGGTTCCTAGCTTGTTTTGGTGATTTCTTGGCTTGATTGTTGCATGGAATTGAGTTGGTTTTGGTGTTGAATGTGGTTGTGGTTGTTTCCCCTATTTTTCTCCTATTTTTGCTGTTCTTTTTCGTGTCTGAGAGTTTCCCACGACCGTGGAATTTTTGCCTCTGAAAAATCCACGAGCGTGGGGTTGAGGCCGAGGTACTGCCTCATTTTCTTCACAATTCCCACGACCGTGGGAATTTTGCCTCTGCAAAACCCACGCCCGTGGGAGGTTGGCCGAGTTTCTACCTCAGTTTGTTCACATGTCCCACGACTGTGGGAATTTCAACTGAGAAAATCCACGACCGTGGATTCCTGTCTGTGTGTAATTTTTCGTACTTCGTTTTCTTGCTTTTCTTTGCTCGTTTCGTTTGTTTCCCTCCCCGATCTTGATCCCTAAGTGTTGTAAACATGTTTGGGAGTATGTATGGCTGTGTTGTGAGTTCTTCATGCTTGTATTTGATATGCATTGCTTTCCTAAACGTGTTACGTAACTTGTATCCGAATTTAGGGTTCATGTGATGCCATTAGTGAGAATGATACATTTGTGTGTCCTCATTGTCCTTATATGCACATGTAGGCATGGGATCTTTGTTTATGAGCACTATGAGCTTGTTGGATTCCATTTTATGACTTATACACCGTGTCTATTGATTTGGAAATTGTGATATGATTTGATTCATGCAAGATATGACCTCGAATGAACGTAAATGACGGGATTGGAACTTTGTTGCATCTTTATGGCATTGTTTGAACTCATATGCACCTCATATCATTTGCATGATGTTGTCGTGCGTCATATTTGGTCCTCATGAGTTCCACTTCATTTCTTTGGCACAGATTCGGGTCCAATCGGAGGCGAGGGCGATCTTTGAGCTCTGTTGCTTTCTTTTTTGTCTCGTAAGGTGGGTTTCTCTTCTAATAGTTAAATCACTAGATATATCCCTTAACGTGCAAAGTTTTAAGCTAAAATTATATATATATATATATATATATATCGAGTCTTTCATTGAGTAAATGATTTTGAACGTAAAGCCCTTTTTAATTAATTATCCTACCGAATGTTTTGGCGAGAGCATGAACGTACACGGCCCCTGGGACTTAGTGTGAGTGGCTATCCGGGGAGGCATTGGGCCGACAGTGATCCCCTCATACTAGTTCCAACCAATGAACGGAGAAACCGATCTCGTTAGGAGTTTTGACGAGAAAAGACAAATCGGGCTTTGGGGGATTGATGTACCCCACTAGCCATAATGAATGGATGGAAAGGTCTTGCAAGCCCGACCATCACCCGGAGGAAGAAGGGTAATTGATCGAATGAATGGATTCGAATGTATGTGCACACAAGTGTAAATTGCATGATAACGCATGATTGAATGTATAATGGCTACACAAAGGAGAAGGTTGGAGATTGTACACGCCCACTCGCCGGGCCATGAATGACCTAATGTTAACTAAATATGATAGTTATGATCCCGTTGATGTCTTCTTTCTTGCCCATTTGGGAAATTGTTCTAAAACTTCAATTGGGATTATAACTTGCATGAATGTGCTTTAATACCGCGATATTAATTATTATGCCCTGTTTTATACCCACCAATCCCTTTTGGATTGAACCTAGATTTGTTTCAGTCTTTTTGCAGGTTTTGGGAGTTGCTAGACGGGAATACAAGTTTATAGGTCTTGCATTTAAGTCTAGCATTCTTGGTTTATGTATCACTCACACTCTTATATATTTTGGTATTGTATTGATGAACGCATACTGTCATCTTGAGGCTGTAAAGGCCACTGCTAATTGTAAATGCTTATTTTTGGAGCTCTAGCTCACTGTACATGTTTAATGACATATGCTTCCGCTTTGATTGATTTCTTTGATTTATTTTAGTTCTTGTTGATTAATTAGTTCACGGGCTAGCCCGCCTAGCATATTGAGTGAGTTGAGTCCCCGTTCATAGTGATTTGATTCATGTATGGATTATCCATTTCATATGTGGGTCGGGTCTCGATGCGGGGGATGTGCCACCTTGCGTTCGGGTGTTACGTTATCCAGTTATTATGGGTTTAGATGAGTTTATGTATGGAAATATCTCGATCAAATATTTTAGAGCTGGATCAACTGTCGAACTTGAACAGAAGGACACTTTATACTTATTTTTAAAAAACACGTTAAGATAATTACTTGAGGAAAAGATGGTCTCGACAAAATTATTACACTTGTGATCTAATGTCATAATCGTGGAGATAACAAAGAAATAGTTGGAGTCTTCCCTCATTGAAAATTCATGGAACACAATTTTAATAACCAGTTAGCATTATTAGGTATCTTTAATGGCGACCGTGAGAGATGTTAAGTCTAGAGAATGAGGTAGAGACCAATCATAGTATAGTCATACAATAAGTGGGTTGCACGTTAATGCAACTTAAACCCCAGGCAACAGTTGTGAAAATGGAATATCTAGCTCAAATGATTTAATATCTTCTAGATTAAGAAGAGAACATCGGAAAGCTATTCCTGAGGCTTTAAATATGTCAAAATAAAGTCGGTCCAGAAAGTTAGGGGTACAAGATTTCCTTAGATTATTGATATAGGGGCATCTAACCACAAGATGAGAAATCTTGAGAAGATATATGATGCACGTACCATTTTCAGATGTTTGATCGGTTTTCCAATGTGTAGTTAGCTAATAACAACTACGGAGAGAATAATTGCACTTTCTAAAAATGAAATTTTAAAAGACGTTCTTGATGGGTGTCGAAACCACCAATAATAAAATCCCAAACTTGCACACAAATTGAATTGTAGACAGTGGTAAGAGAGTCGAACCACGAAGATTGGATTAAATTATAACTTTTTAAATGCCGAGGAAAACAATTATGGGGGGGGGGTGAGTTGAGTGAATTAAACTACTAAGAAAGAAATAAAATGCGATTAACTGACTAAATAAACTAAAAAAAATAGCAAACTCTTAAACTAGATCAGTAATTGACAGATAGCTCTAATTCTCCTATGCATGCATAAGACTATGATCACTGACAGGGTATTTAATCTACGTTAGGCTAGCTATAGTCACCAAGTCCTCTCTGGCTCCCTCGTTCCTTCTTACAGTTTAAAACGACTAGAAGACACTCCTAATAATCATTCCTAATTAACCAATAACCTTAGCAGAAACTCCTTTTAAGATTCAGTTGGAAAATTGCATTATTCTCTAAAGAAACACTAACCCTAATTAGCTAGGTAGAAACTCCAACTTCGCCTAATTAGACTGTCTATTCCACAACACAAAATCAGCCAAACTTAACGACCTAGTGTTGATTGCTACTTCGTTAATTATCCGGCTAGACTCCACCAAATAAGTTAACTAGCTATATGCGAATTGTCTATTCTAAGATTCGACGTCTTAATATAATCAAAGAATGAGAACAACCACAATGTCGTAAAAGCAGAAATAAAACAGATAACTTGATTAAATACCCACGAAAACATCTCACACAATCTTAAACATACTTCGGAAAATCCCAACCAAATAAACTTAGAAATTCATAACGCATTTGAAATCAAAGTGCGAATAATGAACCATTATTTTGATAAAAATAAAAGAAAGAAGGAAACTAGATTCGACTCCAATTCTCTCATATCCGTTGCTCTTTGTTCCTTTTTTTACTGTGTATGAAGCGCCCTCGTGACTTGTTGCTGCTGCATATATAATTCTTGGTGCCATGAAGACCTTTCCCCACGTCCTTGACCTGACTTGGAGGTGTTTAATTCTCCAAGTTGTGGCTGCTTCGTTTTAGTTTTGTAACTGATATCCTCCCCCACATGCAGCCTTTCTTTTGGACTTGAATAACTCTTCACAAATCAGGCCTTGGAAGTTATGGACTTTGGAAGAATTAGGTTTGGGCCATTTATGCTTTCTGAAGTGGTTGGGCTCCAATTTGGTGGGCTTGGACTTTGGTAATTAAGCCAATATTCTTTTTGCTGCCTTGAACTTAGTTTTCCAGGCCCACTATTTTTCAGCAATTCACGGCAATTGCTTCACTCCTACAACAAATCATAAGTTTATCAATTTTATGGCTAATTCTCCAATTTTCCAACAAGTAATGGGGTAAAAATAGCAATTAAAAGCTTAATAATTCATAGAGTATGTAGCACATCAAATCCCCCCACACTTAGGCAATGCTTGCCCGCAAGCATAAATCAAGATCAAAGATAAGAAAGAAATTCGACCTTATTCGATGCAAACACGGAATGTCAATGTAAATTAGGAATGGAAGTACAATTTTTTTGCCACACAATACCAAGTATTAAGCTTTATGCAATGAGAATCTTACACATGGAAAACACAACACCCGGTTACCAATTTAAGCACATGCATGATTTACCAAAGTTGAATTATAGACCATTTAGTTTCTAGAACCCATATTCGACTCATGAGATGACTGGTATGCACAAGGAAGTTTCAAGTGAGAAAAGTAATCATAGGGAGTTCGGGCTATTGCAATTAACTTTATTTAAGGACTTTAAGCTTGAAAAGGCTTGGATTTCTCATTAGACGTTTGACGCGAACGCAAACATTTGTGATGAATGCCATCCGGTTACTAGCTAATCACAATGCCAAGTGGTTTCACCATACTCATAATTACCCATTTTATTGTGATTTATCACTTATTGAGCTAGGTAATCAGCGGAGTATTCGAGATTGGCCTCAATCATCGAGATAATTTGGGACCATTTTACGGTAGCACAAACATTTGTGATGAATGTCACCCGGTTACTAGGCCCCATTTTATCTTTTTGATGGATCTTTGGCGCTGCAATTAATAGATCATACCATTCAACCTTTAAATTAATTAGCCCTAGCTCCACCACAATATCATAAAATCAAGTGAGACTTCAAAGTACATACCAAATTCAACTTTCTAAGCTTCATATGTTTCTATTCAACAAATGGTGTCAAGTTAAGCACACAACTTTAAAGTTTCAGCCTTTATCGGTTATACAGTTTTCAAAATGCGAAATTATCATTAACACAAAGTCAATTCCTAGCATGCAAGAGTCAACAATACTTCCAACTCCTTTACACAACTAAATCCATCATTGCCTAGACCGTAGAAATTCATCAAATAAGAGCCAAATTAAGCCATATCTTATCTCCTAATCATGCACAAAGAGGGAACACAACACTATTCACAGCCCTATTCATGCCTTCAACACATGCAAAAATACCCCCAAAACAAAAAACAACAACAACAGCAAATTCCCACAATTATCAGCCCTCTTTTCTCCCAAAATTCAACCTCTAAATTACTCCCAAAAACTTCCAAAGCCAACAATTATCACCCAAAACAACCCTATTTGAATCCCTAAAGCATGCAAAAATCATCCCTAAGCAAAAGGCAACAAAAGCAGCTAAATATATACAATCTTCAGCAACTAACAACCTTCAATTGGAACCAAGATCATGCAAAAATTGAAAAAAATAAGCACATGTCAGCCTATTGTGTCCCCCCCACACTTAATTCATGTTGTCCTCAACATTAAAAATAGAAAGATAGAGATAAAGAGGACTGCCCTGAATCCGGGGGGTGCGAAACGCCGCTCAACGGCGTTGATGAAGCTCGGTTACAATGTCTAGGATCTTTTGGAACTGCTCTTGCATGACCGGGACTTGTTCTTTCAAGAGCACAAGGAATTGGGCCGGTTTGGGAAACTGATCTGGGTCATTTTTATGCGAACTGGGTCTGGGGCCCTGACCATGACCTTAAGCAAACTTCCTCACAGTGGCTCTTATATCAGTGTATGTCCAATCCAATCATAACAACATTGTCACCTGCTCCCCCACACTTATCCAAAAAATTTTTACCACCATAAGAACCTGCAAACACAAGAATGAATTACGAACGGACGAGAGAAAATGAAACCAAACAAAACAAAATGAAAGGAAACGAAAGCAAATAAAGTGAAACTCGGGTTGTCTCCCAAGCAGCTCCCTTGTTTAACGTCTTGGACTCGACGTGTCTTGATTTCGCACTTAAGTGGCTAGAGGAGGATCCTCTAGGTTCATCCCGTCGATCGTGTGCGAGACAAATCCCTCATAGAATGGCTTCAACCTATGCCAGTTCACCTTGAAAGTTTTATCCGAAACAATCTCTTGAATTTCCACCTCTCCATGTGGAAACACCTTGCTCACCACGTATGGGCCTACCCATCTTGATCTCAACTTTCCAGCAAATAACCTCAATTTTGACAAGTAGAGCAGCACCTTTTGTCCAACCACAAAATTCTTCCTTGATATCATCCCATCGTGAAACGCCTTAGCTTTGGACTTATAGATTTTTGTATTCTCATAGGCGTCATTTCGGATTTCTTCTAGCTCTTGCAATTGAAGCTTGCGGTGTATTGCAGTTTCTCCTATGCCCAAATTGCACTTTTTGATTGCCCAATAAGCTCGGTGCTCTAGCTCAACCTGAAGATGACAAGCTTTCCCAAACACCAACCTACATGGTGGGATACCCATTGGGGTTTTGTAGGTTGTCCGTTAAGCCCAAAGAGCGTCATCAAGTGTCGAACTCCAATCTTTACAGTTAGGATTAACCATTTTCTCCAAAATGGACTTGATTTCCCTATTTGAGACTTCAGCGAGGCCATTGGTTTGAGGATGATAGGCCGTGGAAGTTCGATGGGTGACATGATACTTCTTGAAAAGTGCTTCGACCGTATGGTTGCAAAAGTGTGTCCCTCGATCACTGATTATGTGAGAAACTATAGTACTGGTTCCAGTTTTAATAAAAGCCAAGGCAATGGAATAAAATGCGAATATAAAAGAAACACGTGCGATTTATACAGGTTCGGCAAGCCTACTCCTGTCCCCAAGTTGTGAGCTTGGGAGTTTTTAAAGATTTTCTTATTAGCACTTTGAGATTACAAGAAAAACCTTGCAATCTCTTACACAATCACTCTAGTGTGATAAATAAGTTTCACCTACTTATTTCTCACACTAACACACACTAAGAACAAATGTACCTCTTCTCTGGAACCAACCTCAGTGGTACCAGAGATTACAAAACCTAGGCTTTCTGCCTCTCTGGAATCACTCGGACTCCTAAACAATCTGAATCACTCGAATTCTCACAATAACTCTGGAATCAGTCGGACTCCTCAATCTGCACTAAGCAATAACACTCTCTGGAATCACTCGGATTCCTTAATCTGCACTAAGCGCACTCTCTGGAATCACTCGGATTCCTTAATCTGCACTAAGCACACTCTCTGGAATCACTCGAATTCCTTAATCTGCACTAGGCTCAACTTAATCTTGCTTGCTGCAAAGACTTGTTATCTGTCCGAGAGAGAGAACTCCTTTTTATACAGATTCCTTGGTCATACTAGCCGTTAGGAGACTTTCCTTGCCTGCGTATTTCTTGCCATACTCTTGCTGAATATTTGATCATGATTGAATATTTGATTTGCTGTTCCACGACCTTTGGAGATTGTCTGGAACTTGCCAAAGTCCTTTTCACCAATTGTGTTGTTTGATTAGTACTTCCCATCTTTAGTCCTGAAATAAAGAGCACTAATATATGCAAGATATAGGTTAGCCGAAATCAACAAAAATCATAAATATCCAACAGTTTACAATGTATTTTGGTACATGGACAGTAATAAAGCCATCACATAATCCAAAAGATCTTACAAAGACGTTCTAGAAATTGAAAAAAGAAAGAATGTAAAAGACAGATATCTCCCAAGTAGATGAAAAGTGGATTCTGCCTTTGTACGAATCAAATTAGTATCGAATTTGAGAGGTTCACCCAACCAAGAAATCGTGACAAAATAAACTTATAAAGAACGTAAAAGACAAATACCTCCCAAACAGAGGAAAACAGGATTCTGCCTTTGTTCAAATCAAATTATATGCATATTGAATTTGAGAGGTTTCACCCAATCAATATAAGATTCTAGTAAAATTCTATTGAAAAGTCAAGTTCTCCGGTACCTTAAAAATCTAAAAGCAATTGCGGAAGAATCCTCTCAAGATGAGTTGCTTCTATTTTAAGAGAAGCCTCTGCTTAAGCTATGTTAGAAGCACATTAAATAGCTTCTACAATAAGAAAAATAATTTACTAAATAACACCACATAACACACCGCAGAGAACACCAAAGTGATGAACATGCAAAGGCCCATGCTGTCTTCAAAAACTGAAAAAACTTGAATATGAACCTGTCACAAATAGCCGGAAAAGTTCAGAGCTCAACTTCAACGCATTTGCATTGGCTGCATATAAAAACAGAAAACAATAGATCAGCCACATTAATTGGTAACACGAAGAATGCACATCTTATACATTCTGCTAAAGGGGATGTACACAATCATCCACCATCGTTTCCAATTCCAAACTGACTTTTGAACAACAACAATATCAAGAAAAGCTATTTCTGAAAGCAACAACCGAGCGTGCGACCTCTATAACATTGCATCAGTACATTTGAACGAATGACCTGCTAATAAAAGCAAAGTTCAGAAACATATTTCTTACCGGAAGTAAGGCGACTTCTCTTCAAACTTCAAAGTACTTGGTCCTGCCTGCAGATAATCAAATTAGAAAATCAAAATATCAAACAAAGAAAGAGATTCTTAATTGAAAGAAAAGTGGTTCTCAGGAAATCCAACATGGCTACTTCATTCAATAATTGGCATTATTTCAGCCATTATTGGAAGCTCCGAAAGTAAGACATGTTAGAAATGAAACGGAACAAGAAACGGGAACATTATACAAACTAATGGAATTAAACCTCAGCTTCAGTTTCAGAGAGTTGATTCTTCTCCCGCTCCGCCCACACCAAAATAAATCAATCAATCAACATAATACAATGGGAAAGGGCTCGATGTAATATTAAAATTTATAAAAATTGGAAAAGGAGAGAAAGGAAATGCCAGAAAATGGGGCACCTGCAGCTCGTCTCTCCCAAACGAGTCTGAAAATTGCACGAATCAATTCCTGTTTCATGTAAACCAAAGAGAATGTAAGTAATCAAATTTACACTCAAAATCTGAATCCGATAACTCACTCGAGAGATGAGAAGATAAAGAGAGAATTGCGTTTACAGGATCGAAAGTAGGTTCCTCCATTGATGAATGAGCACGAAGCATCCCCAGTGAGGTACAAATTTCTAAACAAATGACATAATTTGGAGGCCTTATTCCATAGGCCCAATGTTTTGGGTCTTTCGGATTTACCCCTAATTTTCACAATTCCCCTATCCTTTACGCGTTTTATACTTTCCCCTTTAACCTTTAACTTTGCGCGATTTTTTCCCTAAAATGTATCATATATTTTTTTTTACGGACTCTTAGAGAATATTTCGGTCAACTTTTTTGACAGAACTTAAGCGTGATTTCGAAGAGCAAATTTATTCAAATCAAATGTCAGATATATTAATATTATGCATTAAATCAAAGTTATCGACACAATGAACACAATGATGGTTTTGAAATTAAAATTTGACAACCAACAAATGAGGAATTATCGGTCAAAAATATCGCATGAAAGGCAGAGCTTTGTAGGCAAATTCTTACGACTTACAATCAATAGGATCACATGGGATATGAGTTTTGTTCGTATTGGAGAGAGGAACAAGATGACAGTGGTCTTGACTCTTGGGTCATCGTAATGGAGGAGAAATCAATGGTCAAAGTTGATGTTGTTTTTGTTCGAACGGAATATTTCAAGAATATTTTGTCGAAATCATGCAAAAGGAGTAACGTGCAAAAAATTTCAAAGGTAAGGGAGAAAATAGAACAAATTTAAAGGCTAAGTGAGAAAGTGCAAAACGACCTAGCATTGTAAATAAGAGCTATAAAATTGGGTTGTCAGCAAAACACAAACAACTAATATAAACAAGTCATTTTTTGTTTTTTTGGGCAATCAATTTTTATATTTACTAACCAAAACTTATTGGATTACTCTCAATTGACGTAACTTCTTTTTCTATTTCTTTTCTTATATTTTTTAAATTTTATTTCATATTATCTTTTAAGTTTATAATTATATAAAAAATAATTGCAAAATAAATGTTAATATAAAAAATTTAATTTAATATATATTTAAATAATAACAATTTTATTATTTGCACCGACATAGAGTGTGCAGAAATTATAGAGTGTTATATTAAGCAAGTTTGGTTTCTTGGGCTCTAGAAATATTTTATGTTTTATTTACTTATTAATTAATTTTATCCAATTTTATCTCAGGACATTTTATTAATAGGGACAAATAAGTTTTTTTTAAAAAGTAAAACAACCCCAATTTTTAAAATTATCATTATATAATCCTTTCTTTAATAAAATAAATATTTAATTTAATTTTTTTCTACGTGTCTAAATCGATATGCATTATTTTTTTTATTATTTTTATACATCTCGAGAGTTTTGATGATCGAGTGAGTTGAAGATCGATCTTCAAGAACTCGAATACTCACTCGATCCTCAAAGTTCTCAATCTTCTCGATCTTCAAGAACTCTGAGTACTCATTGGATCTTCAAAGTTCTTGAAGCTCGAGCGATCTTCAACATATCCGGAATCTCAAAAGGAGAAGACTATCAATATATTTGGAATCTCAAAAGAGAAGACCCAAACATCTATCTTTTTTTCTAAAAAAGATTCAACCTAAGAAAAGGTGCCACGATGATATGTGATTACTTGAGTCATGTTACAGTGGTACTTGAAGCGATGCTTTCAAACTAAAAATCAAGCTTGGTACGGATTACAGAATTGTATGCTTTGAAGCGCTTGACACATAAAACCCATATTGTATGCTTTGAAGCTAAAAAGACAATCTTGCAATCGTTAGTCTACCAAAATAACATCAATCATAATGAAACGTGACGCCTATGAGCACCCCAATCTTTTCTTCCCCCAATATAACATAAGTCATGCTGAAGCCTGACGCCTATGAGCGCCCCAGTCTTTTCTTCCCCCGTTTCTTCCTTGAACCCAAGTTATAGGCAATTCCATATCTGTAGCAGGGGTATTTTCAATTCTATTACCCAAGTTCTCAGTGAACAAGACAACCATGTACATTTGGGGCCTATCTCCAGGGTCCTTTTTGGTACAACGCAAGGCCATCCTCACAAACCGGGCAAATGCCTCTCGAGGATATACATCATTCAGCTTCTCATCTGATATGGAATTAAAACTAGCCCTATCCCTCAATTTGTTTTGTACCCAGTCAACAAGTAATAGATTTTGATCCAATGCTTTCCGCCCCGTGACCAATTCCAGCATAATGACTCCGAATGCGTATACATCTGCCTTGTTGG
>JBBMKE010000001.1:5818628-5830423 GCA_037834125.1 Lippia alba | reverse complement strand
CTGTGTTTATAAAAAATATGTATTGCATAGATTATTTTTATTTTTATATGATTTGATTATTTATTTTATAATTATTTGAGTTAAAAAATTCATACTTTGATATTATAAGTTATATTCTATATTAATACTGTGCATCGCACGGGGCATACACTATTATATCTATATATCAACTACCAAACGCATGGAAAATTTACAAAATTCTTCCGAACATATACTGAGTTTTGGCCTAATGTGATATGGAAGGAAATAAGCAGCCTCAAGAGGAAGGACCTTCAGGGATAAGTAAGCACAATGAGGTTCGAAAAAGTGGAAGAATTCTAAGAGCACCTCGTTGGAAAACGGCTTATGATATGCGTTAGTTTAATTATACCTAGCCTAAACCCCGTGCTTTGCACGGAATATTTAACATTATATAAATATTTGATTAAATTTACTAAAAACTTCATAATTTGTTGATCTTTAAAACTATAAATAATTAATGATTAAAAGTCAAGTTCATCCTAAATACAAATCTATTATTTTGATGTATTTGTTTTAAAGATATATTACTCTAGATATAGTTTATTGAATTGAGACTTGATAAAATAATTTACTTTATCAAAAAGGTATATATGATTGTAATTAAATAATAATAATAATAATAACATAAATTTATGTAAACTAACTTTAGGCGAAAAAAATAATAATATATTCATACACTGCAAATACTCAAATAACAAAAAATTTAAAAAATCACTAATTAAATAAATAAATTTATTTACTCTAAATTTACTATGAACAATAAATAAAAAGAAAAATGAAAACTATAGGAAGTTGTATTCGATTACTTACAAGTTACAACAACGACAAAGATTTGCATAATATCAAAATTTAATTTTTAAAAATGGTAAAGATTATAAATAATTAGAAATCTTGGATGACAAATAAAATTTCAAATCTCAGATAGCTAATAATGTTATAAATAAATAGTAAATAATTATTTTTATATGACAGAAACTAAAGAAAATGTTGTTGAAAATTGATATTAATTGGTAAAAATATTAAACTTATATGAAAATACAACATACTTCCTTAAATTGGAAAACAAATTAAGTAATTAAAAAAAAAGACACTCAATAATTAGAAAATAGAGGGAAAAAAAAGAAAAATATAAAAATACAAAATAAATAATATTAACAAAGAAAAAATACATCACTATAATAAGAACTCAAACTGGGATTAAGATAAAATAAAATAAAAAAGTTCAAAAATAATTAGAAAAAATATCTAAATGAATTATAAAAACCACAAAATTAGATAGAACTAAAGGTCGTAGAAGAAGCATATGAGAGAAATGAAAAGGAAAAAAAATACTATCGGAATCAACATTTGTGGATAAAATACAAAATTCTACAATATTAGATAATCAATAAAAAAAATCTAGTTCCATAATAATATTTATATAATAAATGAAACTAAATACTATATTTTCATAAATTATCAAGCAAATTTTGAGGAAGAAAACTAATTTTATTCAGAAGTTGAGTAGTAGTGAAATTGATGATTCAACATCAATATAATAAATGCAAAACACTATATAAATTAAAGAAATATAATGGAAAATTCTACAGTAAAAAAGATATATGAAAATATGAAGAACTTTCAAATCAATGAAATAATTGTTATCTTGATGCGAAGTTGATAATCAAGATTATCAAGATGATGAAAAATATTGTTTTTTGAAAATTCGAATGAGTTGGGAAGATCGTTTGGATACAATAAAAAAATGATTATAACTTTTATAATAAAATGAAAACCTACAACTTTTAGTCTTTTATAGTGGCAATAAAACCTAAAAAAGTAAAGAAGGAAACATAATTAAGTTGTTTATTTTGAATGCTTTCGTAAATCAAGTAGATACTTGATTTGATTTTCGAATTGCAATTAATATCAAACAACCTATCATTAAAATATTTTTATCAATTAAAAGAAATTCAAAATTACCATAAATGAAAATTTAATCAATATTGATATGAGTTAGTCAACTAAAACATTTCCTATATATTGTAGTATAAAAATATAGGTAATGCGCTCTAAATAAATTAATTAATAAGAAATTTCATAATTAATTAAAAACTTAAATTATATGAATTAATTTTTCAAACAAATATTACAATAACATTTAGTTCAAGTTTAATAATATAATATACAAAAAGTTTAACTCATATACTTAATTAGCACCATTGGAATGATTACGCATATGGATTTTCTTTTCCTTTTTACAATTGTAGAATCTTGAAATTAACGCATTTATAATAAATGTCAAGTATAAATCTATAACTCATGAAAATTAATAATGAAATTACATTAAATAAAGATAAATTGAAACATATATTCCTAAATTAATGCCTTTAAAAGTGAAATTTACCATGAATTAGTACTTTAATAGAGGATAATTTCTAAAAAATAAGGAATCTATAAAATGGTTAAATAAATAAATTAATTTAATAACCATCAACCAATCACAAATTTTAACATTAATTAAAAAGCTCAAAAAACCACAAAATTCTATTTAGTCAAAATTGATCAATTTAAGGCAAACACACCCTTCCTATATATTATAGTATAGATTCTTAATTTGATAGTTAGAGTCAGGTTTGGTAATTTACAAATACTTGTTTAGTTTCCTTTGAGAGTTCTTGATTTAGGGAATTTTCTTAATATATTGTAGTGTTAGTTTGATTAGGTATTAATAACAAAATTGTCAATTTTCCCAATCTCTCTCTGCAATCCCTCCCTTCCTAAGTTTCTCCGTCTAATCAATCTTATCGACATCTCCTTTTTTAATTTTGAACATGTCTTAAGTATCTCGAAATAACTAAACTTATATAATAAATTTTTATAAATTGAAAATTGATGGGCAACCATCAAATCCACAATAAGATATTTACAATATACATGTAAGTTATAACATTTATTATTTAGTTATGCGAGAGTAAATGGTTTTTTAAGTTTCTCAAATTTCGGTAGTAGTTTTTTTTTTTTTTAATTGTAGTAAATTACAGTGGTAGTTTGTGTAATGAAATAGAAGCATAATCGTGTTTCAGTACAATCAAGCATAATCGTGTTTCAGTACAATCGAAAATTGAAAATGAGTACGAATAAACTAGAAGAAGAGGAACAAATAAAAAATCTAAATTTCATAGATAAAAGCACATTAACAAGCAACCACCCAAAAATAAGACTATATAGTACAAATTTTAGCCCTGTCCATGATCGATCTAGTGGACTTCCTATTTCATTGCTACCACCTACTTACCCTCAATTAAAAAGGAGGGCGCCGTGGCAAGGGACAAGGGCTAACTAACTAATTACAATTTACCAAAATGAAATCACAAATTTCACCCAAGACTGAGTCCACAAAAGGAAACATGAACATTCCATCCTAAAAATCTCCCTTTATTGCTGATTGAGATGAGCTTTATAATTTAAAGTTTCTCATTCCTTGATGGTCCACACCCATTCTTGGTTCTTCCTCCCTCTTTCTCTTGGAGACGGACAACGACGATATAGCTTTAGCCGACATCACTTTTCTCGCGAGTAACTTCCAAAGCTCGTCGCTTCCTCTTCCTGTTGCTTCTTGTTCTACCTTTAACTTAAACTGCCTGTGTTAAAACGCAGAGCATAAAGTTTTAGGTACTCAGAAAGTTTAATGAGAGTTAAGAACTCTGTCAGCTACAAGTTATTCAAGATAAAATTTTAGATTAAGAGACAAGCATCAAATAAAGTTTCATTCTTCAGGCAAGAAGATAAGAGTAACATCATGGGTCTTAAATCCGGATATATAGCCACGTTTTTGCTGCTACGCTATTTCATTTTCAGAACATTCAATTAGAGCACATGGATTGTATTTGTATCCGGATGGAGCTTTTACCCCACAAATTGAAATGGCAATCATAGTCGGTGTAAGTCGGGGATAGAAATATCTAGCTTGAGCCATCACAAATTGTTGTTATCCATCCATTACCTGGGAAAAGTCAAGAAATCGAACTACAAGAACACTAAATGACCCTACAGCTGGATTAGTCCTTTCTGTGTTAGAAGGTAATGAAATTGGTCACATCTATGGACACATGCTTTAATTACATAACAATTATACGGATATAAGGATATCGAAAAGTATATGGAGATGTATCTAGACAACTTCATTTACCTGCATAGCGGAACTCTGCATTCATCAGCTTGGTCACAAATGGAAGAGTGCAACATAAAAAGTTGCCACATACGCTTACAGCGCAAACATCCTCCATTGACCCTTTTCTTGCAAGCACCAAAATGCTTGATCAGAAGCTGAAGGCCATGGCAGGTTGAATACTTGCTGCACGGACCCCTGTGCTGCGTTGGATCCATATCGTTCGGTCCAACATTAGTGCACCCTTCGGAGCATATATGCTCAAGGCAATACATTGCTTCACTTAGCTGCATATACAAACTCTGCTCCTCTCTGTGCTTCTTCGTCTTCTTTTTTCTCTATCACATGATAAAAAACAAATCAAATTTACTTCATTTTGTGCCATTATAGTAGTTTTAAAGAAAAGGATTATCTAAGGGTATATACCAATTCAGCTTCATCGATAAATTGTAAAATTTCGAGCTCAAGAGAGGGGTCATGACTTTGCAAGAACTTCCACCCCTCAGTCTTCTCAACAGCCTTGAAATTGTTTGACAAGAACCTCATGCACTTGAGGCGAAGATCAGGCGCGTCGCACAACCTCGCAAGCTGAAGCACATCCACCACGTTATCGGTGTTCAACTGTTCCGCCAACGCTCTCGTACATCTCTGCTTCAGCTGCGGCACCAAATAGACATGCGACAATGCCAGCAAATGAATCCCATACTTCTTAATTTGCTCCTGGCTGCAGGTGAAAGTAAAACCAAGGGCATTTCCATCATTTCCCAAGACAAGAATTCGTTTCCTTTGATTGGATCGTTTCACATGCATAATTTTTTATTCCTGTGTTCTTGGATCACACACTATGGACGGTGATTTTGATCTAATTAAATATTTAATTCCTTCTTAATTGGTCGAATTGAGGTCCGAAGTTACAGGCCACAAGAAAAGTCCACTTGTTATTTAACGTGTTACGTGAGAGTCGGTTTCGATTCTCCTATGAAGAACATAATTTTATTATACATGATTAACATTATAATAATAACAAAATAATATGGAGCATTATTTTATATAAAATATCAGAGAAAAAAACAACTTGCAGAGTTGCACATCCACGACCACTTCTTTTGTTTTTTGAAACGTTTATCCCCAAAAATGAACTCATTAACCATTTAAACCGATCCTATTGGCCATCCACGACTACTTGCTTCAGAGAAACTTACTTGGAGGAATAGAGAAGCTGGACGAACGCGGAGACGGCGTCGTGCGGCACCCCGAGAATGGGAATTTTCCGTTCGGAGGTCCTTCGTTTCTGCGGCCTCTCGATTATGCTCTCCAGCACCGGCGACGCTGAGGCCTGTGAAATTTAATCGAAAACATCAAAAACAAAAACACAGCAGATTTATTTTTCTTAGAAACACAAACGAACGCATTCATATCTGCAGATTAATTCCCTTCCAAGCAAAGATGATTGAACTTATTTGTCGAGAGCAAATCATTCGAATCAGTAGGTAAAATCCGAAGCACAATTTATTGAGAGCAATGATGGAAATCTGATGATTTCACAGATCGAATTGACAGCAAACAAATCCGTCTATAGTCTAAACTGAACTCAACAGCAAAAGTTCAAACAGAACTTCCGAATTCTCAAAACAAATAAGAGACAATACCAGGATCTTAGAGTGCGCCGGAATAAGTATCCCGGCGGAGGTAACAACATGGACATCGGGCTCCGGCATTCCGGCGACGGAAACCTCCCCGTCGATCTGAGGACTCGATTTCACCTCCATTTCGCAGGAAAGCTTCTTCAGCAATCGATCCACACTATTTAGGAATAGAAAACTTCTTCAGCAATCGATCCACACTAATTAACACCTCGTAAATATTAGCAACGGACGATCGAACTCAATATCTTCAGCAATCGAAGGTTTTGAATGATGAAGCGAGAAAACTCAAAACAGTGTAATTGCTGCTGGCATAGGAAGGAGTTGGAGAATGTGTGGTTATATACATAGCAACATACAAAAGTTGTTGGCGCACCGCCCGCCCAAACGAGAACCGACTGCGTGGACTAAACTATTGCTAATAATAACGAAAAATTGTAGTTGAAAATAAAATTAGAACTAAACAAGATTTAACACGAGTTTATTGTACCAAACATAATGTGATATACCTCATTAGCACTCCGAACTCTATAATTTAAAATGTCTTGAAGCGAACTCGATGATTGTATTAAATTAGCATTAACTTAATACTCAAAATCCTACGACCGTGACAACAACATGATTGTAGGGTTTTGAATGCTAATTTAATACAATCACATGGTTCGTTTTGAGATATTTCAAATTATAGGATTTAGAATGCTAATTAAATATATCATAGGGAATGACCGAGAAAAAACTCTTTAGATTTATATAAATTCTAATGTATTAATTACGTAGTCCATATGCTTAGAAAAAATGCGTTTCCGAGTTTTGACTTTCATATATTCCTGCGAGTAGAGATATTGAGACTGAGGTCCAAATTTTTGTTGTTTATAGGGATATTGAATTTTAATAATTTTTCTTGTTTTGCTAAAGAAAAAAGCGTGGATGGTTGGTTAGTATAGACTATGGATAACGATATTGGATATTTGGATGATTTTTCGGTTCTAGATTGTAGGCATAAGACTCTCTAACTCGACAATTTTGATTTATTAGGATAATTATTTATGTTCCGTAATAATATTATCCGTTCGGAAAATTCTAGCTCATCAATTTAATTGAATTTAGCTAATTATATGGATAATATAATATATTTGATGGATTAATTTTTAAAATTTTTATATGAATCATAAACAAGTGTAAATTACTATTTTGATTTGACCGAAATGAATTAGAACTAAAATTATTTTCATACCAATCGTTCTCAATATTCTGCAAGAATAAAGTTTTATGTTCTAACTCCCCTAAATTTTGCTATTATTTACTGTAAAATAATTTTATTGAATTTATTTAAGGTGACAGTAACAATGGTGACAATTTGTTTTTGGATTTAGATCACATCGTAAATCGTAATGACAATTACATTTAAAATAGAGAATTTTTTAACTTCGAAACTGATTAGGTTCTCTTGTTTTTGGGTTGTATTTCATCTCTTATTTTACTCTTTTTTTTTACTCACTGTGTTGTGTTTCATATCTTATTTTCTCTTGTTTTACCACGTATACACAAGACATGTATAGATCAATTCTTTTTTTTTTTCCTTTTTTTACACACGCACACCCAAGCGGGAATTCGAACCCTATATCTCGCCCTTAGGAATGAATTCATTTACCGTTTGGATCAACCCCTGTTGGCATGTATAGATCAATTCAATTAGTTAATAGACTAATTCGATTAGTTAAAATGCTCCCCGGAACCTCGCCCTTAGGAATGAATTCATTTACTGTTTGGATCAACCCCTGTTGGCATATATAGATCAATTCGATTAGTTAAAAAATGCTCTTTTTCTAGGATAATAACACAAGTTCCTCTAACTATTTGGACTTTCTTTTAATTTGAATCGTCCATTGATCACATCTTTGGAATAAAATCCAGTTAGAAAAGGAAATCCTATTAGGGATAAGCTGCCCATGAGCTATAAGTGGAGCCTATATATAAATAAAATCAGAGATAAAATACAAATCTATAATAAGAGATCTAACCCGGGAAGAACTAAGAAGCAACTTGAGCATCCTTAAACCCTTGACCTTCCTTTTCTTTCTTCCAAATGTGTCATCCTAATGCCTTTTTCCAAATTCTGTCGTCAGTCATTACTTATAGCAACAAAAATACCATTAAAGCAACCAACTATAATTGATTTGTAGATAATAAAAGTTGATTCAAGTGATTCGAGAGGTTTTTTTTTTAAATATAATGTTTTGGGTTTGAATTCCTGGGTCACTTGGTCATTTGAGAAATATGCTCAAAATTAAATAATATCTTAAATGTGTTGGATATGTAGAATTCATCAAATTTTTCTCTTTACTTTGTTTTTTGAGGAGATTCAGATATCGTTGAGTTATTGATATATACTGTTTGCAATTTATTTCTCTTTATTTGGTTGTTCCTATTGAATCAGGGTAATTTTTCTCTCGTATGAGAGAGGTTTTCCCCTCTCGAATGACAAACATTTTAATTTCTTTCTCTTTGGAGATCTCATCTTATTGTGCAGGTGGTTCTCCCGGTGCTGCAAGCGTCTACTTCTTTTGTCACTGATGGATGATTGCGTTTACTTCAATATCAAATCAGATGGATACATGCTTAAGACTAAATTTTTAGCAACTACATAATCTTCCGGAGCTGAGAATCTGGTGGTGGAAAATATCGGTTGTATTAGACGTGGAGCACATATGATTGTGTTAGAATTGCGGCCTTGAGTCTACGTTGTTTTTCTCTTTATTCAATTTTAATTTTAATTGATTTAATATATTTTCCCTTTGAAATTTGTGTTTAAAACAAAATGTGTTGGATATGTTGAGTGTAAATGTAGTCCTTTTTATTTTTTTGGTGAGACAGGAATAAAAAACTACAAACAACTTAAATCATCGGTAATACAACTGAAAATAATTTCGGAGAGACCAAAATTCCAATCATGAAAATAGATAGCAAAACGAACCAGATGATGCGTTTGGTTTCCTTCATGTCAATGAAAAGAGTAGATGACCTTCAAAATATGAGACATAATCTTCTTGTACAATTTAAAATTGGACTTGAACCAAAGACGAGAAAAAATATTCGTTAATTATAATCAAACTCTTATATGTGCAACATAATTTGTTTTTTAATTTTTTCATTGTGAGATAGAGACATCATAATAATATCTAATTTTGAGCCAGAGAAGCTTAAAAATTGATAATGAAAGCAAACAAAAAAACAAAATTATTGGTTGTATCGACGAGGACCGTATGGTAATAATGAAGGGAATAATATTTAGAGACTTTATAGCGACAATTTTGGTTGTCATTATTGTACATGACCCCTTTTTATATCGCACTATTTATGTATTTATTATTGGCAAAATGTGTCTTATTTTTATTTTTAATAAAAAATTAATAATTTCCTGCTAAACATAATTCACGTGTTGACACTTAATATTTTTATAAAATTACAGATAACAATTTAAATTTTTTTACAAAGTACAAATTACAATTAGAATATTTCAAAGTTCAGATAAAAAGTTAAAAAAATTGTCATAATAAAAAGTTTAAGTTATTTTTTTCCTCTCTATATATGTATATATAAGTGGAACCTCAATTAAAATATGAATTACTAGAGTTTTGTGTTTCTAGTGGTCTAAATATTAAAGTTAATTTTAACTCAAATATGCATTAAAAATTATTATTTCGCTCTAAGTATTAATATCACTGGTTAATTATTATTTTTTAAACACATACCCTTAAATAAGATTTGTGTCACGGAAAAATGAACCCATAAACCATTTGAACAGTTTGAATTAAATTGATATTTTCAACTAATTTACATAGTTTTTGTGGGGTTGGTTTGTAGTGGGGTGGATAACACTAACAGGGACTTAATAGCTGCAATCTGCACCAAACGAGACACGGAATTAGAAAAATGAGTTTCTTAAAAAAATAACCTGCACCAGATGAGGACCTTTACAAATGTGCACTGTAATCCATCACATTTTCCGAATTTTTTCATTGCTTTGGAATTTAGAAAGTATAGTGAAAACTAAAATTAAAGTAAAATCCCCAGCTTGCAAATAGAAAAAAGAAAAATAAAAGTTTTGAGTCTTGAATATGTCAAGAAGCAGGTGCGAACTCAGGGCTTGATGTGTGGCCTGGGCAACTTTCCTCAACTTTCTTGAATTCTGTCATTTATATATAGAATGAGAAATTTTCATTTAAAAACTATGATTTTTGAGTGTTAATTGTCTTTTTAAAATTTTTAATACATTAATCTTGTATTTTCCTTAAGTCGCTGCGAAGAAGGGCAATTATGGTGAATAGATATAATTTTAATTAATTGATTATGTTGAATATGCGAATTAAATTATATTTAATTGTCAGGGGTTGAATAAAAGAATGTCCCGTGTTAAATTGATGACACGAGGAGTATAACGCCTTGACAAGAATATTTATAAGGGTTATGAACATGTCGAAAGATTTGACTTAAGATTAACCAAATTCTAGTAGCTAGTCAGTTATTATGATTTATAAGAAAATGTTTAATCCGAGAGAAAGATGTTAGTAATTTAACGAGTTAATTTCACCAAAAACCTTATGATATACTCAGAATCCAGTGATTTGAAATTTTTAAAGGAGAATCATGTGATTGTAATAAATTAACACTCATTTAGCATTTCAAAACCTACATTGTAAGGTTTTGAGTATTAACTTTAATACAATCACAGTATTTTCAGTGCTAATTTATATAATCATAGGGTTTTCTTTGAGAATTTTCAAATCACAGTGTTCGGAGTGCTAATTAGGCATAACACAGGGGGTATCCGTGCAAAAAAATTCGTAATTTAACACCCCTTAATCGTTGTTTACCTTGCCATCTTAAGGGCCTTAGATTTTAAGGGGTTTTTTTAAATTTTTAACACACGCACACCAAGCGGAGATTTGAATCCGGGACCTCGCCCTTAGGAATGAATCCATTACCGCCTGACCAACCCCTGTTGGCACCTTAGATTTTAAGGTTGACCCTAAGAAACTAAGAAAATGCGATGTTAGAGTTGCTATATAACCCTTGGGTAAGTTCATAAATGACCTATTTGTCCCCATATTTATCTTCCCAAATCACTAAATATACCTTAAGCAACAATTACAGAGTATTAAAATTGTTTGAAAATTTCCAGCATAGATAATTTGGGTATAACCGTATATTTGATCTCAGTTCCTCGTTAAGCAACAATTACAGAGTATTAGTCAAAATATATACTCACACATATGGGTAATTGATCTCAATTCTCATCTCATAGGGTCGGAATACTCGCGCAGCATTTCTGGGCCACATGACTTCACAGCTTTCAATCCCACACATATGCCAATCGGTTTTGCTTTGTCATGAACTCATCAAGGAGGCGACAATAGCCCCTAACTCCACAATATCAAAGGCCCCAAGACAAAACAACGTGCTCGAATCATTACCGCTCCCAATCAATAAACTAGTCAGCCGACATATGCAAGGATGCTTAGTCACAATCTGTCGGTCGTGACACTAACATAAGTATCTAAATACGGATTCAAGCAAGTTAGTTTCAAGGGTATTTTTATTTTTTATAAAATGTTTTTAATAGGAAGGATCTAATAAACTTAAAAAGTAATTGTGTACAAATAATTTTAATAATAGGATGTTAGCTAACTGACTATTGCATGAACCAATAAACAGATGCTAAATTTTTTTTTTTTTTTGGTTGTAAACAGATGCTAAATGCCAAATAGATATAAGATATTAAACTAGGAGTGTGAAGTAGTGAAGCAAAATATAAACAAGAGGAATAGGGGGAAAATTGCCCATGATTAATTCAGTGAATTATCAGACTCTCAGTCATGCCTAGTAAGGCTGTAAATGGATATCCGAAAATTCGATATCCGTTCGCATTCGAATTCGTTTAGAGAGGATATTATTCGTATCCGTTCAAAGAGGATATTATC
>JBBMKE010000001.1:5755199-5774621 GCA_037834125.1 Lippia alba | reverse complement strand
CTCTAGGTTAAATTCTTATGCATATAACCATTCTTGCTATTTAATAATGTATATATTTGATGTTTGATACATGTTGTAAATTAGTGATAGGGTTTTAAGCATACAATCCGACCTTACTAAAGGAATTGATAATCTGGTTTAAATTTTGAGTGTGTCATGACTTGGTTAATCAAGATTTAGTATTTCAATAAATTTTAATGCTGCTAATTCATTAAATTTTAAGGATGTCTCTTTCAGATATAATCAATCTGTCTTTAATGAATTAAGTGTTAGTCAAGGTAGGAATTTAATTTATCATTACGGATTCAATACCTGTCAATAGGGCAGGAAAAAGCCTGGAGAAGCCTCCAAGGGATTTGATGTATTACAAACGACTGAGAAGAGTTATCTCTGAGCACCACACCATTTAGAGCTAGTACAAAGAAGGTGGGACGTACACGTCTCAGTATTGATGAGGTGAAGAGAAAGACCGGTAAGCTAGCTTTTAAGGGAATTTGTCGAGGGTGGAGATACTTCTGACGCCTGTAGATGTATTAGATAGTCGGGCGTTCCATTTTTCCATCACAAAGTTGCGAAAAGCGCCATGGGTTTTGGCAATGGGGATGCGGACTGCAAAACCACTTATCCCGAAGTTGTTGAGGGGAAGCAGCAGACGAGGGTCTAGTATGTTCAAGCCAAATGACTAAAGGATTCGCTCGATTAGCTGATAGCCTTGATGATCTCTCACTTGATATTCCTTGTGCAAAATGTATATTCCAAATCCAATCTATAGTTCCCGCCTCCCGGAGCAATATCTGAAGGATGGCTTGATTCACCTTTCGCTAAAGTCTTCATCCGAGGACAGTTCAAATTCAAAACCAAACAAAACCGATAACAATATGAGACGCTATAAGGAAGAGGTTGTTACAATTATTCATGAATACTTCCACTCAGACGACATTTCCGAACTAATTAGGAACCTGGAGATCTACGTATGCATGCCTGAATACAATCCAATTATTCTTTCTCAAGAAGCTAAAAACTCTGGCTATGAACATGAAAAAACAGAGAGCAGGAGCGGCTTCTATTTCACTGTCTGCTCTCCATATAGAAGAGATTTTCTCAACAGGAGACATAGTACTTGGATCTACAGAAGACACTGCTAACGACATTCTTCATAGTACTTCTAAAGAACTGGCTTTCTTCCTAGCAAGGGTTGTTGTAGATGATGTCATCGTGGCTCAAAATTTAGAAGAAATCTCCAATAAACTGCCCCCAACAGCAGCGGCAGTGAGACGGTCTATTGTTTAAAGTCAATTTGTGTTTTGTAAAGTTTACATCAGAGAAGAGTTATTATCTATATATGAATTTGATCTATGTTTATCGCGTAATTGCAAAAAATATCTTTCTCAATATTATATTAAGTACCAATATTTGAAAGAGAACATTACAATTATTGGAGCAGTGAGATGAGAGACTTCTTCGTCTATGATCTTTGGATATCATTGAGTCTTCTTATCTAGAGCCACCTAAAATAAGAAACTCTCTCATGATCTTTGGGATGTCGTTGATTCTTCTTATCCGGAGCCACATGAAATAAAAACTTTCTAGTATGGATGGCTCAATAACAAAAGAAATAAGAAGAAAATCAAAAGATGGATACATTAAGCAAGTGGTGAGCAAATCCATCTATTCTCGAATTTTCAATAAAAAAAATATATAAAAGATGAATGGAAAGTCAAGAGTTTCGTGGAAACGATAAAAACATTTCCATCAAGTTACAATCATTATGTTGGCACTTTGATAATCTGACAATAAAAATAAAATAAAAAAATAGCAAAATGTTGCACAAAAGTTGTTTCAATCGTTAATCACATTGAAAGGAGAAGTGATTGAGAAATTTTTAAAATGTCCTTTTTTTTCTTTTTAAGGACCAAACTTAGCCCTTCTATGATGGCCCTCAATTCAGCTGTTATGTTAGTATCTTCCCCGATACCTTTGCTATACGCAGCCAGTATCGAGCCATTTTCGTTTCTAGTGATTCCATCTATTCCTGCAGGACCCGAGTTTCCTTTAGAGGATCCATCCGAGTTTAGCTTGAGCCAGTTAGACGGTGGGCGAAGCCACTTTACTATCTGAATCTTTTTGTCATGCGGACTCCATACTTCAGATTGAAAATATTTAGCAACCGAGATGTCTCCTCTTCACCAATGATAATTCAGGCGTTTTAACCTGTACAAATTATGGACATGATTAGTAACACGTCGAATAACGTTAAACAGGTTAAACTGACGTGAATCATGCACAGCTTTGTTTGGTTCCAAGTATTATAACTTTTTTTTTTTACGCACACACCCCAAGTGGTTGCAAGGATTCGAACCTGGGTCTTTGCCTTCAGAAAGAACCCAAGTATTATAACTTAACATAACACAACAAATTAAATTGTTTTACAGTTTTAAAAATTTATACATATTGCCCCATATTTTTTTAGGCCAAAGAGCCTTCACAAAACCTAAAATATGTTGAAATAAATAGTAAAAGTTATCCAACTAATCCACCGTAATGTCTCCAAGTAAAGTAGTAAACCATTTGTTAGGATTAGGAAGTGCTCATTTAAATTATTTAAATACTAATACTCTTGCTTTCTCCTTTTCCGACAACATAATAAGTGGCTAATTACCTCTTTTTCCTTTTTATTCTTGCTTAGTTGCTCACATTGTACAGCTGGCTTCATTAAATGGCCCATAACCTGAGGCCCTTACGATTTTCTACCATAACCCACTTGCAAGTTTTGAATACATTTTGTGTCCATATATCTCCATTATTCCGTTTAGGTTTGTCTATCTTGAGTACAACATCAGTGTATCCGGTCTAATGCATAATATATTTTAAAAATATCATCTTTCCGTGTCGTAAATTTGCATTTTGCGACTAGTAACGAAAACAGATAAAAGTAAAAGGAGCTCTATATCAAGAAGTTGAGGTACTTATGTGAAGATAACACTCCGAAAGTTGTTCACACGTAATTGAGTATTGATATGTCCATGAAATTTCTTGCTGCATTTTTCTACTTTATCTCCGACCAATTACAATAGCAATGGGATATATCACACGTACTATTTTCAATTGTCATCACTAAGGAAAAGAACAAACTTAAGCACAACTTAGACACAGACAGCTCAACGAGACAAGATGAAATGTCTTCAAATGCATAAAAGGACAGTGCTTAACGCCAAACTTTTCCTGCAATATCAAAGTCCCTTTTCTGTCCATATTATCCATAGACTACAGTATATATATCAACAATGCTGCTCCTGAGAGGAGCTTTAGACCCTTCGAACTGATCAAAAATGGCAACGTGCACTTTTACAAACACGATTCTCAAGCGCCTCGTGTTCAATTTTGACTTGGATGAGAAGACCATGCTTAGGAAGCCTGCAAGAAAGCTCATTTCTTCTCACAGCCTTGTATTCAACAACTCAAAGAAAAACGAAGAAAATGGTGTATCGATGATCAGCAAGAAAGTTGCATCATCATCGTCAAGATCATCATTGGGTGAGTTTACGGCCAATCTGGGGCCTAATGGACCCGAAACATCCAATATTGGGATGCCATCTGTCATCCAAAAATGGATCATAGAACTTTGGAGTGGTAGGCTTTACTCGCGGTCAATATCGGTAATACTCAATGCTTCAATTCTCATAAACTCAGGTGCTTTTTTTATGCTAATAATAATAGCCACAATAGCTCTCTCATTCTTGAAGCTATTATTACAAAAACCTCCCCTTATCTGGAAATGGCAGCGGCAGCAGCATATATCAACAGTCAATGGCCAAGAATGTCAAGTTAAGTTTGAGGAACCTCCACTCAGGCCTCATTTGGGAGGGAACCAAATGCGAAAAACACGTAATACAACATCAGGGGGCTCGGCTTGCAAATGGGTTTTGGAATTTTTATGGCCAACGGATGTCCAGGATATCGAGGTTTTTTGTTTCATTTTAGCCATTTTGCTGGCTTTCGGGCTGCTTTCTCAACTCTACTGCTATATGTCTCAGATGCTTTTCCCCAAGAATGACATAGAATGATCAGATTCATGTTTTTGTATATATTGTCAGTTACATATACACATAAGTATTTTACATCGTATAATACTATCACAAATTTGGGTTTATTAGTTCAAGATTCTTGGTGCTGATATGTTTTAACCAATTGTTCGTGGTGTATAAACAAGAGTATAAACAAATCCTTCTGCTGCTAAACAAGCAAAATTACACTAGTTTTCTTACTGTAAAATTAACATTTGTACAGTGTATTTGGGAGATTGTAGACCTAATACATTTCTTAATGTGATCAGACAAAAGCCTTTGATCACAACTACAGCAAAAATGGACTACAGGGGTGCGTCTTAGGAGATAATTATAACAAAACAGTCAAGAAAGAATTACAACATATATGCAAGTTGCAAATTAATTTGAAAAAAGGCATGCATCTTGTATCTTTTATGTTTTTGCAACTTATCTGCTCCATTAATTGACGTGTAGCACGGGACATGATCCTGAAGAGTTCATAGACAAGCTTGTGCTACCGGCTCCAGGAGTGCTGCAATCTGGGGATTCCTTATTCGCATATGGCGAAGCATGGATCACCCTGCAATGGAGAATAACAATACGTCTTGAGTTAAAAGTGCAAAACTGTCTTTTTACAATAAGCTAACAGAGTTTATCCAAAAACTTTGAGCATTGTTTTCACTATATGAAGAACAAATTCAAGAAGGAAACTGTACGTTGGAATTAAGTTACAATGTGTAATTTTGGTACCAACAAGGGGGAATTTTGTAATTGCACATATTTTTTACAATGGACACCACTCTTAACTATTTCTAAAAGAAAGGAAATCACATCAAGAAAGAGGCAAATAATTGAGGTTGCCCCTCCGAATATTGCAATAGTACAGGTGGTACCACTACCCGCAAGTTTAGAAAAACTACAAATCACTCCCCAAAGCTTTTAAAATTACAGAAAACCACCTCTGAGAATTGGAGATACCACACAAAGCACTACTTAACATAGGCGGGTTTTGTAAGTTCAAACATTTTCATGGAGCGGTTTCCAGTTTTCAGTCTTACGGGTACCAACTGCAATATGGCAGGTGCTAAGTCTTTGGCTAACACACAGTTACTTATATATCATCACACTCAATCAAGGGAGGAAATTTCACAAGATAGAAGAAAAAGAATTACAAGTTCACCTCTCCTTGCGCTTCTCTAGAAACCGAGCCAATGATTTTCTCCTAAACTGAGGCACAGTATCTGATCACAAAAATAAAATACGCACATATAAATACATAATCGAGATCAAAAAAATCAAGTGGCGCATTAATATTATCAACTAATAAGGAACTGAATACTTCATTACTATTGTAGAAGCAGATTTTAAAATATACTATAATTACCTGCACTAGATGAATTCGCTACTTTGACAGGCTCGGGTCGGCTGTAAGATAAAAGAACACCCCCTTGTTTTGAAGCAGTCCTATCACTAAAAGTACCAGACCGACCGGCAGTGTGGGAGACACTCATTGTTTTTATAAGTGGAGGGCTAGATAGAGGTTGTGTGGTAGCATAAGGCTGATTTACAACAAAGCTTTCAAGAACTGTAGGCATAGGCATCGGAGCTTGAACTGGAACTGGAGAAGCCATTGGAGGCCGGTTTACAGCTTGAACTGGAGCTGCAGGAACTGCTTTGCTTGGAGGAGGCGCATTTCCAGCCAATAACATAATAGCCTGAGCCTACACATCCATAAATATTAAAAAAAATTACAAACATGAATATATATATATATATATATATATATATATGTACATCCTATTATATAAAGCATTAGAACACTGACTAACTACTTTTATTGTAGATTGGTAAAAAATTCCTCCAGTTTACTTTTTACTTTTATGTGCAACTACCTCTTCTCCACTATTCCACGATTGTTTTAACAATTTGTTATCATATATATATCTTCATCTTCGTTAGGTTAGCTTTCAATTTACCATGGAGTTAATAAACCAAAAAATAAAACTTCTATACATATATAAAAATCTAATAAATATTTCTAATTATATAATATTAAATTTTAAATACGTAATTAAATTGTTATATTTGATTGTGTACATGAAACAGTATGCTTCAATGCTAGTATATACAAATGGAAAAGATATAGAAAGGCAGGCTCAGCCCAATCAACGTACCTTCTCATGAGAAATGTTGTCATAAACGCAAACCGAACCATTATAGAAGATGGTTAACTGAGATGGACCTACTGGGGTCCTGGAAGAATCCCTCAAATCGGTTGTTCCCACAACAGGGCTGTTAGAAGAAGGCATAGCTGAAACGGGATTCATCGTTTGAACTCCAGAAAGTTGTGGGCTCATAGAGCCAATCATATTCTGTCCAGAAACAAATGAATGGTGATGAACACCCTGTGCATCAAGGTTCTTTGTAGGGTAAGTTGTCACCGTGTAGCGAACTCCGCCATGATTTTCATGAACAGCATTTTTCTGAATTCCCAAAATTCAAAAATTAATTTTAGAAAAAAAAATTGAAAGAAAGAAAAGAAATATGTCATAATATTCACATATATTCTTCGAATATTTACCTGCATCATACCGGAGTATGATTTGTGAATATCAGAGTCGACAACTGCTGTTCTGGTTATGGTCACCAATCCGGTTGATGCAAGAGAATCAAAACCGGTCTTAGGCCTATCTTCTTGAGAGCCATGAAAAGAGAAGAGCTGTGGATGTGCAGAAGGCTTGTTTGGGAATGACCACTGCATTGCTGAACTTCTTAATGGAGCTAAACAAAGGCACGAAATGAAAAAAGGGGCTTAGTCACATAACATAAATTTCCATCTAAGGCTATTATTAGTTATGAGAGTAACATGAGCACATATTTTCTAAGAAGGTAATTCATGACTAATTACCTAATGATAATATATCTTTAATAACAGCATAAAAAATTGCAACATGGCAGGTTTTTTTAATTGTTATACGTCGATCAACGATGAATAATTAGAATAAAAAAAACTCGAGTGGCACGATAGGTGTAGCTGTAAAACAGGGCGAACATGCTGAATCAACTTTAAAAAACTCGATGCTACCGCATCTCATGGGCATTTTAATAACATAACTATTGAAATCATCAGTGTGGAACAAGTAAAGAATACTGGGAATCGATCCGGTCAACACAGTTTTAAATATAGTTTCTAGGCTTTTCGCAATTTATTACATCCTTAGTTTATTACAGGAATCATACGGAGTATATATATTCATCATCTTTTGGTGGTATTTGGCATAAATTATTAGAATGTGGGGAGGTGACTTCTTGAAGAGCTCAACTGGTTACAATTTAAAAAACGAAAATGATGCTTTCATTAACTAAAATAATGGACGATAACTTGCAGTGCCAATTAGATTGCACAATCAAACACACACAAGAAACAGGAAAAGGGGAATATAAAAATCAAAAGACTGTGCTGGATTAATTAAAAACTTAAAGCTAAAGATTTGAAAATTACAACCACCCCCTCATGTTTGCACAACTAACACTAAAACCAACAAGAAGAATATATTATCTTTTTTTCCAATTTAAACTTTCCTAGCACAACGTGAGCAATCCAACCCACCATCAATTCACCCAATAACAATAATTAACTGTAATTTGAAACAAATTCAAAGAGAAAAAAAAGTAAAACCCAAAATCTCATTTAATTAACCTCCTCTTCAGAGATGGGGTTAACCCCAAAACTTCATTTAAATGCTTTTTCTAAGGAAAAGATAGAATCTTGGAGCCCTTGTTTCTACTTTTGGCTCTTCAATCCAGAGAAAAAACAAAAAATTGAAAGCCCATTTGAAAAGGATAATCGACACACTACAAACCCACAAATTAAAGAAGTCCCATCTCATAATATGAACAGAAATTACAAAATTCATCAAAATTTCTAAGATAAACATGAAGGACTCAAGAAAAATTACAACACCACATAAAAAAAGTTTATGAACAAAACTTACCAGCATCAATAACATCATCAGGAGTCTCCTGCTTGACAGACAAGCCCAGGAAAACATTATCCATCTTCATCTCAGAGCCTTTTCAAGAGAAAAAGAATCTTGTCCGAGTTCGCGAGGGAAATGCAACTGTGAAGAGAGGAGAGAAATAGAATGCAGTTATTGGTCCAGAGAGAGAGAGGAGTTTGTTAAGAGTTGAGAGTTTAGATGTAATAACTTTAATAAGCAACAGGTTTAACATTACAGTCTCGTGGGTATTTTAGGCACCGGCTATCACCGGTCATCCAGTGTAGGAAATGGGAATGCAAAATATTATAATTTAAGCCTCAAAACATATATATATATATAGCCCGATTGTATAATTATAATTCATAGGGAAAAAGATTTTTTTTTTCCATCCGAAGCTTATTGTAATTTACCATTCTAACAATCTTTTTATTGCATTTTGTTGTCCAATGTTTGTACTTATATCATAGTTATCTAAATTTTTATTCTTAGTGATTTTGGCTAAAAAAATAATAGATGATATCAGATATGTTTATAAAATATATACGTCAGTTGTATTTTTACCAAACTATTAAATAAAAAATTAAAATGTATGTTATAAAGGCTAAAATTGGATGGCCAAAAGATTATCAGAATGATAAATTATAAAAAATAGCTAAGTTCGGATGATAAAATATATTTTTTCTTAATTAGTATTTAAAAATGCAAAATTTATTCTTATGAGTTTTAAAAATTGTAATTGTTCCATTTTTTAAGATTTATGTTCATTTATAAACGAATTGATTAATTTTTTGGTTCTTTTTTCTTCGAAAGTTTTTGGTTTTTGGTTCTATGTCATAATCTAGGTTGTACGGATACGGACACGGCGACACGGACACGACACGACACGACACGGATACAACGACACGGATTTTTTTGTGAATTTTCCACGTGAGAAGTGTCTGACACGAGTGTCCGACACGACACGGCAAAATGATATTTTTAGAAGTGTCGGTGCATTAGAGGTCATAATCCATCTTCATGGGTTAAAGACGAGTTGAAAATTTTTTGGTGGTTCTATAGAGCATTTTCATGCTACACTCTTCATGGATTAAATCATAATTCGAATTCAAGACTTTTGATTAAGTTAGTATAGCATCGAACTATTAAATTATATCATCCGATAATAAAATTAATTAATTACACTTAAGTTAACCTTTAAAATATCAAAAACCAAAACATCAAATATTTAATCCAATGATATGTTAACTTATGGTGCTCTAGATTATTAGGGTTAATACTCATAATTATTTTCTCTCGTAAAAGTTGTCTCTCAAGTCATAATGTTACGAGTATATATGCTATTCACTCCGTCAATATCACCAAGATTTTCTTGCATTCTTTATTATGCTGATTAAACAATTATGGTGTATCATCAGCCTTTGGAAAACTCAAAACTATATAAAAAGATATTTTTCGAACTTTTATTTATGAAACACATCTTTAGGAAGAAATTAAATTAGTCTTGTGCTCGAGCTCTTAGCCCATAATTTTCCGAATGATCTTCTCACTCAAAAGTATGTGAAAAGATATTTTTCTTACTTTTATTTATATATATAACACATTTTAGGAAAAAATTAAAGTGTTATGTTCAGCTCTTAACATAGCTTTCATTAGTTAGAACTTAGAAGAGTTTGTATCTTATTAATTCAACTCGATCCGAATATATATATATAGACTCAAGTCACTCAACTCAAATATACGATGGAATATAAAGTTAAAAAGATCAAATAAACAAAAATAACTCACACATACGTATTACGCAGTTCTTCGGATCAACATATTGCAATTGATACAATAAACCAGCACGTGACTCACAGACTCCGCTACACACGACACTTAATAAAACACGTGCTTCATGTTCCTGCAAGTCCTGACGTGTCAAACGTCATGTATTCGTCGTTGATGGTGCGTGCAGGACCGCCATAAATTGCAAATAGACAAGCATTTATTACTTGTTTTGTATTCTTAATTTTGTTATTATTATTTTTTATGACAAAATGAGCGGGTTATTTTATTGTTAATTGTTGCTAATGATGCCTTTGGCATTTTGTATTGTATGTAAAATCGATTTTCAAACACTTTATATTATATGATATCTTTTGTTTCAGCTCACCTAATGTCTAGATGGTTTCTCATCATTTTTGTAATTATTATATTTAAACTCAAATAATTTATATCTATATATATATATACTATATATTTAAAGATGTTTTTATCGAATTTAGTTATTTTGGTTGGAAATATGGCTGGAAGTCGGAAGATGACACAAATAATGAATTTAAATAAATTAAAACTATAAAAGAATATTTAAAAAAAAATATAGGAAAGAATATATAAATTCTTTCACATTTAACTATCGAAACATTTTCAGTAATTTACTCCATATGAAACTCGTAACACAACCCACCCTACTCTAAAGAGTCGAACATTCAGAAATAAATTCAAGATGTGAAATTTAAACAATAATATAAAAACTAATGGATGAGATTAGGGTTACCGAAACACTTAAAAATATTGTAAGAAGAAGAACGGAAATACATTTACAATTTTAATTCCTCACTAAAAATTTTATGCAAAACTTTCAAAACTATGGTTATGACTTACGTCTTAAACTTATTCCCGTCCCTTCTAAGATTTAAAATATTTTTAATTTCTAATCTTGTTTTCCTCCTTTAAAATCTCTGACTCCATCCGAAAATGATTTAGTAGTGAGTTAATCGTGAGATAACTAACGAAATAAAATTGTATGATTATATTACAATCTATAATACATGAATACGAATACGGTGATACAAACACAACACGATATGAATATGGTAATATGATTTATTTTTTTTAAAAAAAAATTCATGTGATAAATGAATATCGGATACAATATGAAGTATGAATATTCGATACAATATAATAAAAATATATTTTATAAGAGTTTGTGTATCATAAATTACAATTTATTTTACATATATACAGCACAAAACCTCAATGGGACTAAACAAGTATTTAAATATCACTAGCTCCAAAGTATTATACGTATATATGATACCATCCCAAAAAAACATTTATATAAATCACGTAACAAAAGTGCAATATATTTAATTTAATATAAATAAATGTAGTCATGAAGCTCATGAAGTTACAATAAATGCATATTGTGGAGACCTCTCGATTTAAAGCATCAAAATAGAATATTTTGAATTAATTAATATTTGTTTGCAAGTCAATTAAATATATAAATTTCAGCATTAATATATGCAAGTGATTAATTAAAATTATAGAAATTAGTGTACGTACCTTAGGTCAGCTGCAATATAATAAGATACCTGAAACCGCCTTCTGATTGACCCACAGAAACTCAAAACCACAAAGCTATTATTATTTTTAATCATATAATTAGGAATAGAGTATAGAAAATAATATTGATTTGATATTTACATTAATTATGATGGTTTAAAATGGATAGTTCTAACTCATTTGTGGTTGATCGAACCCGATTAATTATATGATGGACATATTATGCTTAAATACGTACAATCTCTTTAATATTTTTGTCAATAACACGGAGCATAAAATAGTACTCACCGCTGTATTTCTTTTTTATTAGCGTGGAAGAAGTCATCCTCTTATTAGGATCAGGAAGAATTTACATAAACTTTATATAATTAGGTTATAAATCATTAAAAATTAATACATGGTGCATTGAATAGTTCCCACGAATTTCCAGAGTCAAATATATTTAGTTTGTGTTATCAAAATTGAGCAATTTAAAGTTTTTATAATAAATATACTTCTTGAGGTTAGGATGTACATGGACGAGACGAGATACTGACACGTATTTATTTTGTTAAAATAATTATGCAAGAAATCATGTCCACGACTAATTATGTAATAACTCAATCGAAAGGTTTACATTATATTATAATATATAATTAACCTTATGATAAATAATTAATTCTAAATGTCAACTAAACGTGTCCTTTAATTAATTTTACAAAACCATACATAACATTATGGAATTCTTAATATTTGCGAATATTTCGAAAATATTTATTTTATGCAAACTATGTTATTTTATATATATTCAAGAGACTTTCGCATCATTCAATTTCCATTATGAACTATGAAGTATCGTAAGTCATCCTCTAAATTGGATCAATTCTTTTTATAAATAGAGTTGACAATGAAAAGGAACATTTATACTATGCAAAACAATAGATATAATTAAATTCGATCAAACCAGTATAAGTAGAAAATGATTATTCATTCATTTCAAATACTTCAATGGGTGTACTGTGTAAGACTTTTAGAGTTGAAGATTCAACTTTTTATTTCAAGAAAACGACTATTCATGGTATTGGTAAAATATTTTCAAAGGATAACAAATAAATACAACAAACACGTTATTCTTATCATACAAATGATTGAGTTAATCATCAGTTAGTTTAGTTTAATGATTCGATAATATAATATACTAATTTTGATTATGATGTCATGTTTGAATTTTTAATTGCACAACTATTATTAGGAAAAATATTTGAGTTTTAGTACACTGTATTTGCTTGAATCTATAATAAAATATAATATTTATAAAAGTCAAGTTTAAATTAGAATTTATTTTAAATGGAGATTTTGATAAAAATAATAATAAGTATGAAAAGGAAATCATGTGCACAAAAGTCGAAGGACATGTGAGTGGGGGGATTGAAAAATAAAATAAAATTCTTGCAATGTGGTCCCTGCTCGGTTGCTTCATCCAGCTACGATTGGACCCACAAATTATTCATATTTAAATATTTGACCCAGCTTTTGAAGCCATCTACTACGCCAGCTTCCTCTTTTTTAAAGACGTGTAAGGCGTTTATATTTTTTAAAATAGCATATTTGCCCCAGATCTATTTCTTTTTATTTGTTTAAGGACTATAATATGATAAAAAGTTTTATATAAATCCATGCAGTTCAGATTTTTTATTTGGTCCACGATTGAATTCACGGTTTTCAATTATTTTAGTGAGAAATTTTGTCGACAAGTTCTGGTGAAGAATCTATCGTATTTGAATGAAATTATTTTCAAATACTTATAAAGAAAGAAAATTAAATAATTAATAATTAAACATATGAAATGAGTGACTCCACGTTATAACCTTGTAGGTGTAGTGAATATAATGAATTCAACAAGTTGTGTGCAATTTCTACCCAAAAAAAAAAAAGATAAACATTTGTGCGCAATACATTATTAAAAAAGGATGCGGCCTGATGAGTTTTTTTTCAAAGTAACGATACCGATGCGAATTCATCTGATTATTTGGGACATATTTTTCTTAAAAAATAAAATAAAATTGTGGGTTGATGGATTTCTCTCTCTGTTGTTTTTAACCATTTAAATTGAGTTTATATCTTTACGAACAAAATTACATCAAAATCTTGTCTTCGCATTGAATACATAATTAGCGAAAACTAATTCATAATCGCATTTTTTGTGTCCCTTCGGATTCGAGTGTGTAGAGTCCAATCCCTAAATACACAGAACGTAACCTAAGATTGAGTATAAGTCATAATATAGATGAAAACTAATTCATAACACATCATTAGTGTCACATTTTGAATCTACGAGTCGGTTGAATGCGAATATAATATCCAAATATGCTGAATATGGTATAATTTGAATTTGATCGCGAAACACTACCTAAAAAAATAATCAAATAGTTATACTTGAGTTCTTTGTTTATATATAGACTCTCATTTTAACATTTTATTTGACACGAAACAAATTTCTTAGGGTCCTGTAGTTAAAACAAATCTCAATTATATTTTAGAATATACATGAAAGCAAATGAATATAATAACTTTAATCTTTTGTCAAACAAAATCTAGACCAAGAGGGTCTGAAAGAATCTTTAAAAAAATAGTTGTGACTTGCGGTTTAGTGGGGAAGCAATATTCATCAACCACACAATATAAAGTGTGAAAACATGATCAAAATGGTGTGATCTAATTAGTGATTCAATGTTGAAGCAACATTTAATTAGTAGTCGTAAGGATTATAAATATGGGTATCTTTGAAAAAGTCCACACCATATAAACTATTAAGCAATAATTTACGGATATAAATATAATAATACAAATACCATATTATATGATACAAAAAGGTGATATAAATTTTTTCTTAAAATTTTAATGTGAAAAGTGTCGAATATAAATATTCCATACAACATAATATAATATGATAAAATAATATTTTTTATATATCTGTTAATGATAACTACTATTAAGTTATTGCCAAAATAAAGACGTAGGAAATATTTTGCATGGACCTCAAAGTAAAAGTCAAAGAAATTAATTGATGAAGGTAATACAATATAGGATCTAGTTGCTCATCCCAAAATATATATGCGATGGGGCCTTGGAAATTGGAACAATGCCAGTGCTGTTGCAATATGAAACTTCCATTATAACTAAAAGTATAAGATTAAAATAAATATATGTAAAGGGTGCATAATATTTGATTTTATTACATATATATTGACTTAATTAAATATAAGTAGATTTTTAGTCAAGCTTTCAATTAAATAAAAAGAATGCATTAAGTATATACAACATAATTATTATTTTTTGATGATCACAACAACCAAGTTTTAATTTCTGAATTTTGTAATCAGTTATCACAAATAGCAAATTTTGATTTTTAATAATTTAGCTATATTTATATATGAATTCAAATCGAGTTATATCATTTATGTGTAAAATTTTAAGTTTATTTTTAAGAATAAATTTGAATATAATATTTCCAATCAATCTCTTATAAGGCAAAATTTTTAAATTAAATTACTCATTACGAGCAAAACTATTTATGCCAATTGAATTGTAAATGAAAAATATAACAGAAATCACACAATGAATATCACTAGAGGCAATATACAACCACCCCGGCATTTTTTTGTAAAAAACAAATACAAATAATAATAATAATAATAAATAATAATTATAATAATACATGTGAACATAACTTAAAATTTTAGAGTATGTACGATTATGCATCCCCACCAATCATGACTTGTCGTTATGGTGTATTAAAATCAAATTTATTAATATTTATATATTTCAAGTTGGTTCCCAATTATATTATAGTATATCATTATTATTTATGTTCTTTATTTTATGATGCAGCCCCTGCCTTTCGTGGTCCCATGTCTATAACTCGTTTCCCTTAATATTAAATTGGTTGACAACAACTAATAATATTATATATGTTATTCGAAAAATATTGTACATTAAGTTTTCACCAAAAAAAGAAAAAATAATAATAATAAAATATTGTAAATTAAGTGAAATATTTAAAAAAATACCAAAAGTTACGTCATACGTGTCATTGGATTCCATAAATAAAATTACGTCGTGGGACACATGTAGTGCTTCGATAAGGGGTTTTGTTTATTCCCTCCATATTTGATCAAAATTATAAATTAAACGCAATAACTATCGATTCAAGAAGTTATTATTATCATTATTGTTATTATTATTATTTTTTTAATATAATGATCTAAATTTGAAAATTTCAAACTATTTAAGAGAACATATTTAAAAGTAAATTAGTAAATATCCCACCCTCGTTGCGTGTGCAAATAAAAATAATACTATTATTTAAATATATTAAATTAATTTTCATATTGATATTCATTCTATAATTAATTTTAATATAATTATTAAATTATGATAAATAAAAAAATATAAATGTAGAGAAAAAGATAAACATTATACATTAAAGAGAAAAAAAATTGAAATGGGGTGAGAGAAAAGAGATATAATAAAAATATTGTTTTGAGTGGTAAAAGAAATAAATAAGTAATAAAGAAAGAAAAAAAATGCAAGAGAACAAAACAAATTAAACATATTAATAAATAAGAAGAGAAAGAAAAAAAAAGGAAAGATTCTAAGAGTCCAAAAGACCAAACGCTAATTATATGCCTCTCTAGCTTAATATAATAGTATAGATATACATATGAATAAAAATTTAAAATAATATCACTTTATTATATCGTAGTTCGCCAAAATTCAAATTAAAATTATATCGAACACATCTCATATAATAAATTTAATAAATACTTTTAATCAATATACTTATATAGTAACTTGTTTATATTTCCATATTTGTATGTAACCATTTAATATATCATAATATAGAATGTGCAATGTATGGGGTCATGGCCCTCATGGATGATATTAAAAGATATAAGCCCAATAAAAAAGTTTCACTTAACAATGGAATTGTTATAAATAAATAAGCAAATATATTATAAACCAAATAAAAATCTACATATATATATATATTTACAAATGTAACTATTTGTTTGTTGTAAATGATAAACTAAATTTATTGGTACTGGCGTTGACTTATATATTTACAAATATAATTAGTTGTTAGTTGTTATTAATAATTTCAATTATTTACATATTTAATTTATTATGATACTGGCATTGACTTACACACATATATATGGGGAAATGAAGAAATAATTATGAGCTTATAAATGTATTAATGCTTAAATAAATATGATGTCCCAGAAGCCGAAGCAAGATGCAAACGTGGCTGCAAGGCAACTATCATGGCGTATATATTCAAACTTCTCCTGTCTTGTAAACTAATTTTGGTATTTTAAGGTTTTTCTTTTTTCAATTAATTCTATTAGGGTATATTGTAAATTGAGATATTTGTGCAAATTTACGTCGTTCTTTTTTTTTTTTTTTAAACACACACCCCCAAGTAGTTAAGTGAATTCGAATCCAAATTTTTACCTTCGAAAAAAGAACATTCAAAACTACTTGACCAACACTGGTTGCTTGTTGGGGAATTTTTTTTAACACAAGTTGTTTGAGTTCCTTTAAATGAAAATATAACATAATCTATCATTTCAAATTTGAAAAATTATAAATGAATTCATTCGATTAGGTTCTTTCTAAACTTATTTTTAAATTGACTATATGTCACCACAAATTAGTTTTTCATCGCTAATTGGGGGAAAAAAATATTTATCATTGAATATTAATTTACAAACGCATCATATATTGATCCTAAAAAGAAATTCATAAATTACTTGTCTGTTACTTGACAATAATGTGTGGGTTATTGTGAAGTACAAATTAATGGCGAAATATAGTTAATTCAAGAAAAATTTTGTGAAAAATCTTAGCTACCGGAATGATTTTATTTGTAATTCTTTAAAATTGAAAGGATAAGTTGTGTATATTTTTATATAAAAAGGTGATCATTCTAATTACCTAGTATCGCAATTGGGTCATAAATGTATAAATACTCAAATTTTCATATAATAGTTTGAGTTTAGATGAGATGTTAATGTAATTATAAAGGAAATCACTATAATAAAAGAATGTGTTCTTCTCGATAATGTACACAAATACCAGAAAATATATGGAAAGATGTTCATTCCCTACATATAATTAATAATCAGTTGATAACTACAGGTCTACAGCATAAAATTTCAATAATACAAAATAAAAATATTATTATTATTATTATTGTACTTTAGGATATTTGAGTATTAGATTAATTAAATCAGTATTATACCCGACTAATGAATTTAAAAGGTCAAATAATCAATCAATATAATTTCTGTTTTTTTTTTAATCACAGATTCAAGTAATAGTAGAAGGGTCAGCTACTAAAAGATAAACTCATTCCTATCCTCTAAATGGAGAGCTATCCCAAAATAAGAAGCTCTCCTCGATCGATTGTTCTGTTCTCGCCAGCTCATGAGCAGTAATCATAGTGTGAGTTCTCGGGACATGTTTGAGACTAGTCTTCAATGTCTTCCTCAAAAACTTACCACAACTTATCACAAGGTTTCTCGATCGATGCTCTTTTATGTTCTCTTTGTTGATGAATTTAACCATCATCTCTAATGTATAAATATTTTTAAAATTATTATTTTATTATGCATTTCATGTTGTAAATTGTGTCTAATATTTTTCACGGTAAAAATTCAAGAAAAAATTTGTATCACTATATTGGTATTATATCTTTTTTTTGATTCACTATATTGGTATTATATCGTATTGCACTGTATCTGTATCTGTGCATATTAGACCACCACATTTGAGTCTATATTTACCTCAAGTTGTTGATATCGTCTCCCAAGCAAACCTAATAAGTCTCCTCTCGCAATCCCAAAAGTGTCATAACAGTTATCAGTACTTACCCAAGCTTCATGGAGTATCTAGACAACCATTTTCCCGTATTATCTCTAAAAAAATGGATAAAAGCAGATAACTAAACAGAAAGATAGGCACACCATGATGTAGAGGGGTTCGCCCACGTCAATAGTCAAAACAACAACTTGACGGAGTTACTCTACTACCTAAGGGCTTATACTCAGGATTTGAGAAACAGCTTTATTAAGGCCTCTATCGGACCGAATACAAAGAGTGTTGGAAGTATGTTCCACGAAACATCGAAACTTAAGGTACTAGCTTGAAATTACCGCTCAAACTATAATGAACTATCCTCGCAACAAACACTCTTAGAATAAAATAAAATAACACGAGGATTGGACACTCAAACTACCGGTTCAGTTCAAATGAAAAAATTAACTGAATATGAGCTTGAAAGTCTGATATTTATAGTTTTCCCCGGAAAAGGGATCCACAGCAGAGTTGGCTTCGTTTTCGTTGTCTTCCGAGTGGCAATCCTCCTCTCCTGATGCAAAGTGTTTTTTAGACAAGGTGGTTCCTTAACTTGCTGTTAACGCTACTTGTTCCGCACTTTCCAAAGATTCTAAAAGGCTGAGATCAAAATCGTTTCCCAGCAACCCATGTTGACATTTTGAAAGATACAAATCTTTTACGTCTGCCAAAGTAGTGGGCTTCTGGGTCTTCTGGCGTGGGTCAAAAATATGATTTTTTAGCTTTAATATTGGGCCTATTTAAAGTTGGGCCTTTAGCCGTTACATTTGGGCTTTGAAAGTTTAGCTACTCGGTTGTTTTCTATTTAAGCCCAAACAAACACAAATTACAAAAGTATCCTCAATTCTCATATTTATTGCCTTCTCCTTTCGAAAGTTTGAAACCCTCATTTTGAAATAATAATAATTAATTATTATTATTATTATTATTATTATTATTGATGAGTACTCACCGAACATATTTTCCTTTTCTCTCTCCTATTCTTTGTATTGACCTAAATTTTCCTTATATAGACCCGGGTTCTATTAGGGTTTACTACCTTCTCCAACTCTGCATCAATGTTTTAAAAACCGGACCGTTAAGCGAACCGTAAAATTAACTGGGTCAAGGGTTAATGGTTCAACCGTTGGGTCAACCGTGGTCGAACC
>JBBMKE010000001.1:5739712-5755099 GCA_037834125.1 Lippia alba | reverse complement strand
CAAGGTTTTCGACAAAATTCAAATTACTCCATACATCACATTTGATTTCCTCATAAAAATTTCCTCGAGGTTTTTCATTATTCGTGTAAGATAGAAGTCCCATTAGATATAAGTGTACTGGTGGGCAATTGAACTTAAAAGAAACATTTTTTTTAATTTATTTTATAACACAATTATTTTTTCTCTCATAATCTCATTTGTATTGTACCCACGCAAATATGAGTGAGTAAAATATAAGATGAAATGGAAAATGTAATGGGAATTAGAAGCATTTTGTCTCCCAAAGTTCATTGTGTAAGAGTGGATTACGGTTTAAAAAACCCTGATTAACATCGGTCAAATTCTCTCCTTGTGACATATTGAATAAAGTTAAGTGGACATTTTTAAAAATATTTTTTTTTATATGTCGTATTGTGTCGGACACCATGTCCGATACTCATGTCAAAATTTTAGAAAAAATTTGTGTCGTTGAATCCATATTATGTCCGTGCTCGTGTCATCGTATGTGTATCCATGATCATGGTCAACGATGAATGAAAATTGAGAAATATAATTATATATAGTAGATTTTGTTCGTCATGCTAATTAATTTATATTCTTTAATTTCATCAGATCCTGATGCAACACTACATTTCTAATTTTTTACATGCAAAGGGATCCTTGTATTTTTTTTATTATTTTTTTCTTTATATTTGTTTTAGAAATTAAATAAATTTTTCATTATTAAAAAAATTTTAACTTTAAATCTGTACATACTTATTAATATTTTTGTTCATATTTGAATTAATGCAGAAATTACTAGTAGGGGGGAGTTCTATGATTTTCTCCAAGTGAATGCAGATTCAAACAGAAGTGAGGTGATAGATCAGCATGCAATTAGGAAAGATAATACTAATGGAGAAGAAGAAGTTGAGCAAAAAACTGCTGCTAGTGATCATCACCATCATCATGCTAATAATGCAATCAAGGATAGTGGTGATATTCCATTTATAGACTTTTTATCAGTCGGACATCATTAATTCTTCTTAATTCTGACTAATTTCCTCATTATGATGTTGATTAACCAGCTAGTTTGATCTTCATGTAACCAGTATATATATATAGAGAGAGAGAGAGAGAGATTCCAACAAATATATACATATATATATATGGAGAGAGAGATATTCCAACCACAAAAAAATATATTACAGAGAGAGAGAATATAATGTTGCATATGCATCAACAGAGCGCTTCTGAATGCATATTATAGAATATAGATACACATATGCATGCATGCAAGTTAACCTATAATGCACCAATACTTTTAAAAATATTATTCTGTCGTGTTGTATTGTGATTAGACACTTCTCATATGAAAATTTTAAGAAAAAATTTGTACCCCATATTCATCATATCGTGTCATATTCATATCGACATGTCCAAATCTGTATATCATAGAGGTTAACTATACATGTAATCGATCATTTAAATCTTCTTATAGAGAGTTTTCTATTTTCTCCAGTTTTACATATGTATATATATGTTATACTAATGAGAAAGGATATAAAAAGAGCTTTATACGTTTTACTTTTTACGTTCTCTCTCTTTTATTTGAAACACTTGGTTAATTGCCGTGCGGGGTGTTTGCAAAAAGTTACATTTTTATAGAAACAAAAGTAAGAAGTTCAAGTTAAACTAGTGGAAAGTGTTCTGATGATGAGCTATAATGCAAGAACACTTTTAAAAATATTATTTTGTCGTATTGTGTTGTGTGAGATACTATATTTAACACTCCTCATGTAGCAAATTTTTAAATAAAAATTATATCGTCATATTTGTATCGTATCATATTCTTGTCGTCACATTCGTATCCGTATATATAGGTGATAAATGTTTAAGAAATATATTTAAAAACTAGACTATACATATTGGCATTTATTTACGAAACTAACAAAGAAGCTAGAAGCAAAAGCAAAATCAAACATTTGGGTGTTTGTAAATTTTAATTTATTTCTTTTTAAAATAAGTAAAAAGTGATATTTCTAAAACCACCCAAAACTATTAACATAAGCGCAAAAGTGTGTTAGTGTTTGCAACACTAACTTTACATAATTTTTTTTTTTTAACATTCACATTCCAAATAGGATTCGAGTTTAAATTGTAAATTCTAATTTATTTCTTTTTAAAATAAGTAAAAAGTGATATTTCCAAAACCACCCAAAACTATTAAAATACGCGCAAAAGCGTGTCTAGTGCTTGCAACACTAACTTTACATTTTTTTTTTAACATTCACATTCCAAATAGGATTCGAGTTTAAATTATTATCCTGATTAATGAATTTGTTAACTAAAACTAATTCTTATTGGCATATGTGTTTGGTTAAATTCGCTAAAATACCAATTGGTTAAACTACTAATTACATGTACTATCCCTAAATTTAAGTTTAATTATGAAGTGCTCATGGAGCTTTTATTAATTATTACAACAAAAATCCCTTTTAACATTAATTTTTATTACAAAACAAACGGTCCGTTGAGTCTACCGTAGGTATCTTTTCCAATTTTCCGAAAATACTCTCAATACATTAAAGACTGACTTGTTATATTTAAAACTACAAAGATCTTCTTCTAGTATAAGCTCCAAATATAACTTATAAAATGTGAGAGGAAACAACAAGAATTGATCCAAGTGGTTAAATGGTTAGTTCACGAAAGTAAAGATCCAAATTCAAATCTTTTTGGCCGCCTGAGGGGTGTATGGTACCAAAAAAAAAAGAGAGTGAGAGGATAATATTCTTTACAAAAACATTATTCTTCTTCATATTTCATTTTCTGATTTCAACTACTACTAAAGTTCAAATACAGAAATAACCAGAACACGCCAAAAGCTGTAGTGCTTTTCAAGTATTTAGGAAACAAGTCAAGTCCAATAACATGCCCTAGGCAAAAGCTACAAAATGATACAACAATTAACAAAAAGTAATTTTAAGTTGAATCCTGATGAAGCTGCAGAAAGGGTGTTTCTCTTTAACTTAAATTCCAAACATACTTCTCAGAGCTTTCAACCTTGCCAATACCAAGTCCCAGAGGAGTCCAAATCAATCAAAACTGGAATAAGCAGCCATTTTGCACAAGCCTATTATAACTAAAAAAGCCTAAAAAAATTATCACACATCATGTACAACAAAGAGTGAACACTTCCTTCCACCCGACGAGATCAAAGAAAAGAAAGAAAAGAGAAAGGAAATCCTAACAATACAAACTACCTCAACAGTTATAAATCAGAATACAGCTTCCTGGAAGGAAAGGGTAAGATTGGTTTTTCGTCTTCAAGACCAATCACACCGTCGTGAATTGATCGGGCACTTGGAAATTTGACCCAATCGCAGCCCAGTTTTAGGGCGGTTGTCCTCTGATACAGTGAGATGTGCGTGAATTGAGCTAAGAGCAATGTTGGCCGATGGCACTTCATCCAGGAACGGTCAGGATGATATTGGTTCATAAGGGTATTGTAACCAAGGATGTTTTAAAGCTTCTGATGCAGAAGGCCGCTTCTTTGGGTTGACTTCTAGCAGATGACCGACAAAGTCGATGAAGCCTTGGTCTCCCATTGGCAAACGGTGTCTCAAGGACGATTTTTTGGGTATCAAATATTCCAATCTATTGGTTTCCTGAGGAATGTACGAAATATGACAAGGTCAAATGGTAAAAAATACAAGAAAAGGGAAGGATTGTTTACCTATAAGAGATTCTTAAACAAGAAAATCAGCAGCTATGTTGCACACCACATAAAGGTTAACACACTATTTAAGAATATCTAGATCTATCTCCTTAATTAAGTCTTTCATTTGCACGCAAACCTCCTCATTAGCTTTTGCACATTTATATAATTTTCAGGTCATTGTGTGTTTGCAACATATTACATAAAGGGCGTATATCAAGCTCTAACCAAGCACCAACCACCCAAAAAATGTGTGTGTGTGTGTATATACGACTATACGTATATTTAAAAAAACATGGTGGAGGTGGGGTTTACTAAACAATTTAGAATGCAAAAAATGGCAACGAGCACTGATACGAAAAGAATGAAAATAAGAAGTATTGCGTGCATACAAATAAATGTTCAACATGAGCACAAACCATAGAAGTTAGAACCTCATCTGTATCCCAGCATGATATCTTTTGTGCCAGATTAAGTACAAGGGGAAGAGTTAAAGAAGCCTACCTGGTTCCTTTCGTAAAGCATGTGATTTTTTGTAAAATATTTGTATGTATCACGTCCTTTAGCAAGCATGTCTTGTTCAATTGGGCCGATGATTCCAATTACTCGAGCCAGTAGAGTTGCAGGGGAATCATTTTGAAAGAGGACCTATATAAATCATATATTATCAGATGCATTCCACTAGAAAAGGGAATTTGAACAGAGAAAATAAAAATAAAGATAAATCCAAATATATGAAAAGAAAGGAAAAATCAACACATTTGTAATTTAAAAGCTGGGAAATGATGATAGCTTACATTGCCTGTGCAGAGTTCAGCCAATATGCAACCAAGGGACCAAACGTCAATCTTTTTGTTGTACGGAAGTCCCAAAATAACTTCTGGAGCACGATAGGACCTAGATTGAACATACGAACAAAGATGGTCTGTTTCAAAGCAACTACTTCCCAGATCAATGACCTTCACCTCACATCTACTGTAACTTTTCACTAGTATATTCTCAGGTTTCAGATCACAATGTATGAGGCCAAGACTATGCAAAAACTGAAGCGCTTCCAAGCACTGAATTGTAATAGACTGTTAAAAGAAAAAAGTCAGCAATTATTGATGACATGATGTAGTAAAATACAGTAAACAAGGACATTTGGGCCATAAACCTGCAATCTCGGCATTGTAAAGTAGACTTCTCCTCCAGATTCTCTGTTAAATTTATGGAACTCATACAAGTTTGCCTTAAGTAATTCACATACAATCAACAGATGCTCCTGCATGTAAGAATAAAGGACAAAAATTAGGCATTGATAATTGACATGCAGATATTATGAATCCTTGGAAAAGAAGAGCCATTATGACACAACAGACATGTATCAGGAGTATTTATCTTATAAAATTTTTTATTCAGAAAAAGAAGAGCGAAACAAGACGCATATCGACATGAAGCGGAAAATATGTTTTCAACAGACAAAATTAATTATTGACTGCTCTTAGATAAGTTTATGCTGCATTCCAAATTTCATAATCAATCATTAGCTATGTTACGAACTAGAACAATGCATGAGCCATTAGCCAAAAACTCAAGGTGGTTGGAAGAAACGATTCCTGGTAATATGAAACTCTGATAAAAGAATTTATATAATGGATTCGGACAGATAAATGGTAACAAATTTGAATGTATAGACACCAACATTGAAAGTTTTCCTTGATATTCTTAAAAATCAAACAGATTTACCTTGGGCAAGGTCACCTTCAACCTGTAACCCTAACCAAGCACTACGTAACCCATGCCAATTCCACAAGCCTTTATTCAAGGGCAGACCTCTACAGTTATACATTAGGGGAACTATATACACATTCCACAATGGTTTCCAAATTTCAGTAATTTACTAATTTAAAATGTCAAAGAACTCTTTAAATTTACAACATTTGAAAGCATACTTCTCATGATTCAAAAGATATTGGCGATTAAGCCAACACTGTCAACTTTTATTTTTATTGCTTACCAGAATATCATTCTTCTGGTTAAAAACAATGTTATAACCTCACGTAGTAAATTTAGTTCGCCTAAGAACATTTAGAACTGTAGCTAAAGTATCTATCATTAGCATAACATACTGTTTGAACTCTTCTAGGATACAAATTACATAAATTAACAAATCACAAGATTCAAAAGTTATTTGGCGATTCATGTGGTTATCCATTGGCTATGTTGTAACTGATTAAAATATCCAACTTAGTTGCCCTTTATAATTTTAAACCAAAAATATTTTTAACACTTAACAATTCATAAGACTTTCATATAGTCCTTTTATTTTGAAAATGCCTGAAGAATTTCTGTGCAAAACATATTGCCTACATAATAATATATATTCTGCTTAGGTCTTTCCATTATTTTGTGAAAAACTATCGCCGAGAACTTTAAAGGTATTTATTTATTCTGACCATATACTTGCTTAAAACAATTTTATTTAGTTACAGCATCAAAAGTTAATCATTTTCCTATTGCCTAATGCATTTCCCCACTGCTAGGTGTAGTTAGGGGACTCAATAGCGCAAATATTTATCTTTTCTCACCATTACTTGCCTAAAAAAGTGTACTTAGGCTAACTGTAAGAATGTAACCAACTCTTATTGCCTAATGTATATTTCTTCCACTAAGGGTCTCCATAGCACATTGTCTGGGAGACTAACTCTCAGTTTTTTCATCCAATGAATATCAGTATAGGGGTGTGAAGGGTGATTGTGTAAATGTAATTTTTAGTAATTAGGGGGGTGTGAATGCAACATATCAGGACGTTCAAGAGTGCAAAGCATGTAAAACCATTTTCACTGAAGAAAACCTCACTTACCCGATAATAGAAGTAATCGTACAACCGAAGAAGATGATACTTGTCACTGGGATCATGTTTGTTGACATACTTGAGTAGCTTTATTTCATCAAGACTTTGATCAAAAAAATCCTTATTGTTCTTTATAATTTTCATGCAAACATCCATGCCAGTGTGAAGGTCATGGGCCTGAATGGCTTTGCTGAATGCAGCTGATCCAAGATACTCAGTGACATGATAGCGCCCAGCAATTACTGAGTTCAAAACAACATGGAAATTTTTGTCCTCTTCAAAGCCAGTCCTGAAGAATAAACATTAGCAAGATTAAGAAAATATAACTCCCAGTTATGGAGATAAATCCAAAAGTTAATCATGTGGCGTATCATCATTTTAGCAGTGAAAATTGGACTCCTGGGAAGGTAGTATATGAACCTCATAGAACATGCTAAGTTCTTTAATATTCAGTTTAATCTTTAAAACCTTGTAACTTAATATAAGTTTATAAAAATCAAAAGAAGATGCTGGCAAGCAAGCAGAGTATATGATATAACATGATTTATCCTGTAAAAAAGATAGTTAAGCAGGCAAGCATCCATGAGTAAAGACGGAATGTATTAAGATTATGGAGAAAATCTGAACATGGGAAAACTTGCTACGGACCTTTTTGGTATCTCATTCATTATCACCAAGTTACCATTCCATCCCAAATATAGTTCTCAAATTCAGCAAACAAATGTAGTGAAACTAAAACCAGAATGAAGCAACTTATTCACAGCAGCGTCGATATGAGGTTAACATAACACCAGATATTATCTTCACACAAAAACCACTTAAGAAAATCAGGTTGCTAATTTATAGCCCATTTCATGATAACGGTTACTTATGGCACCAAAGGAAATTGTTACAAGAGTTGCCTTGAAAAGCAAAAATAAAGAGTAGCAAGGACTGTTTATAGTATTATATGTTCGAAAATGGGAGAAAAAAATTACATGCCTGTTTTTCCTGTGGACAATCTTCAAATTGAAGGTTTCAAATTCTTCCTCCTGTGCTTTGATCTGCCGCACTTGCTCTTGCACAGCAGCAGCTTCCTCATCCTCCAATAATGCCCCAGGATCGTCCATAGTTACACCTGCTAATTTCACATCCTCTTCTTTCTTTACAGGTTCCCTCTCAATATACCCGTAATTTGAAAGAGATGAAGGGCTTGAATTTGCTGATTCCCCATCTCTGGCATATTTTTCATCTCTTGAACTCTTAGCTGGTGAAGATTCACTGCTTTGTCGTCTCCATGAAGGGAGAGAGTCATCATTAGCCCTTAAACAATCATCAGCTTCATCATGAACAACAGCATTGCCCTTATTTGACCACAAATATTTCCCGGAGCTCGTTTGCACCAATTGCCCGTCTCTAGGAGGAGGAAATGAAAATCCTCCATCCATGTGATTCTTTGCTGCAACTTTGTTGTTACTCATTATATATTTATCAGGATTGTGTTTCTTCGTTCTATTTTTGTCATTTGTGGACCCTTCACCTATACTTGCATCACGACTGCCAAAGTACTCTATATCTCCTTCACTACTGCCTCCAACCAAACTGTCCCTAACTTCACTGCCCATTTCAGCTGCATCGCTATTGATCCCAACTCCAATGGATCTAACTGAACCATGTCGATCATCATCCATGCAAATATCATCCAAATGAGGCCTTCCAAATTCGCTCATATTCTTTCCATTTCCTAACATAACGAGTTCGTTATTCTGAGAGACAAAGCCCTGCCACACAGAATCTGCATGCATCAAGTTCAGCTCATCCTCATCCATCATCTCCCCATCATATTGGTCATTCTTTCTCCTGTGCATTTCGGGCCCAAGAACAGGATCATTAGAAGATACAACTGTATCAACATTTTTTGACTCGAAATACCGCTCCCCGGAGAAGTAAGAATCCTCCTCAGCAAATGACTGATCATCTTCATTATCTTTGCTTTGCTCCCTCTCTTGAGGATCTGGAACACTCGCATGCGCTGTTCCCTTCTCATTGTCACTTGGGTAATCAATTTCATGAGCCAAAAACCAGGTCTCATCTTCGATAGGTTGTCTCATATAGCCAACATCATCATCGTCTTCATATTCATCAGAATCCCAGTACTCATTAGGGTAGTCTATGGATTCACTCAATCCATCACCAATAGTTGCAAAAGCAGAAACAAGATCAGATGTGTCCTCAGCGATACCCTGACTTACAGAAAGCCAACTGCCTCCCGCTGGCTTCTTCCCTATGGGTCATTATTATAAATAATCATCGGTTAAATGCTGATAAAAGAACCAAGGAAATCAAACTTAAGTTCAGAGGTCAACTTCAAAAAGGTGATAAGTGAACACATATGCTATGGAAGAGAAGTATGTGGGATTAGAAAGTAAAAACTAATCAAGTTGTGTGGACAAAGTTTAAGCATTTAACTACACGCAGTAAAATGATTTGGAAAATTAATGTCAAAGGAATCAGGGATAGCATGGCCTTGGACAAAGAAAAATGTTAGGAGCAGGACAAAATCACATCGTATAATCTATTCTTCTACTAAGATGCAGTAGGCGGTCATGAAAAACATAGTGCAATTTATCACACTATAGATAATATAAGCCACTCACCGGAAAATGGAAAAAGGAGGTATTACATGAACCCATGTGCTCAAATCTCCAGAGAAAGTGTTTAGAAGACGACCAAAGCTTCAAATAATTTGACATTTTGGAAGCCTTTCAGATGGAAATAAGGGATGTACATTTCATGTTTGACTCCGTATAGCACATGCATGAGAAATTGATACACCATTCATTGTGTGCATTCATCATAATTTTTCAAGTGAAGGATGCTTATGATTCACCCATGATTCAATAACTCAGCTTTACTGCATCATCACGTTAAATATAGATATGCATGGAAAGTGACATTTAATATGCCGATTCACCAACGGAGCAGAAATCATAAGAAAATAAAGCAAACATTTAATTTCCAGGAAAGAACCTGATTGGTTGATTTCACGGCCAATAGGTACATCCAGGTATGATCCTATGAGATATGAAGCATTGTCAGCACTCAAGGTCTTTGTACCAGGTCCATCACGTTCGTACTTCTCCTCCCACTGAATATTGAATGACTTGTCTTCAGACTTGAGTTTCACAGGTGGTAGCCTCGGAAACTCTTCCTTTTGGTTCTCTGATGCAAGATGATAATCCAATGCACCGAAATCTTTTAAATCACCTTCATGGCTCTTCTCAAAGTACAAAGCTCTTCCTACCTCATCCACTTGATCCTTTATCGCTGACCTGGTGTCATTGAAATTTGTTTTTCTCTTTCCCTCCTTTCTATCAATGATGGGAATAGCACCATCGTAACTGGTTGAAGTGTCTGTCCCAGAGAAGGGAAATACAGTTTTGACTGAACAATCTTTCCAAAGACCAGAAGATGGATGTGCAGATGTATCACTCAGCTTTCTTAGTTGATCAACTTCCTTAAGCTCACTCTTTTCAGCAGCACTAGCCTTGCTAATATCCACTGTCCCACTAGACTTTTTCTTATCCCCTGATTTTGGATTAACCTTGCCAATATCACGCGACTCAGCAGCATTCAACTTTCCCTTACCAGAATCCCCAAATCCCAAAAAGTTGTTTTCATCATGAATCTCACCATCATTCTCATAAGGAACTGGACCATTTCCCGTATTGTATTTCCATGAATGCAAATCCAGAACAGTATCGTCTGAATTATTGGTGAAGGCAAAGCTGTTATCACTTGTTCCAACACTCACATCAACCATGTTTTGTTTCTGCTTGCTCTCTGAGCCATTTCTCCCTGCCCCACACTCCACTTCTTTCACAATTAGCTCTTTAGAAGCTTCGGCACTACCAGAATCGGTCGGAACTTCCCCACTATTCCGAGAACCCTTTAATTTTCTATCTTCTTCTACTACTTTTGCCCCGTTTACTTCTTCTCTGGACCTACTACTAGATTCCTTGTCACTTAGTTTAAGCTTTTGAAGAATTTCATTTAGGTCAGGCCTGTTGCCCAATTCACTTCTCAAAGCCGCCTCTGCTTTAGCAAATTTGTACCTTTTTAAGAATTCTAGTACATCATCTACCGGACCTGAATCAGCCATTAATGTACAATCACTTCCAGCAAACCAACTAACCGGAGTGCTAGAAACACCACCCAACTACACCTGGAATAGCAAAACAACAAAAAGTGCAAAAACCCATTAAATTAACCAGATGTTAAGCTACATTTCAAACTTCCACTCACATTATTATGACTCAAAAATGTGATATTGCAACTTTCTTTTAGTTTCAAGCTCGAATGTTTGTTTGGACAAAAAAAAGAAAAAAACGAACACATTAAATTCGTTACTCGAATCTCCACCTCCCACCAAAATAAACCCAAAAAACATTCAACCAATAACAAAATTACTGTCAGCAAAGCTAACAAAAGACAACCCACCTGAGTAAAAAGGCATTTTCATCGATCCCACCACAGAAAACCACATCAACATACAAAACCTCAGCAATATTTCATAAAGATCTGCGCTTTAGACGAAACCCTAGAAACCAAGAATGCTAATCGAACGAGAAATATACAAAGAACTAAAAATGCAAATTCTTTGCCACAATGAATCCAGCAAAGAAAACAATAAAACCCAAATCATTATAGCAAATGAGTGGAAAAATGGAAGCTTACAGATCGAAGAATATGATATTCGCGGAGCCAAACAGGGTGCTACGGAATCCATGGCCCCCAACTTGAGAAATTCGAATAAAAGCATTCCATTAAACACTTCACTTCTGTTTTGCCAAATATAAACATTGTTGTTTGTGCTTGAAATAATTAATTTTCAAAACTGTTATTCAAAATAATAATAATAATAATATATACGATATATTGGCCTGCAAAATTTCCAGACTTTGGCCTGTGATTGGATAAAATGATAATATATTTATTTTGTCAGAAATTTAATAAGTTTCACGTACGAAATTGTGTATGAAGGAACACGTGTGGGGCTTTGTTTGTAGTAATTTACTATTTTGCCTGAGCTCTAATGCATCAAAATTTCTAAAAAATATTATTTTATCATGTCGTGTCATGTTGTGTTGGTCTGAATATTTGTATCAAATATTATATTCGATATTTTTCACATGAAAATTTCACAAAATAGTCTGTGTTACTGTATTTGTATTGTAATCGTATCATCGTATTTGTATCGGTACAAAATAAAATTTGAGGGGGGATAATAGGAGAATATCCAACCATAGTGAAGGGCATTTATGTAAATACCACATAAAATAAATGATCTTTATGTTTATCTACCACCAATGAGGTTATCTATCAGACCATCACAAGGAGACTTCGAGTGGAATTGGTTTGCACATGCAATAATTAGTAGTTAATGGACATTTCATAATGTCATTCATCAATGGAAATCATTGATTTAATTTATATTTGGTAATTGATTAAAAAGTTGTTAAAGTTAATTTTTTTACCCAATTTAAATTAAGATATCTATTATTAGTTTTTAAGTAAATTATTAAATCGATCGTCGCCCCTAAATTTGTTCTTTTTAAGGAAAAAAATGATTAGTTGGTCGGTCAGAAATATCAAACTAAAAATGACTTAGGTTTGATGTGATTTTGATTAAATCGAGTTTACTTTAGGGTCGATTTTAGTCATAGCGTTAAGGTGCAAAATTCACAAGATAAATGTTCATATATGTAATGTTGTTTCGTGTTATAAGGTAACAACTTGTTTATAAGAAAGAATGTGATGTTTCATAAATAAATAAAAAAAAGAGCAAAAGTTTGGAGGAATTGCACATTGACTAGTCAAGAACGAACTTACATATGTTAAACAATTATTACAAAACAATATTAAATAACTTTATATATGATATTTTGCATTATAAGTATGTATTTGGTTCTTTATTAGTTAAACCTCTTAAGCTTATTCAAAGGTCATATTGTGAATGAATTTTTCTATTAAGAATTAGCTAGCATCTTAAGCATATTCTGAGTGTTACGCAAATGATTTCAGACCGCATATTGAAAGCTCATGCTCTCACAAATATGCATTTTTCTTTTTAAAAAGCTCATGCACATTTTTAGTCTCATATCATTTTCTTGAACATGACTTCATTCTTGAAGCTTAAATTTAGACAAAAAAAAATCATAAACCAGTTGATTTTAGTTGAAAATGGGTTGACTAGGTAGTTAGCATGTAATTTTTTAAAATTTATTTCAATTAGTATGGGTCTTGTGTAAAGGCAAGACCCGTTGCTTTTAATAGAAATGCTATGTGACAGGATTTCACCAAACCACGTGACAGCGAATCTCGTTACATGATCGACGGATTCAGGTCAACACATCTGATCGATTTATAGGTTAACATTCAATCAGGTCAACATTCGACCTATAGATCAATATTTGAGCAGAAGATGTCAAGAGATTTGTATTTGATGTATAAAATTCTTGACGTGGTCCGACTTCATTGTGCCATGTGGTAGCCTCTTACTCAATTCCCATAACTCCATCGATCTACTAGTTGAACTTTCGACCACATTGCAACTAGCCTACTGACCTCTAACAACAAGGGATCCACCACCGCAGGGCATCAAATGCGTCGGAATAGTATATTGGGTTGCATTAAATATTCGTTATAGACCATGCGCTACCACTACAACATGCAGAGTATAAATATCCCCCCTCATTTGCTCTAAGGGGTAAACTTATTTTATTCCACTCTAACTTGATCACATTCTTTCACACTCGAGATATATACTGACGTGAGCATAACAGTGCCGACCCTGAATTCATCCTCACCTTATTCTAGGTCGGCCTTTAGTTCATGTTTACTCCTTCCTTTTAAGATGACTTCCAACTGGAAACATTTTTTCCGAATACAAGTAATTAAATGGTCAACCATCTCTATTTTGAACACAAACAACCAGATTTCGACATTATCAAAATAAAAATATTATATTGCAACCAAAAAGAGTAGTTGTCATTTTGCCTATTATAATAAAATTATTTTTTTATTCATAATACATCTCTAAAAAAAACTATGGTTTACCTCTGCAAAAATTTCGTAAAGAGTATTTGTGACTTTTCCATCTATGAATGAGTTGCAATGAAATTATATTACCAAAATAAATAGTCCATCTCTTATGGTAAGTGTCTAATTTCTTTTCTATTAAAAGAGTTTATAAGATTTTAAAAATAAGATAATAAGAATTTATAAGCTCATATTAAAAATAAGTTGGGGATACCTTCCTATTATAACATGCTAATGACACTCAAGTTCTTAATGAACATTGTTGGAATTATATTTTTTCTTTTCTTTTATCTTTTCTTTTATTCCTTGTAATTAGAAGCGTGTTGCGCTTTCTTTCTTGTTGCATTTTCTCCACGCTGTGTAAATAGCCATTGGACGCGTGTTGGGTATTTATTGGCTTCCCAGCCATTAGTTGTAAACACAATTTTACATATTAGCAATAATATTTCCAGATTGAAAACCCTAGATTTGATTTCTCTGTTTTCTTCCTTACTCCGCCGCTTAGGGTTTTCTACATGGTATCAAGAGCAAGTTAGATCCTGCTCTAATTTCGCTTCCGGTACTCTGTTCCTTCTGGATCTGTAATCCGCTGCGTTTTTCCCCCTCTTTCACCGATTGTTTTTCGTGTTTTTTCGTGCTTTTCTCCGATTGCTTTTCGTGTTCTTCATCTCTGTGTTTCCACGGCTTCCGAGTTTGATAAACTGAAGGCGGTTACTCCTGCTTCTTCATCTCATGATGAATCTCTCACTATTTCAAATAGTGATTCATCCCTACTTTCTATTGTTACTGTTACTATGGAGGGTAAGAATTACCTTACCTGGAGGCGAACTATGAAAATTGCCTTGGAGTCCAAGATGAAGCTTGGATTTGTTGACGGTTCCATAGATCTGCCATCGCTGGAGGATCCAAGTTACAAAACTTGGAAGAGAGTGGATAGCACAGTCAAGGCGTGGCTTCTCAACTCCTTAGCCCCAGAGATCGACCAAAGTTTTCTACATGCGAGCACGGCTAAGGAATTATGGGATGATCTAGAACAGCGATACGGTCAGTGTAATGGTCCTCTCCTTTATCAATTGAAGCGTGATATAAGTTCCATTGCCCAAGGTAACCTGTCTCTTGCATCTTATTTTAATCGCTTGAAGTTACTTTGGGATGAGTTAGCCAATCTTAATGACATTCCTGTATGTACTGCTGGTATTGCCTGTTCTGTTTTGCGTTACATTCATGAGTCTCAATATTCTGATATTCTTATTCAATTTCTTATGGGTCTCAATGACTCATACAACGCTGTGAGGAACCAGATCTTGGTCATGGATCCTCTGCCTTCTGTAAATAAGACTTATTCTATCATATCAAAGGTTGAGTCTCAGAGAGATGTACATGTTGTATTTGGTGATGTACCTATGAATTTTGTGATGTACTCTAAGAATGTCAACACTAGAGGGACTGGTTTGGGTAGAGGTACAAGCAAAACAAAGGACAAGGGAAATAGGCACTGTGATGTTTGTAACAGTGATACTCATAATACAGACTCGTGTTTCAAACTGATTGGGGAACCTGAATGGTTTAAGGCTTACAAGGAGAATAAGACCAGTGGAGTGAGTTATATTAAAAAGTCCTTCAAAAATGTTGCCAATATGGCTAAGTCTCTACTGGCCCTTTCTAATGAGTTTGGATCTTCAATTTCCCAATCTACTACTAATATCTCTGACCTGATAAGACAGGAACTGATTAAATACTTCAAAGACAACAAGTCTTCAGGCCCAGAGCA
>JBBMKE010000001.1:5728804-5739612 GCA_037834125.1 Lippia alba | reverse complement strand
TTAGGTCAAGTAGTGTCAAGTTATTAAATTAAATCATATAATAAGCATATAATTACATTATTAAATAACTTAAAAGCGCACATAACACTCTCGTGGCGCGTACCTGGAAAGCCGAAAAATCGGGGTGTTACATACCCCTTCACACCCAGAACCACAGAAAACACGTCAGACAAGTTGGAGGCCGAAATCCTAGATTATATCGAAAGAGGCATCAATCATTTATTACATTTTAAGAGTGTTCTGTGCCAAATATATTAATCACCTTTAAGGATTTTCTAAACCATTTTTACATATTTTTATATAAGAAATAACTTAAAGAACTTTTCGAATATATAAACTACTTTTAAGTATTTTCCAAAATATTTTTGGAATACTTCTAAACGTTTATTTGGCAAAGAGATCTACACACATTTCCAGCTTAATTTAATATTTCTAAAATATACCCTAATTTCCTTTTTACTTTTTATGAAATATAACCCCAAAATTTGAAGTACGACCCTTTTCAAATCGTATGATTTTACCTAAAGGACCAAACATGTTTGTAAGGATATTTTCCAAAATTATTTTGGGAACAAATAAAAGGGGTTGATTTGCACATCACGTGCCACGTCATCGATCAATGTGGGTCAACCGTCGTTTCTTCCACGTCAGCCCTCACCAGAATGTGTAGCAGCAAGTGGACCCCACCTACCACCAAGGGCTTGCTTGTCATTTCGTATGACTCCTCAACAAAGCCTTGTTTGGTTCCAGTTACTTCCACCACTTCCGTGCCATAAACTACAAAACTAAAGAAAATAAAAAATACATAATTGTTATAAGAGTATTGATTATGCAATATTATTTTTTGAGAGTTTAATTTCTATAGATTTTGTTAGTTAAGATTAAGTTGTACTTATATATAATTATTCAATAAATAATTTTGTATTTGATTTTTGAGTTTGTTGAAAATATTTATCTATATTATATATTAATCGCGAGAAGCAAATATGGTATATTTGAATTAGTCTCTATTTTTTATTTAATTTATTTATTTTTCCTTATTAAGTATAAGAACGTGTTTCACTAAATTATTTTTTATTAACTCCATTTTTTTCTCACCTCACTTTTCTTCTTTCCTTTTATATTCTTTTCCTCATATATTTTAATTTATATTGTACCTATTTCCTATAATATAATATTATTAATTTTATATTAAAATAAATAATTTAATTTAATATATTTAAATAATAATAATAATATTTTTTTACACACGCATCGAGTGTGCGAAATTACTAGTAGTTAATATTATGTGTCGGTTATGCAATATCACTTTTTGAGTAATTAACATCCATTGGTTTTATTAACCAATTTTAAGTTGCATTATACATAAGACGAGCAGGTGGCTTAGTGGTAAGCATTTGTCTCTATGAATCGGTAGGTCACGAGTTCGAATCTTATCAGGAGGTAATTGGAGAACCAGTATTGATCCTCTTTGAAAAAAAAAGTTGCATTATACATAATAATTCAACACAAAAAAAAAATGTTATAATGAGATTTTCCTTTAATAACTTGTAATTTCACCTAATTGTAATATCACATAATTAATGTTAATAGCAGTTTTAATGCAAATTAATGATTAAATATTTAATCTAATTGTAATTCTACCTAATCACAATCACTTTTCATGATTCGTAATAGAAGTTAATCAATGTTAGTAGCGGACTTGACACGAACAGAAGATTCAATAATCAAAACTCGAATAACCTAATACCACCTAACTAACACAAAATTAAATTAAATAAAATGGTACAATCTATCATATCTAACATAATCTTAAAAATATAATAATATTTCATAGAATGAAGGAGAAATATTTAAAACATAGGTGAAAATTGAGAAAAATACAAGGAAATGATCCAAACGCTAATCAACTGATTATCATTGTCACAACTTGCGTGGCATTTTCGTGGTTTCGTTCAACTCCAGTGTCATATTCGGAGCCGGTCGTCCTTGTCGTCCTTTTTATCCTGCCTCCTTTCTCTCTGCCATTTTGTTTTGTTGTTTCTCACTCTCCTGTGTGTGTAATGCGCACACACTGAGCACTCACCCTGCGATTGTCGTGAGTTTTCTTCGGAGTTAAGGTTTAACAGTTGCCCACAAAGGGTTTTGAGGTAAAGGATTTTAGGGTTTTCTTCTGTTGAAGGGAATTGTGAGGGCTTTTTCTGTGTTTTTTTGCCTTTGTATTCTGTGGTTTCGTGCTTCGATTGCGTGGTTAGATCTAGTTTGATCTGATTTTCTTCTCTTTGATCATGTTGTACTGTTTTCTTGGGCTATGTTTCTTCGGTGTTTTTGATGGGTTTCCGTGATTTTGAAGGATTTTCGGAGGTTGAGGGAAAATTGATTTTTAGGGTTTTTTTGGGGTGTTTTTTATGGTTTGGTAATATGTGTTGGTTTTTGCGTTGTTTTTTATGTTTTCGTGTGTCTGTTTGTGTTTTGTGTGTGGTTAGATCTAGTTTGTTTTGATTTTTTTTTTTTTTTTTTTGGTTTTTGGTGGTGTTCTATTATTTGGTTGGAGTGGGTCCTATTGTTTCGATGGGTTTTGTTGACGTTCTCTGGATGATTATTTTTTCACTGTGGGAAACAAACTATGTTCTGTTAAACGTATTTAGGTATGGCTTGGCTGTAAGCATTGAGTGCTTGAACGATAAACTATGGTACTTTTGTGGAAAGTGTTATTTATTAGAGAAGGTAGAATACATTTTTGTGTTAAGAACTGAGTGTCTATCTTGAATGATAAATGTTTAATGTGCGCATTTACTATTCCTAGTTTTAGTTTTGTTGGAATCGTTGATTTTTGTGGTGTAGTTTTTGTCTATGTTCTAATTTTCCTCTTGTTTTCGCATGTATAGTTGCTACCATGGTGAGAAAGAGGCGTACTGATCTTCCTGGGACTAGTGAGAGCTCTGAGCCTCAGGAAAGCGGTGGAGGAAGAGGTGGTGGGCAACGCCCCCCTGCACAACAACCCCAGCAGCAACCCCAGCAGCAACAGCCCCAAGGAGGATACCAAGGAGGAGGAAGAGGCTGGGGAGGCCAACGCGGAGGATATGGTGGCCGTGGTGGCGGCGGCAGAACGCCGCATCAACAGCAATATGGTGGGCCTTCCGAATATCAACAGGGCCGTGGTGGTGGGCCTTCCGAATATCAGCAGGGCCGTGGTGGTGGGCCTTCCGAATATCAGCAGGGCCGTGGTGGCCAGCAGTATCAGCGAGGAGGGCAACGTCGTGGTGGATACAGTGGACGCCCAGCGCCTTCTGCTGGTGGGCCATCTAGGCCACCTGCTCCCGAGCTGCACCAAGCTACGTATGCTCCATATCAAGTGGCAGGACTAAATCCATATGAGAGGCCTGCAGAGACACATTCAGGAGCTGGGTCTTCTTCCCAGTCACAGGAGCCTTCATTGCCGGATGTGTCTGAGCAAATTCAGCAACTTTCGATCCAGCCAGAAGTGGCTCCAAGCCAAGAAGCTCCACCTGCTTCTAGCAAGTCTGTGAGATTTCCTTTGAGGCCAGGCAAGGGTAGCTATGGTACCAAGTGTATTGTGAAAGCAAACCACTTTATTGCTGAGCTGCCAGACAAGGACTTGCATCAATATGATGTGAGTGTTTCTATTTGGCGTCTTTTCTAATTTTGTTTGCTGCTTCAGGAGATTACTTCCACCTGTAATTTTTGATTTATGATTGACTTATCCCACTTTTTGGGTAATAGGTGTCAATTACGCCAGAAGTTGCATCTCGTGGAGTTAATCGCGCTGTGATGGAGCAGTTGGTGAAACTATATAGGGAATCCCATCTTGGAAAGAGATTACCTGTATATGATGGAAGAAAGAGTCTTTACACTGCTGGATCTCTACCTTTTACTTCCAAGGAGTTTGAGATCATGCTTATTGACGAAGAAGATGGTCCTGGGGGAGCCAGGTTCTTTTCAATCACATTTTTGCATAGGCCTTTTTGCTGTGGTAACATTTCTTTAATATTTTAATATCGGGATGTGAATACTGTGTACAGGCGAGAAAGGAAGTTCAAGGTCGTGATCAAGTTCGCTGCACGTGCTGATTTACATCACTTAGGCATGTTTTTACAGGGGAGACAAGCCGATGCACCTCAAGAAGCTCTTCAGGTTTTGGACATTGTTCTTCGTGAACTGCCTACCACTCGGTATGTGTTATATCCTCATTGTTATGTCATTACTACAATTTTCGTAATAGCATTTTATTGACTTCATCATTAATTTCAGGTACTGTCCAGTTGGTCGTTCTTTTTACTCCCCTGATTTAGGTAGAAGGCAGCCTCTTGGTGAAGGACTTGAAAGTTGGCGTGGTTTCTACCAAAGTATTCGACCTACTCAGATGGGGTTGTCTCTGAATATTGGTAAGCTAGTCTCATTTTGGATATCCCTTCTTCCTTTTTATTTTGAATGAGAAAACTTTGATTAGTTCATTTGTTGGATCTCTGTATACATGTAGGATTAAGTAGTCTCTGGAGGTTTAACTGCACATTGAAATTTATAGTTGTGTTGGTCTATTGATCTATTGGTCTATTCATGCAATATAACAAGAATGACTTAAATATTAAATATTAATCCTTGTTCATGGTGGATCAGATATGTCTTCCACTGCTTTCATCGAGCCACTCCCAGTGATTGACTTTGTGACCCAGCTTCTGAATAGGGATGTTTCAGCAAGACCTTTGTCTGATGCTGACCGTGTCAAGGTTAGGGTTTTCACCTATATTGTCAACTTGATTTCTTTTACTACTTCTATTCTATGTTTTCTATGTCAGTGCTGATTAACTCATTCTAGTGGAAATAGGAGCTTTAGTGATAAATTATCGAGATTATGTATTAGATATGTTTTAACATGTTTTATATTTATTGCTAAACATGTCTGCTGCATGCCTCTCATATTTTGTGACAGTCAATCTTTTGCGGTCTTTAGCTGTCACATTCTCTGCATCCACGGAAGTATCTTTTTCTGGCTATAGTTAACATTGTATGAATTGTAACAGATAAAGAAAGCTCTGAGAGGAGTAAAGGTGGAGGTTACCCACCGAGGAAACATGCGCCGGAAATATAGGATCTCTGGTTTAACATCACAAGCAACACGGGAGCTAACGTAAGTTTCAAATACCCTTGGTCGTTCTCATTTTGGACTTGAAGAATTTAAACATGTTAACTCCATTATTTGTCCTTTAAATGAATCCACAGCTTATTCTGTCTTCTGCATTTCCATTTATTTCTAATTTTTCCATGAACTATTGCTTACTGGATTGCTTGCTAGTTTTTACTTAAAAGGGTGGCATGAATTTGTGTTATTGAGCATGACCTGGAAAGTTGTAGACAGTTTTTCTTGTGATTTGCAGTGCGCATTATCAGATTTTGATTCTTAGTTTCCTATCATTGTTTTTGCTGTCTTAATATGCTCTGCTTTTGTTAGATTTCCGGTTGATGAAAGAGGCACAATGAAATCTGTGGTCGAATACTTCCGTGAAACCTATGGATTTGTCATTCAACATACTCAATGGCCTTGTCTGCAAGTTGGAAACACTCAGAGGCCAAACTATTTGCCAATGGAGGTTTGTAAGATAGTCGAGGGCCAGAGGTACTCCAAAAGGCTCAATGAGAGGCAAATCACTGCGCTCCTGAAGGTCACATGCCAACGCCCTCAAGAAAGAGAATATGACATACTTCAGGTTGGTCTTATGACGACATACATATCTGTGTTCATTTGGTAATTTAAGTTTTCTGTTTGGACACCCTGGTTTTCCTGTGTCTGCTTATGTTGGATGGGCTTTCAGATTTTGCAATTTGATCCCTTGCAATCAATTAACATGTTTCGTTATTTTTGTTAGACCGTCCACCATAATGCATATGCTGAAGATCCTTATGCTAAGGAATTTGGAATCAAAATCAGTGAAAAACTTGCTCAGGTTGAAGCTCGAGTTCTGCCGCCACCCTGGGTAATGGAAAAACCTCGACTCTAATTTCGTGATTTAATTTATCGTGGTGTAAGGTCCATGATATCTGTTATTTTGCAGCTCAAATATCATGATTCGGGTCGAGAGAGAGATTGCCTGCCCCAAGTTGGGCAGTGGAATATGATGAACAAGGTGATTACTATTTTGAAGCTGTTTTTATTTGGATTCATGTCCCAAACATACTATAATGCTCTTAAAATGAAAACTATATCAGTAGCTGTTTGTATGTGTTCATGATTCGTGTCCATCCGAAATTGCTATCTTTGCATTTTGAACGTGGTCTGAACAATGCTAATTCATTGACACCATACAGAGGATGGTTAATGGCGGCACGGTGAACAGTTGGATATGCATCAATTTCGCCCGTAATGTACAAAACAGTGTTGCTAAGAGTTTTTGTCAGGAGCTTGCTCAAATGTGCAGCACATCTGGCATGGTAACTAAAGCTTCTTAGCTTTATGCCGTCACCTAATTTTCCTGGTTCTGATATTCTATTTCTTGTGCAGGCTTTTAATCCTGAACCTGTCTTGCCTGTTATGAATGGTAGACCTGAGCAGGTAGAAAAAGTTCTAAAAGCTCAATACCATGATGTTATGACAAGACTGCAGCCCCATGGCAAGGAACTTGACTTGCTAATCGTTGTTTTGCCGGATAATAATGGGTCTCTTTATGGTAAGGAATGACAGACTTCTGAGTTTTGGCTTTTCCTTCCGGTAATAAGCAAAGGTAAACAAGATTGTTATGCTTTTGTTAACATTCACATTTGGTTTCTTTTGTAGGTGACCTGAAACGCATATGCGAAACAGATCTAGGTATTGTTTCCCAATGCTGTCTGCAAAAGCATGTCTATAAGATGAGCAAGCAGTACCTTGCCAATGTGTCCCTGAAGATCAATGTAAAGGTTGGAGGGAGGAATACAGTGCTGGTTGATGCACTATCTAGGCGTATACCACTTGTCAGTGATAGGCCTACTATCATTTTTGGTGCTGACGTTACACATCCCCACCCTGGCGAGGATTCTAGTCCATCCATCGCTGCTGTAAGGAGTTCCATTTGATTCATTTATATTAAGAAGCATAGTTCATGTGCTTCAGTTCTACTTGCACTTTTAAGTTTACTTATTCTGGATTGATCGTCTTCCAGGTTGTTGCTTCCCAGGATTGGCCAGAAGTTACAAAATATGCAGGCCTGGTTTGTGCACAAGCCCATAGGCAGGAACTCATCCAAGACTTGTATAAAACCTGGCAGGATCCTGTTAAGGGGACTATGCATGGTGGCATGATCAAGTAATTTTCTCTTCTCTTGATGCCAAAAAGAAAAATGAGACCAAAAATTGGTTTTGCTGGTTTCTTATTTTCCTTTCTGTGATTATGGTTATGAGATGTTTAATGGTTATATACTCTATTAACTAATAACTTTGTGGTCTAATCTATGTGCTTTTATTATTCAGGGAACTCCTTATATCATTTCGTAGGGCAACCGGACAAAAACCGCAACGGATTATCTTCTATAGGTAATACCGGGCACTATTTCAATCGTGTCCCTTCTTGGTTCTCTTTGTTTTTCTTTCTCTTACTGACTGCTGTCTATAGGGATGGTGTTAGTGAAGGGCAATTCTATCAAGTTTTACTTTTTGAACTTGATGCTATACGCAAGGTAATTAATGTCTATCCAGAGCTTAGGCATCTAATTTTAAACAAGTGCATGGTCTAACAAATGTGCATCTGATATAAAACTGACCATTGCTTAATGCTCATTTAGGCATGCGCATCATTGGAGCCTAACTACCAGCCCCCAGTTACATTTGTTGTCGTCCAGAAACGTCACCATACTAGGTTATTTGCCAATAACCACCGTGACAGACACTCAATTGATCGAAGTGGGAACATACTACCTGGTACGGAGATTAAATCGAATCACTCCGCTTCCAATGGTTCCATTCAATTGGTCTCTCATGTACACGTCTCCTTCCTTTGATGTATACAGGTACTGTGGTGGATTCCAAAATCTGCCATCCGACTGAGTTTGACTTCTACCTCTGCAGCCATGCTGGGATCCAGGTTTATGCTTCTGAATTTTGCCAATTTTGCTTATAATTTACTTATTGTGCATAGCTGATTCTTTGTTTACGTTTGTTTGGTCGGATGACAGGGGACTAGCCGCCCAGCCCATTACCATGTGCTTTGGGATGAAAACAAATTTACAGCTGATGCTCTTCAGAGCCTGACGAATAACCTATGTTACACGTGAGCTCTCCCTTCTGTGTGTATTTTAGGGATTATGATATTTGTTCTTTGCTAATTTGTTTAATTCCTTTACAGATACGCCCGATGCACACGTTCTGTTTCTATCGGTACGCATTTCTAAATGCTTCTTAAGGTTTTGCATTTCATTTGGGTTTTTACAACTTAGCCTAATGCAATTTTTTTAAAATTTATGTATTTTGACAGTGCCACCTGCTTACTATGCACATCTTGCTGCTTTCCGTGCTCGGTTCTACATGGAGCCAGAAACATCCGACAGTGGATCCATGATAAGTAGTGCTGCTGCTTCTCGTGGAGGTGCAGGCGTAGGTGCAAGGACCACTAGGGCTCCAGGGGCAAATGCTGCCGTGAGACCTCTCCCTCAGCTCAGGGAGAACGTCAAAAGGGTGATGTTTTATTGTTGAGGAAATGAGCTTTTGCTTTTGCATGCTTGGTGTCTCATATACTATATTAGTGCTTGTTTATTTTGTCCGGCTGGTAATTGTGTGATAGCTTAACCACCATTGTTTGTGGATTAAGCTTTAATAAAAAGATTCAGATCCCTTTTCTTGGTTTGCTCGTATCGGGCACAGGAATACTTGATTAAGCTGTGTCAAGTCGGCGCAAGTTATTTGGGTTGGCTGACGTCTTTTTCTGCAAGTTTTTCTGAGATTGAAGTACATTGTGTTTGTGGCTTTTGTCAAATATATGGAGATACTCATTTGTGATTGTTTTGAGGTTTTGAGTATTACCTTGTGTTCTCTTCTTCGTTGTGGTTGAAGCAATATTAGTTAAAGGTCGCGTGAAAACTCATGAAATATTATATAATCTATTTTTTCTGCATTTTGTGGTATTTTAATAGCGTCATCTTGAGTTGGATCTATTATTACTGATTACTCATACCTAGGCATAGTTTTCTGGTTTTCTGATCACTGTGAGGTCTGCTTTGAACGTCAATTTGGATTTTAGTCGAATTAACTTATTTTAATTTGTCTTTTTTCATTTAATATATATAGTTTTTATATTCTATCTCTTTAATATTTACCCTCGCATCGCACCACCATCAAATTAGGTGATGGTATATTTTTTTACTAACAAGAGTTGATTTAGGTGGTTAACAAGGGTGATTCAAGTGGTTAATTGATTTATTTTCAATTGTGAAATTTTGGGTTTGAGTTTTGCTTGGGATGCGTGTGTTTAAAGAAAAGAAAAAAACATTCAACTCTTCCTCGAATAGTTTATAGAAAAGCATTCAACTCTTCCTCCTTGAATAGTTTTGACGTTTTAGGTTTTTGGATGAGTTAGCTTGTGCCTTCAATTTTTTTTTTTTGCAATTTTCTTGATTTTTAGAGTCTTTCTCGTGAATGCTCTTCATCAAAAGAAATTAAATCAATTAAAATGGTATTAAAATTTGACAGTCAATCCCTTATAGAATTAGAAATTCTTGGTAGGGCAAAAGAATTCCTGTCTTGCAAAAGCAAAGGAAGGTTCGTACTCTTCTTTATGCGAGGGTCGGTTTCAAACCACATCAATTTTCAAATCAATGTTGTGTCTTACGTTATTTAAGGCATCACGATCAATAATTATTGTTCCAAATAAGAAAAATTAAATCTATCTTTATTAATTTTCAAGTTGATATTTACCAAGTATGTTATCTATCTATCTATCTATCTATCTATCCATTCTATGTATATTAGAAAAGAGGGAGTTGAGTTTTGATTTCTTATAAAACACGAATCGCCTAAAATACCCTTATTATAAGAGTTTCAATAAAATACAGTGAAGGATAATTTTGTAAACTACAAATTGAATAAATAATATCTTTTTAGGATATTTCTTTCTAATCAAACTGTCAATTATCTCTATTTGATTCTAATTAAAATATAATTATATAAGTATTTCTCAAATTATAAAATCTGATATAATTATAATCCTATAAAATTTGAATATATTGATCCTAATATTATTCTAACTATCTCGACTAAACAAATAAACCGTACAACTCATTCAAAAGCACTTATATATTATCAATCTCCAAAAATATAAAAATATACACATACAAATTGTATTTCCTCACGATAATATTTTATAAATTTTAAACTTGAGGGTGACTCAGTAAATTCACATTAAATATTAAGGTAAATCTTACTTTGCACCCCAACCTTTGGGGTGTATTGCACTTTAGTACCCAACCTATGAAACGTTGCACTTTAGTACTCAACCTTTGAATTTTATGCACTTTGAGTACCCCGACCAATGAGAAAATGCAACGTGGTACCAACCATTGGGGTACATGTCTGCACTTGGGTACTAAAGTGCAACAAAATTCAAAGATTGGGTACTAAAGTGCAACGTTTCAAAGGTCGGGTACTAAAGTGCAATACACCCCAAAAGTTGGGGGCAAAGTAAGATTTACCCTAAAGTAAGATTCCTCATTGTCTCATATGAGCTAACTCTGTAATCTTTGATATAGGCTCAAAAGGGTTCGACATACAGAAACCCGAATTACGGCCTATGTTGGGATTACACAAGTGGCATATGAGAATTGTTGGAA
>JBBMKE010000001.1:5705348-5728704 GCA_037834125.1 Lippia alba | reverse complement strand
AATGTTAACCGGAAATGACCTAATTTGTATCTTAAAGACCACCCTCTAGGGGTATTGTTACAAACGGACTGCACTATCTGATCGGTAATTCTTGTCTTATTTTATTTACAAGCTTGATGTGATCTATATGTTATTCACCCTGTTTTCTTTTCCCTTGTTGATTGCAGGGGAATTTCGGCGGGCCTTTGGTTAATGTGAATGGAGATATTATAGGAATTTTAGTAAATAAATGGAGAGGTCCAGGTTTGGGGTTTGCATTGCCAATTGATATCATTAAAAGCAGCATGGAGCAGTACATTTAGAGGAATGCCATTCTTTAGTTCAAATCTTTGGCTGGTAGTGTTTCATGGTAATGTGAATTTGACGTCAAGGAAACTAACTTGGAGAAAAAGAAAATAGAAGAAAAATTAAAGAATCTTTCCCTTCCTAGAATTGGGGATTTGAGAAATCCTCATATATAGAGAAGGCTGAAAATCACGATAGACACAAGAGAGACATTAGGTCAGAAAATAATTTTCTTTTTCTCTCAGTTTTAGATGTTTTCTTGAAGGAATGACATCAAGGGCTGTTGGAACTTTTTTAATGACATATTCCGATTGAAAAAATACTAATTTGTGGGGAATACGAAGTCAGTTCGTGAATTTGACATCCCGACGACACGATTTCCAAGGCTAGGCCGTAGCTGATCGGTTTTCGTCAAATGGGAGATTTGATCATGCTTTTCTTTCTTATTTCTTGTTTCTTTAATACACATGTTATAGTACTAGCATAGTCACTGATATGATTTGAATCTACGTTGGCGTGGATTATTACTCTAGAGGATTTCTGCTTTGGAATCTCAAAGAAAGAATCGATCAAGGAGCGGGGATTTCATGCCGGAAGAAGAGCGTTTGAGGGCGGCTCAATAAGCTTCAAGGAAGCTTCTATTGATGTAAGTTTCTTGATAATCCGTGCAATATAGTATGGGAATTGCAAAACACGATCTTTCTTCTGGAAAAATTTTAAACTTCCGCTGCTTAACTCTGTCGTTTTTCCAACACTCTATTCTTCTCCACAACCTATGGGTCTAGGTCTTTTGGCCATGATACTCTTGCTAATGCAGCTGCCAAGATTGGCCCATCAGTTGTTAGTTTTCGATTCATGTTGGTCAGTTTTCTTCACTTTCTTGTTGTGATTTTGTAATAGTGGTGAAATTATTTGTTAGATACATTTGCTGAATCTTAGTGTTTTTTTTCCTTTAGATTCTGTGACTGTGAATAGAAACATCGCATATGGTACTATAATACATGAAAATGGTACCATATTAACTTCTTCTCAAGTACTCAAGGCTTTAGCAGAATTCGATTTGCAATGTTATGTTGATGAAAATATAAAGGTCACTCCTCCTTATACTTATGTTATTATATACTAGAATTATTTTAATTATTACACATAACATGGCTTATCTTGGGCAGCTTGTAGCGACATTAAAAGATGATCGGTCATTCAACTGTAAATTGTTGCAAACTTATAAGCATTTGCCTTTAGCTGTGTTGAAGATCGATTGTGAAACTCGACTCCCAAAAGCAAAGCTTGGGAGTTCGAGTATGCTACAGCCCGGGGACTGGGCGGTAGCTATAGGCAGCCCTTTAGGCCTTGCAAATATCGTAACAACAGGTATTATAAGGTGAATTTTTTTTCCTTTTGTTTTTTATATATCAAATTCTTATATGCACGTATAATATTAATAGGCACTCTTGTTTCTTGTGTTTCTAGTAATGTTAACCGGAAATGACCTAATTTGTATCTTAAAGACCACCCTCTAGGGGTATTGTTACAAACGGACTGCACTATCTGATCGGTAATTCTTGTCTTATTTTATTTACAAGCTTGATGTGATCTATATGTTATTCACCCTGTTTTCTTTTCCCTTGTTGATTGCAGGGGAATTTCGGCGGGCCTTTGGTTAATGTGAATGGAGATATTATAGGAATTTTAGTAAGTAAATGGAGAGGTCTAGGTTTGGGGTTTGCATTGCCAATTGATATCACTAAAAACAGCATCGAGCAGTACATTTAGAGGAATGCTATTCTTTAGTTCAAATCTTTTGCTGGTAGTGTTTCATGGTAATGTGTATTTGCAATGCCACATATATATATTTTGTGTGTAAGATGTTATTAGTGTATGTATATATATCTTTACATGAACATTTCTCAAACGCTAATAGGTGGGCCAGAGGGTGTATAAATGGATCTCTGAAGGCTTTCACACCATTTCACCTATGAAAAATTGATTTATATTTTTGACTACTTTTTCCCACAATATCATTTATTTGGTTTTGATTGTCATAAGTTACACATTGCATTCTAACACTATAAGGGTCCTAGGGGTCTAGACTAACATATACAAGCATCTAACACTTCACTACACAAAATCACTATTTTCATATTTTATATTTTGGGCAACGTGATAAAGGTTTTGTTTCTTAGTTTCCTTGTGATCATGCTCACAATAGGAAACGCCGACTGTGGCCTTTTGGGTTTTATCTTGGGATGGTGGTGAACCGACAATACCCGCACGAAGGGGAAGCCATCACGATCTTAGGACAACATCAAGTGGCGTGACTCCTACAGGTCAGCCGTTCTTTACTTATTTTTCTAACCATATTATTACTAGTTTATTTGTGCATTATATAATTATGAGAAAATCGATTCAATTTCCACAACAATTTTTCAGTATTTGTCTTATAAGGTACTCCTCTATAATGTGAACTAATCTTGAAAATTTTGTACCGTGAACATGTATGGGCATGAAGGGCATGAATTATGGGGACAATTTTGTCTTTGCTATGAAGGGCATAAATTACTAATTGACAGTGAATGTGTGCTATTCACCGCATAATAACATTTTCTTATATATACATTTTCAAATTTGCAAAGTAAATATTTAAATTTTTGTGTGCATTATTAATTGACCATTGTTTTCTAATTTAAAGGTAGGTAGTGTAGAAATTGCTTTATCTATATATTAGTGTAGCCTACAACATTCGTCAAGAAGTTTTTCGATATATATTTTATTTGCATATTTAGTTCTATTTAGATTTTTTTGATAAACAATGATGTATGGTCTATATTTTTTTCTTTCGCCTTTTCCAAATCTTAGTGTAACCCTTACAAGAATACATGTACTATATACGCCTTACTTCATCTATATATTTATTTATCATAATAATATGACCCTTTATTTATATTCAAGAATTTTATTAGATTTTTTTATAACATCCTTAAAATTCCATAGACCACTATTTATAAATATGTCCATTTAGGCTTCTTTATCTTTTGGATTTACTACAGGAAGGACATTTGTATTCTATATGGATGAGAAATGCATTTAAACCCATCACCACACATTACTAAGGATTATTCAATTTTATTTCTCGTTGGGGCAAGGAAAAGATATTACTCAGCGTTTGAGTGTTACCTTGACGTGATTACATGATTATTTTAAAGGTACCAACGGTTCGGACAGTTGACTTAAGTGGATAGGGGTTTGAGTTCACTTAAATAAAGTCTCGGGTTCGAACCTTGTCAGTGTAAAAAACTACGCTGGGAGAGGTTCTCGCAATAAGCGCCTTCAACTAACTCAGGAGATTAATCATTCACTCAATTGGGTGGGGGAAAACTCTAAAAGATAAAAAAAAAAATATTTTAAAGGGTACTATAATAATATATCTCTTTGTCAACCATAAAAAGTTTAAAATATAAATCTAAACATTATTAATCCACAAAACAACATACTTGCATGAATGATTTTGCATGTTGGAAATTCACTTGATACGCGGAAAACCAATATATTATGACATTTAATTTAGAATTTTTTTTTGTGGAAATTTAGAATTATACATTGTTATTTATATTTTAATTTGCAGGAAAATAAATAATTATTATGCATGATAAAAATCATATGTTCAATGTTACATTCACGAGAAACGAAAATATATGGCATTATATCCACGGATTTGGATAAACTTTACCAAAATGATTTTTGATTTTCAACGAAACTAACATAATAGAAAATTTAACGTTGAAGAAAATAAATAGAAATTATCTAAATATTAATCCACAAATTGAATTGATTTTATAAGTAACAACAATTGTGAACGAAGTCACGGAAAGCTCATCTACAAACAAGTCACGTCCCAGTTTACTAAATTGAATGACATCACAACTTGTTTGATGAAAACCAATTGATTGAATATTTAAATTATCTTTAATTACTAAAGTCTTTTTGTATATTAGGAAAAATGTATCTAACACAGAAAAATTACAAATATAATTAAATTTGTAAAAAAAATTGGAACATCCGTTTCAATTTTTGAGAAACAACAAAAATACAAAAAGAGAATTGTTAATTACGAACGATGAGTAAGGAAATATTTAGATATTTATAATTTATGATATAATTATTATTAATTCAAAATTTTTATTTCGGTGAAGGTTAGAAATTATCATGATTAAGTTTTGGTATGTTTTGGGATATCTAACAATGACAGAAGGAGTGAAGGAACATGTATTATATATGTATAATATATATTATACTTATATATATAATATAATACAATACATATATATATTATACATTTTAATATAATATGTATATATATTATATATATACATTATATTTTATATAATATATTATACATATGTATACTATATATTATATATTATATCAATATATATAATATATATATGTGTGCGTGTCAAATATAATATAGGAATAAATATTTTGAACTAGCATTTTCCCTTGATCGTGTTATGCGACTGGTGCGGATACGCTTTAGAGGATCGCTGCTTTGGGATCTATCGAAGGCCGTTCGAGGGACATTCCGCATGAAGGGCATTCAATAGGCGGTACTGACGTCACAAGAAAACTTCAATCTAAGTGAGTTTCTGAAACACCCTACGATACGGTATGAGCATTGCAAGAAAACTTCAATCTAAGTGAGTTTTTGAAACACCCTACGATACGGTATGAGCACTACAAGTCCGATTCTTCTTATTGAATTTTTTTTTTTAATTTTCGTTGCATTTTCTGTACCCGTTTTTCCAACGCTCGACACCTTAAGAAGACTCCTATATATAATCATTCAAAGATCTTTGGAAGAGGAACGTTTACATAGAGGGCGGATATCGAAGAACCCGACTCGATGTTGGGAGTAAGCGTGATTGACTAAAATCCCGAGGACCAGAGATTGAATTCACTATTCAACCGCATCTTTGGAAGAAAAGGAAAATTTCAGAGACACTCGAAGACTTAGGTTCATCATGGACTACAAGAAAAGAAGATGCTGACCATGAGGAAACCGTGATTGTGCTCGAGGTACTCTAGTGGGAAGCAACCATGGTAACCAAAGAAGCATGCCGGTGTAGAAATTGGAGAATTAGAATTTTAATGACCAGTTGAACTCCCGCAGCACACAAGTGATTTACCGTTGAGGATGATGAAAGAAACTTACAATCAAAATCATGATAGCTAACCAGAGTCCTAGGGATTACGTAGATCTATCCACCCTGTATAACCTCCAAGGGATTCGATCAAGAAGGTTAAATTCGGAGGATTGTTTATAACATACTGGGCGAGTGGGATCAAACAAGTAAGATTTCTCCTTTGGGAAGAAATTTCAAAAGAGTATAGAAGGATGCTCAACAGGAATCTTGGTGGCAAGCCGGAGACCAAGGGATTTAAAATTGTCGGAAAAGGAACAAGGCATAGCGTGCACACAAGAATGGGAATCAAACCGGGAATTTGTTGTAGGTAGAAATCAACATTGGGATGAAAACTGAATAATTATGGAAGCACCTAATCACATCGGGGATTTCAAAGCGTGACATTACGGGCAAAGATATTTTCAAGAATGATTCGAGCATTAGCATGGGATCATCACAATATGTGATTTCGAGATAATGGTGAACGATACACTACACATACATATCACGTGCATCACGCATCCGTTAGTTTTGTTGTGTATTTGTTGTTGTGGTTGCTATTTGCCCTATGGGGTAACTTTGAGTGTGCTGTCGTTGTCACGTGGTAAGACGAGGGTCGTGCCTTGCAACGGATTCAACAAACATCTACGAGGGATCTTGGTGGTGCGAGAAGACTTGTAGTCTTTCCTTTGTTGAGATTCTGCTGCATCAAGGAGTTTGTTGAGCTATATCCCAAGAAAAGAAGTGCCGGGTCATGAGGGCCTACCTTGTTATATTTTGCGCTCCATCAACGTAGATATAAAATAATTCTATGTTCAATTAATTATAAATAATTTAATACAAAATTATAATTGATGTGTTCGAAAATTCACACCACCTTATTTGTATGGGAATTTAAGCTATTCACGATTATAATTTCCTGCAAATATAATTATTTTCGAAAAAGAGATAAATCCTGCAAAACAGGGTTAACGAAGAAAATAATCTACGAAATGAATATTAAATAAGAAGTAGCGGTAAAGCTAATAACGATAACTGAAAGAATAGAACAAATGGAATAGATAATAAGAGAGATTACGCTTGTCGCTTTCAAGACAGATTTATTGAAGATATGTAGATTTCTGTAGATATTCTTAGAGAGAAGAGAAAGTATTGAGAGAGTTTTGTATATTCTGTAACGTGATATATCTGATACAAGCATATCCCCATTTAAACATACTTCTAGGGCTTTTCTCTATTGAACTAGGTCTCTCCCCTATTTTTTGTGGGATTGTTAGCGGATATTCTTAGAGAGAAGAGAGAGTATTGAGAGAGTTTCGTATATTCTGTAACGTGATATATCTGATACAAGCATATCCCTATTTAAACATACTTCTAGGGTTTTTCTCTATTGAACTAGGTCTCTCCCCTATTTTTTGTGGGATTGTTAGCAGTTGAGAGAAAATGGGAGGGATTATTTTTCTCCACTCCGTTAGAACCGAATAAAATTCAAATTCATGGGAACGTGGAGAAAACAACTCTTATCATACGAACTGATTCGCCGTGATTTTCTAGTCTTCCTTTTGATGATAGCGGCTAATCTCTTCCTTTTTCTGGACCTTGGCCTTTTCCGTGAAAGTGGGCTGGGGCCCAAAGAATAAAAAATATGAAGTATCAATAATATTTACGCTAATATAATACTAAAATTACATTATAATACCTAAAAATATTTGAAAGTATTTCATGTTATATTAATAATTTAAAAAAAATTAAAAACGATTATTAATTTTTCTACGAATATTCAATTTATTATTTTTACTTTGAGTTTTTTCTTCAAATATTCACTCCTTTTATTAATGCAATATTTACTTTGCTTTTAATTTTTATTTACGGGATAGAATTTGCAAATTCCTCTAAAACTTTAGCGGTACTTATAGAGCGGAGATATCCGCACTTTGCGGAAATTTCAGCCGAAAATTCTCCATGTTGAAGAACCTCACCGCCACTTTGAGGTCTCACCTCCGTAGTTACGCTCCCATCGGAGAATCTGCATCGCCATTGCTACGCGTCCTTCAAGGTCAAAGTAAGAGAAGTCCGTACGTTTTGCCCAGGTTCCTTTGCTCCGATCCAGCAGATGGATCCGACCCGGTTGATGCTGCCGGGGCGGAGGCCAAACCCAAGTCTGCCTCAGCTATTATACATAATTTAGTTACACCTGAAGATTCTTTAACGGTTAGTGATTTTTTGGTTTTTTGATTGTGAGGCTAGCTTATGTTCTGGCAGTTCTTTTTGTTTTGATTTGTGCTGTTTTTTAGGGATAAATTCAATAACTTCAAAACTCAGACTTCTCTTTGGTTTTGCAAAGTATTGATTGAAAAAAAACTAGATTTTTTTTTTGGTAATAAAGATGTGAATGATTGAAAAACTTAGGAAAAAAAGAACAAACACAGCAGAAGAGAAAAGAAAACAAAAGACCTACCAGAGACGCAATTGAGAAGAGTTATTCGTCTTCATGGAACGATACAGAGAAGATTAGCATGACCCCTGCGCAAGGATGACACACATAAATCGAGAAATGGAATTATCTGTGGTTTTCTTTTTCTTCAATCTTGTTGATGTAGTGTAGGAAACTAATAGTGTTGTTGTTGTAGTGTAGGATGTGTGTTACATAAACACCAACTAACCTCTATATATAATAGTAAGAATCATAATCCATATCACATATAGATAGATCTATCCTATCTAATATCAACTTCTTAATGCTACTAAATATCCACTTAGACAATAATTCTAAAAGTCCCAACTCGGTTTGAATTGGAAATTGTTTAACTGTTTGAATTGGAAATCATTATTTATCTACTGGTCTTAACTGTCTAATTCTTGTGTAACTTTGGGTTTTAAATGTGATGGCGGAGTGCCCTTTGGGTGTTTCTGTTGCATATGCTGCTTTTGTTGTTTTTTGAGACTTCTGGCCAAAACGGAGTGGTAAATTTATTACAAATAACCCTAGATGGTATGTTTGGATATTAGTATTGAAGTTATACAACTTTAAGATAGGAATTCATCTGCTTTGCCGTCACCACGAGCTTTATTGTCACCATCTTTTGATGAGGGGATAAATGACATTTTGTAATTTGTAACTCGTAAATGTAATGGATCCTTCATTGTCCCTTAGTTGTGATTTGTGAATGATATTGCATATGGTGGTCTCAGGCAACTATCGGGCCTTGCAATATTCCTAAGCCTAGAGGCTGGAGTCCAATTGAGCAAAGCAAAAGTACAAGGTTTGCCGTTATTAGACACTTCACATTTATTCAGTAATCTATTTATGGATGCATGTTTAGGAAATCTCCTGTTGGATATCATTTGAACAAGTATTGATCTTTTACATGTGTAAGTTAATGATTTTTGGTGATGTTTATTTTCGTAATTTAAACAAGTGAAGCATACAAGCATTAGATAGAATTACTTGGAGTTTATCACCACAAATGCAATTTTTTTATTAGCAAAGAGAGTATGATAATCGATCAGATTGGCTTTAGCCATAGAAGAAAGCTGGATAATACCTGAAAAGAGATGTTTTGTAATGATTGATTATATCTAAAGTTCAAAGCTGAAACTTGTAAAGATAGATGCCTTATGAATGGTCCTTAAGCATAGTGAATCTATATTATTATATTAAGTGTGAGGTCTGTTTGGTGTCATGGACTTTCATTTTTCTTTTTTTTTTCCTTCATTTTTTGAACAAAAATTCTAACCATGTAATTTAGCAGCTTATTATCTTCTCTATCCATTGGACTCTCAAACTCTTCTTCTTTTTATATTTATTTTTTTATAACATATTCATCTTTATTTTTTTTTCTCTCAATTTTTTTAATTATATATATTTAAAGTTTTTTAATTTCTACTTAAAGTATTACTTTATACAAATTTAATGTTATCTTGTTTTACTTATTCATCAAAAAGCTATAACTATATTAAAATTATAAATTAAATAATTACATAAAAATTGTAATTTAATTTATTTTTATGCACACGCATCAAGTGTGCATGTTCACTAGTTTATATTAAGTATCAAGGTTCTTTTGGCTGAGTAGTGCTTGTAATTGGAAATTGATTAAGCAATCCCAAATAGACCTATGTACATAGGTTCTACTTTCCTATTTGTAATATGTAAATTTGGTGAAAATGGTCTTAACATCTATAGCTAGCAATCAAGTGTGCTACTGTATATAAGCTGCTATTTGGTTTAGATAGAGGGTCAGGGTTAATTGTTAGGAAAAATCACCTGCAATATACATGATTATTATCATCAAATGTACTACTCATGCAAATCTTGTTGGGTGCAGCTGTTTCAGCCGTCCTTTATTATTTTCCAGAGCCTATGCATGCAACTCTTTTGGCCATGATACTATGGCTAATGCAGCTGCTAAGATTGGCCCTTCTCTTGTTATTACCTCGTGTGAGTGACTGTTTTTCTTTCTATTTTTCATTGGTGAATTTGTCAATTTCCGGTGAAAATTATTTTGTTAGATATTGTAGCTCAATCTTTGTGCTTTTTTTTTTTTTTGTTGTTGTTCCCCCGCCCCCCCAAGCTGGATCCGAGGTGTTGGAAGATTAGATCAAATCACGGAACTGATTTAGTTTCCTTAGATAAGTGATTAGGTTTCCCTGGTTTGTAGGGAACTTCATCTATTTAATCAATACTCTGTAATCGTTCCAAAGAATCAATGAAATACAATCTTACAGTTTAACACGAGGGAGCTGGAACTATCATTGAAGAAGATGGTATGATATTGACTTGTGCGCATTTTTTTGATTCCTTAATAAAGAATCCCTATTCATCCACGGCAAAAAGCCTGGTAAGTCCTCTTCAACTTTTATGGTAATTATCTTATGGAGTGGTTTTTATCTGCACAGAAAACCTTGGCTTGAGATTTTCCATGAATGTTGATGATTTACTTCATTTTTTATTCTATTAGACCTTGATGAATCTAAAGCAAGTATGTCTTTTCCCTACATCTTAAATTTGAACTGGAATTTACTTGCCCTTAATGAAGAAGTTATAATTGTTGATATTTATACCAATTATTATGCATAAGACGGCTTATCATTGGGGCAGGTTGAAGTGACTTTGCAAGATGGCCGGATCTTCGAGGGCAAACCGCTGAGTATATATCCGCATCGTGATATAGCGATACTAAAAATCAATTGTGAAACTCCACTTCCCCCAGCAAAGATTGGAAACTTGCGTAAGCATCGGGCTGGAGATCTGATAATGGCTATAGGCCACCCTCGTGACCTTCATAATACTTATACACATGGTGTTTTAAGGTAAAATCTAAAACTCGAAACTATTTGAGATTATAGTTGTGAAATATGTGCATCTAATGCATTTTTTTTGTTTCTCATGTTTTTTCTAGTAGGTTTCGTCCTAGAAATAATGATTTGGGAATAGCAGGCCCGCCCTATATGTACATGCGGACTGATTGTCATCTACATCCGGTAATTTTCTCTGTTATTTACAACCAAGCAGTGGCGGAGCTACTCTTCAATGACCCCTCAAAATTTTTTCTTTTTATTATTATGTATATATATAGATATTTGTAACGTAATTTTATAGGGTTTTTCATTATTAAAACCCCTCACCAAAGTTAAAATTAATACTAGTAAGGTAAATTATTTGTCACCCTTTAGTATTGAGCTTTTATCGACCTCCCAAAAAAAAAATAAATAAAAAAAAATGGCTCCGCCACCGTAAACCAAGCTTGATTTATTGTTATTTTACAGTATTTTTTTTATCCTTTGGTTGATTTTAGGGCAATTCTGGTGGTCCTCTTGTAAATCATGGAGGAGAAGTTTTAGGAGTCATAATGTCGCAACAAGATCCCCGTTGGGGCTGGGCTGTCCCAATTGATTTTGCCATGAAGTGAGTAGATCGTTTCAAAAATGGAACGTTTTAAATGAATAGCTTTAGAGATCTTCTACATGAAGAATTCTTAAATAAGAAAGTGAAGTTTAAATTAAGTTTGAAGTCATATTTACTGAAACTAGTAATTGCACCTGCTATCCCGTATATTAAAACTTTTGTCGTGGAAAAGTTTAGTTTTATTAATTTTTGTGTGTTATATCATTATTGTTCAGCTTTCTTATTTTATTATTATAATCTGTTATTTTTATTATATTTTAATTGTTTACCTATATTCTTCTATATTTACTTTAGAATCACTCTTTATTTTCTCCAGAAATATAGTATTTCATGCATTTATTTGAACTTTACAATCGAAATCATTATTTAAATAAAGAAAAAAGAAAAAAAAAAAACGGACCATCATTTATTCAACCAAATGCTAAGTAGACGCATCATTCCAATCCACATGTACGACACAGAAACCATACAATAGTGGTGGTCATGGAAATATTTAGGCACGAAAGCAAAACGTTTATTTTGTTGTTTGGAATGAAATGAGATTGGTGAGTGATGGGATGAGTTGTGGGATATAATTGTGGATTAGTCATCTTATGAGGATGTGGGATGAATAATCAATCTTTCATCCAATATCATCCCGGATTATGTCATCAATCCCGAACTTATAAAAATACTAGTAAAATATGAGTTTAAATAGAATTATTAATTTAATCCCCTTTCATCTTATAAAGTAAACATGCAATAAATATATTAGTCTCAGGACAAAGAGGAAATAGTCATATCTACGACAATCGAGCTAATAGCAAAGTTTCATGTCACCGCAATCGAGTCAACCACTGAATATGTGAAAAGATTCAGACAAACAATTGAACTATCAACAAAGTCCCAATAAGTAATCGAATCTACCATCAAATATATGAAAAGATTCAAATGAACACTCACCAACAACTTATTCCCACTTTGGACTGATCTAAAAAACTTGTTATTTAAAATTCGATTTGTTGACAGTTTGTGGTCCGTTGGGATTTTTAAACTGTATAAGGATAATATTTATTTACTAATATTATATTTCTCCACTAGTTGTTATATTTATATCGTATCGTATCTGTATTATCATATTTGCATTCAAGCATCATAGTCTAAGCCTTTATTTGGTGTTTAATTCGAGTCAGGAAGTTTTCTTTTATTTTATTTTATAATAGGGCCCCATAATTGGCTTCAAATTGAAAGTTAAACAGCATACCGAAAATTTTATTTTTTGATGGAAAACGAAACTTTTATGGACATATATTACTAAAATTCTAATCAACGTAATCAAAATTTCAGCCAACTTTCTGTGCGAGCTTATGTACTTGTTTGGTAACAAATATCCTACCCTTGTCTGCTGGTGTCTCCAATTTTATAAAATATTTATATAACAGGCCCACGTCAAAATGTTAATTTTAGCCAAAAACTTGACAATATTTTGTTGGTAATCTTAAGTAAGCAAACAAGCAGTATTAAAATTGGGGATAATTACGAATGCTCCCTTGAGATATGAAGGAAATATGAATTCCCTCCTAAAGTTCAAAAATTACAAATTCTTTCCTGACCTGTTATGTCATTTATTAAATTTTACAGAATATGCAATTTTACTATTTTACCCTGATATGCTGAAACCCATGAGCAGGAATGGAGCCAGGATTCGCCGGGAGGGGGGGCGAAAATCCTAATATAAGTAATATTTTTTGAAGAGTGGTGAAAATCGTAATTTATTTTAAAATAAAATCGATAAAATCTATAATTAGGGGGAGCGAAAATCTAAAATAAGAAGGGCAAAATTATAAAATTTTTAAGTAATAAACAAAATTTTTTAAAATTTAGGGGGAGCAAAAATAAAAATTTTCTAAAAAACATGGGTGATAAATAGATTTTTTTTAAATTTAAAAGAGGAAAAATAAGAATTTTGAAAATTTAGGGGGGGGGGGGGGGCGAGGGCCACTCCCAGCCCCCCTTAGCTCCGTCCCTGCCCATGAGGTAAATGTAACAAAGAACCCAAAAAAAGGGATTAATGCTCATATCGAAACTCTTAAGGATTTGGAGTAAAAACAGAAATTTTGTGCAAATATATATGATTTTACAAAGAATGATACTTCTGTTTAAAGTTTATAGATATCTAATATTTTTCTTTTGTAGATATTAGACATGCATGTTTATATTAAAATGTCGTATATTGTATTTATGATAAATGCATTAGGAATTTCCAACATTTGAAATATTTCTTTAAACCAACGTTTGAAATATTTATGTTAATTTATTAATACGTTAATTGATGTTGGTGTGTTAGTTATAGTTTTGTGTTTTAAAGAAAATCTGTTGTTATTCCAAACAAGTCTAAAAAAAAAGAAAAAACCATAAACAAAATATAATTCAAACTAAGATATAAACATGAGGTAGAATTTTAACTTTTTATCATACTTTATACGAATAAATATGCATGAAATATTTATTTCAATTTATATCTATGAATAACATACAAAATTTTATTAAATCAAGAATTTCGAAATTCAAAATATAAATTTAATCAAGATTATAAGTATACTTTATACTTCTAATATTATTACAATATGCCCTCAAGGGTAGAATTTAAAATTTTAAACATAGTATTATGACGTCATCAAATTTAACACTATTATTAACGGTTGGACCAATTTGTGGGACAGAATGAAAACATCCGCAGGTGTCCTTAATTATCCCTTAAAATTAACATACGAAAACATGTGATGATGCCAAACCTTAAACAAATCATGTTAAACAAGATTAAAAAGACATCCAGCTTGCAAACCGTAAAGGCCATTGTGGTCTACTATATGCATGCCGAAGAAACATGTTTGAGCATGTGATGAAACTAAGAAGAAAAGAATATATTTTCATGGAAGACAAAGACACATTCACATCACTTTTTAAAAGGCAAAATCTGTAATTTACCTCTTCAAGGTGAATTCTTTTCTTGGTCTAAGTGTTGTCTTTCCCACAATGTGGCCCAAAGAATGTTCTTTCCTCTTGCTTTCATTGGCTATACACCCCTGCACAATATTCCCCTTAACGTATACACTTTTCCCTCCTATATAAACAATCACATCTTCGAGTTCAAAATAAACACCCCCCACAAAACATCAACTTTCAAGAGGTAAGTTTTCAGCTTCATTTAATCGGTTCGATAATGGCTTCAGCTGCAGCAGTCGATAAAATGCCGGATGCGTTGAGGCAGAGCCCATACCACATGAAAAGATGCTTCACCAGGTATTTAGATCGAATAATGCAGAATAATAATTTTTCAGGTTGATGACATCTATAAGTATATTTTCCGTGGATATAGATGTAATTAACCTTACACTGAATGACATGAGTGTGTATAACTCAGTAGAAATTTGAACAAATGTTTTAAAAGGTTTACCGGGAAGGGAAGAAGGCTGATGAAGTTCCAGCACTTGAAGGACGAGATAGAGCAAACCATTCCGGATACTGCTGAAAGATCCAAGGTCTTCGAAGGTTCATTTGGTGACATCTTGAGCTCAACACAGGTGCTTGATTTGTGTAATTAATACAAAAATAAGGGGCAAAGGGGCTCTGAAAGTTTCTGCATCTTTCAAAACAAATATGCAGGAAGCAGCTGTTGTCCCACCTTACGTTGCTTTTGCTATCAGACACAATCCCGGGATATGGGACTACGTCAAGGTGGAGGCAGATAGTCTTTCTATGGATATTATTACATCCACAGAATACCTGAAGATAAAAGAAGCGGTCTTTGATGAGAACTGGTGAGTTTTTATGACAGCACATAAAAATCTTTTACTTGTCCAAGAAATGTGATGTGATTTGATGTAACGGGCACACAGGGCAAAGGATGAAAATGCGCTGGAGATAGATTTTGGGGCGTTTGATGTAAATCCCTCAAAGTTAGCTCTCTCCTCTTCAATTGGAAATGGACTTGGCTACATATCAAAATTCATGACATGTAAACTCAGAGGCTGTACTGATGGTGCCAAAGAATTGGTTGACTATCTTCTTACTCTTGAGAGAAATGGAGAGGTATGAATATGGGAAAATAATTCCAAGACTCGAGCAGCAATGCATTATGACAAAAACAATTATTTTATAGATTATCAATTTTTTTTGGCTGTTTATTTTTTCTGGAAAACTCCCATTTGCAGAAACTTATGATCAATGAGGCACTTAACACAGTAGCAAAGCTTCAAGAAGCATTGGTAATAGCAGAAGTGTACGTATCTGCGTTCCCGAAGGACGCTCCTTACCAGGATTTCGAGCAGAGGTAACAACCTTCTTCTTTTGACAAGATAAAAGCTTACATTTTTATGAGGGTGAACTACATCTACTACCCCTGAGAATTAGAATATTTACAAATATATTCCCTCAGTTGTCAAAAATTACGATGCAAACCCTGAAATTTCATCTTTGGTGCAAATATATCCCTTCAGTAGTGGTGCTATGGTATTCTAGCAATTTCCGTAGGGGAGTTTTTGCACTAAAAATGAAATGTGAAGGACCTCAGTGCTTTTAATAATAACTGAGGGATTATTTTGTAATGACCCAAACCTCAGTGTTGGTAAACGTCATTCACCTTTTTATACAGCAAAAAGTACAATTTTTCAGTATCCAACTCAGTTTTGCTGTTAACAAAATCTCAGGCTTAAAGAATGGGGGTTTGAGAAAGGGTGGGGAAACAATGCAGAGAGAGTTGTACAGACATTTACGATGCTTTCTGAGATACTTCAAGCACCTGATCCTATAAACATGGAAGCATTTTTCAGTAGGCTTCCTCTCATGTACAACATTGTCATCTTCTCCGTTCATGGCTATTTTGGGCAAGCTGACGTTCTTGGTCTGCCTGATACAGGAGGGCAGGTGTGTTTAGCTAGTCTTTGATTTTTCGCTAGTATTATAGTTAATAGGGATAATTACCAAACACACCCCCCCCCTGATATTTTCCGAACCTACAAAATGCCCCCTCTACTATTGATATTCCAAATTACCCCCTGACCCAGCAGCTAAAAATCGGTGATATCTGTAATTTCAATATATAGAGGGGGCAATAAGGGCAAACCTAAGGGGTTTTGGTAATCATCTGTTAACTAATAAGAAGTTTTTGCTAATGCATACAAAATGTTGTATAGGTGGTCTACATTCTTGATCAAGTTAGAGCTTTGGAAGAAGAGATCTTGTTAAGAATAAAGCAGCAAGGGTTGAATGTGAAGCCCCAGATTCTAGTGGTAAAGCAGCTATACAATATTTCATGGCATTTAATTTCAGAGAATTTTATTATAGATTTGGAGAGGGCTCAAGTTGTGTCCATGCAGGTGACTCGCCTAATCCCGGATGCAAAAGGAAACAAATGCAATCAAGAAATGGAGCCTATTGTTGACACAAAGCATTCTCACATCCTAAGGGTCCCATTTTACACCGATAAAGGAGAAGTTCTAGGACCATGGGTCTCCCGATTTGATATCTACCCTTACTTGGAGAGGTTTACAAAGGCAAGTATTCCATTAAACGAAAGAGATAATAGCAACTTAGTATCCAAACTGCAATGCTTTGTACCCTTTACCTCCAAAACTTCACTTCGTACAGATTGCCACCCAAAGTTTAAATGTTGTTGTAGTCGACCTCCTGATCCACTTTTCCTGAATCATACACGTGGCTAAATTTTAGCCACACTTTGTTCCTGAAAGTGGGGTAGGAAGTCAACTGCAATAAAATGAAAAATTTTGGTGACGGTCAACAAAAAGCGAAAGTCTGGGAGGTCAAGTATAGAAATGTTATGATTTGGACAGTACACTGATTTAATCCCAATGAGAAACATAGAAACAACTTTTTTTACAATGAAACTAATGAACTTTACGATCTTTGTTATTTCACTAGGATTCTACAACAAAGATCCTTGAGCTAATGGAGGGTAAGCCACACCTCATAATTGGGAACTATACAGATGGAAACTTAGTAGCTTCTTTAGTGGCATCTAAACTTGGAGTGACTCTGGTCAGCATTTAGAAATCTAATGTGCAGAGTAATTCAATTTTGCTAATTCTTTTTCAAAGCAAAAAAAACGTAAAACTGTCGGAACTTTTCGTTCCCAGGGGACAATTGCACATGCTTTGGAGAAAACCAAATATGAAGATTCAGACGTTAAGTGGAAGGATTTAGATCCAAAATACCACTTCTCTTGCCAATTCTCTGCTGATATGATTGCAATGAATGCTGCTGATTTCATAATTACCAGTACATATCAGGAAATCGCAGGAAGGTTAGCATATATGCTTAAAATATCTGAATTTTATGCAGTTCCTAAGTTTTTCTGTTTTGACTGACCTTTCTACCCTTTTCAGCAAGAACCGGACAGGACAATATGAAAGCCACATGGCGTTTACAATGCCGGGGCTTTATAGAGTCGTTTCGGGCATTGATGTATTTGATCCAAAGTTCAATATTGCTTCCCCTGGAGCTGATCAATCTGTGTATTTCCCATTCTCTGAGAAACAGAAGCGTTACAGCAAATTCCAACCGGAAATTGAGGAGCTACTCTACAGTAAAAAAGATAACGACGAACACATGTAAGCGCTTTTCATATAAAAGTGTGCTACTTTAAAGATTTGAGCAAAGAAAACCTTATGAAAAAAGAATCTCATAATAAACCTTGGGAAATCAAAAATTGCATAGAAAAGCTCAGAATATTTCATGCACATTGACAGCGATAACACATGCATTTAATGTGGCAAAGTTGTCTTTTTGCCCTCTAATTTTATGTTTGTCCATTCTTCTTACTTTCATAAATACAAGGAGTGAAATGAAATGATAAGTTTATAGCTTCTCGTGTACAAGTCAAAACCAGGGACTATGAGCGAATGTAAATTGCACATTGTCTATAATGAGATTCTGTTATGACAAGTTTGTTTACGCTTCAATTGTCTCCTATTTTAAAGATATTTAACTGACAACAAAACAAATTGTGTATTTCTTGGACAGTGGATTTCTCGCAGACAGAACGAAGCCAATTATCTTCTCAATGGCTAGACTAGACACTGTGAAGAACATCACAGGATTAACCGAGTGGTTTGGCAAGAATAAAAGGCTACGAAACTTAGTCAACCTTGTCATAGTAGGAGGATTCTTCAACCCCTCCAAATCTAAAGACAGAGAAGAAATGGCAGAAATCAGGAAAATGCATTCTTTAATCGAGAAATACCAACTGAAGGGTCAGATAAGATGGATTGCTGCTCAAACCGACAGATACAGAAACAGTGAGCTTTACCGGTCTATCGCCGACACCAAGGGAGCTTTTGTGCAGCCTGCATTATATGAAGCTTTTGGATTAACTGTTATTGAAGCAATGAATTGCGGATTGCCCACATTTGCCACCAACCAAGGAGGCCCGGCTGAGATTATTGTCGATGGGGTCTCGGGATTTCAGATTGATCCTAATATGGGAGATGACTCAAGTAACAAGGTAGCTGATTTCTTCGAGAAATGCAAAGGGGACAGTAGATATTGGAATAGAATGTCTCAGGGAGGCCTCCAACGCATAAACGAATGGTATAGCAAGAATCCCACATCAAAATATCCCTATATATCTATATCTATCTATCTATCCATCTATCTATATATAATCTAAAATGTCTAAAACAAACCTATTGTTCTGTGGCAGCTATACTTGGAAGATCTATGCAAACAAAGTCTTGAACATGGGATCAGCCTATGGATTCTGGAAAGAGCTAAACAAACAGCAAAAGCAAGCAAAGCAACGGTATATCGAAGTGTTTTACAATCTGCAGTTCAGGAAGCTGGTGAGTTCACTTAGAACTATACACTCATTCTCCTAAAAATTTTCACAAAAACAAGGAAATTGCAAACAAACTTCACCTAATTCAAAACAAAACTCATATTAGGCAAAGAATCTAGCAATCCCTGGTCAACCCAAGCCTCAACAATCAGCAAAACCAGAACAAGAACAAGAACACACGATAAAACCAGAACCAGAGACAAAGCCGCAAGCTTTAGCCCAACCGCCATCGGAAGAACCGAAGCCACCAAAAAGGCAAGTCTTTTCTCACAATAATTTTCTTTAATTCACGCATGAATAAATCCATTGTTACAATATTGAAACTAATGTTTTGTTTTTGGAACTAGCAGGATTGAAGATGATAAAACAAGGGAGATTCAGAAGATTGGCGCGTCAAGAATAGTACCTCGCACGCCCCCCTGTGCCTGCCATTGGTTTTGTCTGTGCATTTCTTCGTCGATTATCATTTATTCTTTGCTGAAGCTGTATGGGTTTCTCAAGTGATGGAGGGAGAAGGATAGTGGATACTGGAATCAAGAAAATGGCTGCTGAAATATATGTATATACGTTTAGGATGAGGGAAGAATGATGGAGTTGAGACATTGTTTTTAATTCTTTAATTGTTAATAAATGTATGGGGAGGATCATTGTTTATTTTTAATGCTAAATTGCTAATGCAAAATGTTTATCGTATAACATTAATAATCACATTAGATAATTTTATTAATGTTATTTTTATCGTATAACATTAATAATCACATTAGATAATTTTTACGTAAAAAATTAAAAAAATATATATCTAAGACACCGTGTATATATCACCAACTCGCCGTATTTGTTTCCGTATATCATGAATTTCGAACTTCCAACAAATGATTCTTACCATTAGCGAAAAGATGAAAGTTTTTATGAGAATTGAATTTGATTTTGCGGAATTTCATCAAGTATTTATTATATAGTTTGTAAAATAGACATAGGATCAAGTGTATCGACTAATTGCTGCTAAATTTCTTTCAAATCACGTGCATTTTGAAAAATAACACATTATTAGATCGTATTTTGTCCTATCAAATATTGCCATGTAGCAATTAAAAATATGAGAAACTAAGATTCTGGAAAAACTCTCGAATAACACCACCCTCAACAGGCTAATGTTGTTGGAGATTTCCATATAATTATGGTGGCAAATATAAACATACAATATTATCAAAACATCTTACCTTAGATATCAATTTTGGTAGTATGATTTTTTTTTTTAAACACACGCATTGATAGCATGATACGGTAGCATGATTTTTTTTTTTAAACACACGTACACTTGAATAGGATTCGAATTCAAAACATCACTCTTGAAAATAAATTTATTAATCAATTAGATCAACCTTTGTTGACTGGTTGCATAATGGAAAAGTTATAACTCAAATTCAATTAGATCAAACCTCAATTAATTAAAGGATAAGTATCTTGCACTCGCTATGTAATTTTACTCATTAAAATTTTCATCAATTATACAATAAGTATAATGCATTTTCCCCTCGTAACATCAACTTAACCGAACTAGACTTGAGTTAGAATTACCTTGCATAATAACCTTTTAATAAAAAAAATAGGAAATAAGTTTTCATACTTGTACTTTAATTTTAAACCTCCAAACCATACCAAATTGTAATTTAAAAGGATTGGGAAAAATTGAGGTAATAAATCGATATTTTACAAAACTTGAGGGGTCTGGAACAAAATCCTCAAAAATTTCAGGTAGTTAATCGCTTCACGGAGGAACCACAGTTAGCCGGAAAAAATGTCCACCACCACCTTCCTCAACCACTGCATTCCTCCGCGCCGCTTTCTCACGGCGGCGCCGCCTCATACCTTGTCGGTTACCCTGACGGTGTTTGAATTAAAAGGACGGCTGCACCCCCAACTTCCGCCGCTGTTATCTGCCATCCACAATCTTCCATATCCACATCAAAGGCGTAATTCCGTCATAGTATCGTGTATTTCTTCTTCTTCTTCTGGAACTCAACTCAATCCATCCACCAGGCTCTTCGTCAGTGGTAAGTTCTCCGTCGCTCTTTTTGTTTTTGTTTTTTTTCGCGGCAATATCTATTATGTGTTGATTGTTGTTCTGTTCGTTTTGTGTAAACGATGAAAATTGGATGCTTTGATTTGATAATTTTGAGTTCTTACGAAATTTATGAGAATCCAAGATGAGCACTTCTTTCGTTTGCAGTTCGCAATTGTTGGTTCTGGAAAACCGTTTATGGAAATCATAATTCCTTTTTCGAAGAATTATTTGGGTATTTCCATTTGCATCAGAATTAGGGTTGTACACATGAGCTTGTGGTGCGTTAAATTAAAATACTGGACTTGTGCTTCATTGAGAAATGCATTTTCATGTTGTTGGAAGTGTGTCTTAGTGTGATGGATTGCTCTTCTTTTCAGGGCTGTCATTTCGGACTTCGGAGGAGAGTCGAAGAAATGCATTCAAGAACTTTGGCGACCTCGTAGAAGGTCAGAGGATGTTATGCATTTAATCCTTCAACTATTTTTCTGGAGGTAGTGAGTTCTGTTTTCTGTGATTTGGAAAGTAACAGGGCTTTGATTGTTGTTGTAGTAAACTTGGTCATGGATAAGATAGCGAATCGGCCAAGAGGCTTTGCGTTCTTGAGATATGCCACAGAAGAGGAGTCCAAGAAAGCTATAGAGGGAATGCATGGAAAGGTAAAAATGCCTTCGATCTCTCTCAAACGCGCACACGCATTATCAGCTTTGCATCTAGCGAACGTCCCATTCATACCTTAAAAAACTGGGTGTTACTATGATATGCCTCGGTAACTCCACTCTAGTCTTTCCAATTTTCACTTGATGCTTGCGAATGCATCTAAAACGTTGAGCTTGTCAAAATTATATTGACCGCAGCAGCATGTATCATTGTTTTGCTTTTCTGGGTTTTTGCTGATACATTATTGCTTTGCAATTTCGTCTGTAGTTTCTGGATGGCCGAGTTATCTTTGTTGAAATAGCCAAACCTAGAAAAGAGCTTCGTCAAGGATTCAGGCAGGATCCTAAACCAAGCTGATGGATCATTTGCAGGAAGCAGACTCGGATCTCGAAATTCAGGACAATGTTACTAGTTGTAAGAACGGTTTCTTGACTGTACTCTCGACACCCAATGAATTCCGTTCTTAGTATGGATGTGTATGTGAGGAATCAGCCTACATAAAGAAACAGCTTTTCTACAGTCTCTATTCCCTTTCTGTGTATCTGAGTCTTCAAAAGCCAGAATCAACTTTTCTGGTATTATATTCTTTAAAACATTTCTTAGCAGATAATTGTTCGCACCAAGTAATGAATCTGATTACCCAAAAACCATTTACTTCCAGATTGTGATTCTCAAGCTATAAGGTGTTCCCAGATCATCAATATTTAGCAGAATGAAGTGTAGACCGGCATTACGGGGTGTAAATTTACACTCTTAGATAACACGAAAATCTGAAATAAGTATCTGAGTTACAAGGGAAAATCTCATTACCTAATTATCTCTCTCCAAAAAAGAAAGTAGGAAAAGAAAAGCTTAGTAGCAGCCAAGGAGCTGCATGAAACTACGTTACAATTTGGCAGCTCCAATACTTACAGATATCCGACGCTCATTACAGAATCGCACCACCCTGATCAAGAAAGTCGCCGGATATCATCCCAAAACCATCTACATTAGGACAAATGTAGGTGCACTTCTATACAACATGCTAACCCTGAAAAAGTGAAAAGCGCTACGAGCAAACACGAGCTCTTTGACCCTCCCGTTCCTGCAGAAAAGATATTGATGATTTGCCATCCCTCTCCGCCACGCACCGCTTGTAAGCAACAAAACCTTTTGCAGATTCTTTTCTCTCACTATTAGCGTCATTGTTTCCGTTCTGAGTCTTGACTTTCGCTATTGAACCATTTGCAGTTGCAACTTCTTCAGTTTTCACTTCTTCTTTAGTGACTGGATCTGTTTCCATGCTAGATAATGGGTTAGCCATGCCCGAGTGCCAACTCAACCAAGGTAAACTGAAGTTGTTCACCATGTAGGAACACGGCTTTTCAGGTCGAGAGTCCTCTTCAGCTTCTGGAGACCATTTTGGCTTCTTTGTTACCACAACTGTT
>JBBMKE010000001.1:5687265-5702946 GCA_037834125.1 Lippia alba | reverse complement strand
TGAGGCTTCTTCTTGGGCCGAGGAGGAGGGATCTCAATTGGATCCAAACATCCTTCTCCCTCAATATTTGACTCCCGCGCAACCTAGCAATACATTAATATTTACCTAGATGAATCTAAGTACATGAAACAGCAAACAAGAATTCAAATTTATGGGAAACTTTGCATATTCCGTGCCATTACTTGCACCTATATACTTGTTGGTACCGCTATTTTCATTTATACATTTTTCGTCCCATAATTTAATAATCTTGAAATTCCAGTCCCACCATTAAGTGATAGGGGAAAAAGATACGAGCTTGGATCAGGTGCCGTTAATAGCACCATCCTCCTAATTGCGAATAACACATCTTTGGTCATAGTTCCTAAAAATCATAGCAATGTCAGCACACTTTTTCTGAAAAACTTGGACCAAATTTCATTTCCCCTCATCAGTTAATTGTCATCCGATGGGCTACTAAAGAAGCATTTGCAAAAATCCCATGCACTTCTTTTGAAATAATGCAACTAAAAACAGATTTATGGAAATAGTGGCACCCACAATCACGCACAATTGTAAATAAAGTTATAAAGCTACGAAAAATGCAATTTTCCCAAATTTACACATAAGGCTATTGCAATAGCAAACCTTAGCGAAAAACTTCTGGGCGTGACTCCGGATTTGGATGGCAGTCTTGGTTCCCACATGTTCTGCATAATAACAACAGAAACATTAGAAAAAGCTTCACCATTAGTTAGAACAAGAAAACTACCCCATCTCCATACTAAAATCACCTTCAATTTGGCGCCAAGCACGACCGTACAACCTCAACGCTTCAACAAACCTTTGATGTTCCTCCATTGTCCATCTTTCCCGCTGTTTCGTTATTGTATACGGCTTCCTCACCTAACACAGACAATAACAGAGCATCTACATTAGAGCTACATACAAATCACCCCATCAGATGAAGAAATACGAGTGACTTAACGATTAAATGGTTCCACACCTTTAATGTATAGCCATCTCCATTAGAGCTAACCACAAACGACCCATTCGGATTAGTTTCTGCCATCTGGTCCTGTTAAGTTCAAACACTACGTGAGAAAACCTCAAACAGAGTTGATTCAACATCAGCTAGAAGCTACAGCAGAGAGAGTACCACTAACAACCCCCACCCCACCCCAACAAAAATAAAGGAGTTTTTTGCTCAGTCACCCCTTTTGATATACCTAATTAGCACTCCGAACATGTGATTTAAAATATCTCAGAGCAAATCCTGTCATTTTATTAAATTAGCACTAAATTAACACTCGAACCCTCGTGACATCAACCACGACTATAGGGTCTTAGAGTGCTATTTTAATAAAATCACTAAGTTTGTTCTGAAACATTTCAAATCACAATCACCGATTTTTTTTATTTTTTTTTTGCAATAAACTCAAAAATAAAGTAGAGAAATTTAGTATTCTGAAACAGAAAAGACTCAATCACATGCAAATTCACTAATCTGATCCCAAAAGACTAAGCAGCTAGCTCATCAATTCTCTCCTAAACGGAACAACCAGTTCAGATAAGCTGACAACAAACCTCAACTTAGAAATATAAATGCCCAAATAAGTCCAAGATCAAGCAAAAACAAAATGGGATTTCAAGAAAAACTTGCACCTTAGCTTCAGCAACCATAACTCCAAGAACCACCGGTACCAGAAACTTCAAAAACAAAGAATGAAAACCCAAAAAAGGCCACACCTTTATATGTTTCTGCAAAGAACAAACAACTCCCACACTCCCCAACTCCAAAACTGTGAATGTAATCGAGAAAGAAAGACCCAAAAAACCCAATCAACTCGAGAGAGAAAAATATCAAAGAAGAGGGGAGAGAAGCAGAGAAATCGCGGTGGTGAATAAATGCAGAGAGAAAAAGGAAAATGAAAATATGAGGAGGAGAATGAAGAGGGGATGCCACCTGTAACAATGGCGGATTTTTTGTTCCCAATATGGAAATATTTGTGCAATAAAATAGTAATGGAAAACTCGAGAAGGTTTTGCAAAGAATCTTTGGTGGTGGGCATCTGTGGCTGGAATTAAATGGGTCCGCGACACGTGTCCTTCACTCTCTCTCTCTAGGGTTTGGTGTTTTGTCTCTGTCTCTCTCTTGACGTTTATCTGAAGTTGCAAGAAATGGGGCCGTGAGTTAAATGGGGCCGTGTGGCTGGAATTAAATGGGGGCGTGAGTTACCGTGATTTACCTCCTCTCCTACTGGTGTGGGGTCACTTAGGAGGAACACTTAAGGTGGGCGATTCCACCTTTTTGGAGCAAGAAACACTTGTAAGATTTCGTGGAAGATAATGAGCCAATCAACTGGTCCACAAGCCAAAGGGAAATAGATATAAATTATATATATATATATTTTTTTTTTTTATTTCTCAGAATTTCTCTACCAAACTGAATGAAGGATTAATATTTCGAGATAGCTGAACACACCTATCGTGGAAATCTCTCCCAATGTAATTTTTTACATTTATAACGAACCTAAAACTTTGCTTAAGTAAACTCAAATTTCTATCTACTTGAATCAACAGTCCGTTGGTATATATGCCGTTTGGTGTATATATATATTGTTAATATCTTTGCCAGAAGAAGAAGGGTTTATAGATAATTCAGTCAAGAGTTGCACTTGTGGCTGTGAATGGATCTGGGATTTGGGTTGGGGGGACCCAGTCCAACTTCAACAAGGAATGTGAAAAATGCATTGGAAAAGATCTACTACCATGGATGTAAGGATGCAATTTTAGAAATGGTTAAACATTTTTTTCTACTTCAACGTTTAAAGTGTTCGTAATTTAATGCCGACTTTTAAAATTTAAGAATTTTGACGATGAGAAGTTGAATCTTGTTTAGTTAATGGTTGATTTCAAGTTCAGTGAAATTTTTGGTAAAATAATATATGTGTCATTCTTGGATGAATTCTAATATATTCCATCGAATTTTTAAGTTCAGAAATTGGATATCAAATTTTTAAACTTCGGAGGTCAGGTATTAAAATGTAAAACGTCTTTTAAAAATTTATGACATGAGACTAAATGTGTTAGGCACTTAGTTTCGGTATTAGGTTAAATTTTTTAGATGATAAAATAATATTTTTAAAAAATATTAATATGTTAATAGGAAAAGATGTTATTTCCACCCCTACTAATTCCATTTTTCAATTTATAAAAGAGGGATTATATTGACATATCAAATCAACGTATATTAATCACAATATATCAGGGAAAATAAATTATCTATTCTATTTAGCATTCTAATCGGTGCAAAAATCCTATGTCAGGTATGATTTAATAAGTATATTATATTTACTAACTTATATACAAATTAACGATAAGGATAAACTATATATTTTGGAATCAAATTAATTTGTCCTAAAAAAATCAAATTAATTTACACCAAATGAGCTCAAATTTATGATGTTCGTATATTTCTAAAAATATTATTTTATCATATTGATAAAATATTTTGATACTTCTCAAATGAATTTTTTTTAAAAAAAAAAATCTATATAATTGTATTCAGGTCGCCGTGTTCAAATTAGAATTGCATGACAGTGATATGATTGGATAATTATTTTGTTGTTTCTTCTTGGGCAATTTATCAACATTAGCGCGTTATTATTGCAGATAAGGTATCATTATCAAGTCATTCAGGGCCCTACCTTACTCCACTAATGGCCAATTCAATATCCTTGCCCCAAACATTGTAACCATTGATTCTATAAGATATTTTTGCCCAAGAAAATCTTGTGGACACCAAAAATCTAGTGAAGTGATTTGAGTGAGAAAAATAACATACATGTATGTGCTGCAAAAGGGCAAAGTTAGAACATCCACACACATCTTCAACTTCAACAGACATCAACTCTTACCAAATAATCCCTTAATTTCTAAATGTAACATGTAACATCATCACCTATTATGCATGAACACAGATGCGGCAATGCCTACATTTTTTTTTTCATTTACCATGTGTTAAGTGTTTGACACACAAATGTCTTACACGACACGCCAAGTCAAAATGAAAATTTAGACGTGTATGTGCATCAAAGACCATCGTATAAGTAACTGGGGAAAAGGAAAGTTTCACACATGATATACATCTTCATATGTTGCAATGTAATTCACATTTTCTTCATCTGCCTGTACAAAACTTCACTAAAATTCAACAAGATACAGAGAGACAGAGGTTAAATCTGTTGCTACCTTGTCCAACTTGTCAATCAATGATATCTTCACTTGTATCTCGGCGCTGCATCAAAAAGATGATCGATGAGTAAGGAAAGAATTTTATATAGAAAACAATCAATATTTTGATTTAATGATACCCTGTCAACAATATTTTTATTTTTTTTATTTTTTTTTTTGAGTTCAAGTTAATGAGTAAGGCACACCCGCATGCTGCAGGAGCAGAATAGGGATATAAATACTGTAGAAAGACGAAACATCAAGTAGATAGCCTCATCTGTTTTGTAAAAAAATAAAGAAATCAAGGGCAAAGGAAGGTGAGAAGTTCTAATCAGATGTAACAAAGAGAAGAAAAAGAATTTGAAAATTGACGAGAAACAAAATACGAAATACAAAATATACCATTCTTTTGCTGATGTAAGGCTGTAATGGTGTGGGCATCTCAGATTTTTTATCATCCATTGGAGATCCTTTATTCTCCATCTGGAATTGTTTTCTGGATTCTTTTCTTGTGCCCGACTGCCAAACTCTGCCAAAATTTGGGAGCCAATTAGCATCAAATTTGTTGCTAACAGGTTCCCCTCTCCTTTCCAACTCCAACTCAAGTTTCCTTCTCTCTGCCCAAGCAGCTCCAACACGTTTTGGGTTCAATTTGGAAGATTTCTTTTTCTGAGAAGAAACAAAGCCACTCAGCTCAGGTTTGCAAGCAATATCAAATGAAATTCCTTCTGTTGCATCAAGCCAAGGTGGGGGTGCTCCCGTATGAACGTTTCCTTCAACTGCTCCGTGCGATGCAGATGAAATTTGGGTCAAGTTCATCATACCTGTATAAAGGGGAAAAAAGAGAAAGGAAGACAACTGTAGCACTTTATCACACCGACAAGATATAACAAGACACAGAAGGCAATCACTAGAATGATATTAGTCAGTAAATAAGTGCTAAGAAATTACAAGAAGAAACCAAGAAATTAGGCTTAGTGACAACAAGAAACCAAGAAATTACAAGGCAACTCAACAAATTACCTGGAGATATGTTCTCTCCATTAACAGCTGTAAATCCTGTAGTGACCTGCTTAAGAAACGCTTAGGGTAACCAAGGATAAAAAGCTTTGCACATTCAAACTAAATATGAAGTGTAAACTAGAAAATAATCACAACGTAAGGAACATAAGTAAAGTCAAATAGGCTGTGCTAAAGTGTTAACTTACAGGTCCACTACTAAGATAACCATAAGAGAAGCATTCTCTTGAAAGAGAGCTAAGCTGATTCTCCATGTAACCTAGTAGGCATACAAAGTATAAATAGGTTAGTAAGACTATCTTAAATCCTGCAGAAAGATGTGAGAAATGTAAACCTATTGAATTCTTCAAGAACTATAAAGCATAGATGCAAACCTGTTGAGTTCTTCGAGCACTGTGCATCTACCACTTGTCTGCAGCCAGACATATCATATAAAGGTGGACCAGCTTCTGAGAAGGGAGATGGTACTGAATGGGATACCGGAGTTCTCTCATTTGTATAGCTATGTAAAGGTACAACAGCATTTGCAATGGGAAAACTAAGAGAATCTACATTAGATGTTTGATAACTATTAACATAATCAGCATTCATTTCATTGTGGATATTATTCACTGGTCCAACAACAGGTCCAACTGATTCCGTTTTAGCAGCTTCGGTCTTCAATGACTTGCACTTTTTCTCCCACTGCAAGCATAAAGAACAAAATGGTGTTAAATATAATGACAAAATCAAACTTGTCTAACATATAATTCATCTGTTGCAATAACACAATAGCTAAAACAATCAGCTCAACAAATCTTAATAAGGGAAGTGGAAAAAAGAACTTACATCACTGAAGAGACTAATAACCAAAAAACTCAGATTTTTACAGTAATAAAAGAGCCTAAAACTATACAAACACCAAAATAATAAAACTAATACAACTAGGCGGAAACCTAAGATTTATCAGGCTCAAAAATCTCAAGTGTATATGTCGTCTGCATCTGTTATCAAGTTTGACCACGTCAACAGTAAATGACATCTATGCGCAAACCCCACTTCAGTTCTCTTGTCTAGTTCAATGACCTTTTGCTCATTAAAGAAAATCGTAACAGAACATAGTAGAAAAGCCAGGTCATATGTTTCTCTGGTCCTGCCTAAATCATTCATGCAAATTGACGAGTTCGGTGTGGAGGTTTACAGTTTCTAGCTCTAGTCTAATTATTTAAGATGGTGGAAGCAAATTCTGGAATGCCAGATTATACTAAGCAGGAAGAAACAATTGCCAATAAAAGGAAAGAAAGAAAGGCATGCATCAGTTGCATGCCATATGCATAAAACGATACCAAACTTTACTAATGCAGCATAAACATCTCATCTGCTCATTAAGAAAAGATCATACACTAAGAATACTTCAGGCATCAAGCAGAATCGGTATGATGTAATTCCAACAAGCAAAGCAAAAGAATGTCGTGTATGCGCAGTTAGGCACACAGTTAGCATCAATAGAAGAAGTAATTCCCAGAATCACCTTGGCATAATCCGTCTCAGCGATGCAAAACAACTCGACACGGTCCATTCCGCCTCCATATTTCCACATAAACCCCTTCACTCTTTTCCGATGCTCCTCGCTCGATAAATGCTCGATGGCATTGCCGCTGAGAACCTCAAAAATTTTGTAACAAACAATAGCAACAACAATACCATTCTCTGAAACTCAAAACAAAAACAAAAGCACACAAAAATCTCAGACTACTAACCAAGCGAACTGGCTATCAATCTCGAGAATGTCGCAATTGCAGAACACGCACCAGAGGCGATTCTGGTGCGCGTTCTCAGGGCGGAGACGCATAGGGCTTCTGACGAAGAATTTGACGTCGGAGAGCTTGGATTGGAAGCGCGTGAGGAACGTGGAGAGAGAAGTTTTGTGGCTGGGGAAGAAATTGTGACGGCGGCCATGGCTGTGGTTTAATCTGCAAACCTCGCAGAAGTCGAATTGCTGAGGTTCGTTGTTGCTTTTCTTCTTGTTGTGATTCATGTCGGAACCAGAGCTAGGGGTCGCCAATACAACTTTATTTCTTAATAGATGCTTATGCTAACATTGAATATATTTCTAGCGCAGCAATCACTATGTCTGCGGCGGCGCACCACCAGCTGAGGCGGTCCGGCGGAAGCTCTGCCACTATAATTGGGGATTTCCTGAAAGGTTATGTTGTTGCAGAACGCTTTTCACTAATTGTTCTCTGAACTAAACGCTTTTGACATCACCCCATTCTCTATAATACATAAATAGTTAATTCTAGTTTTTAATTATTTACATATTTTTCTTCATATACGGAATAATATAAGAGATCATTTCGTACGTATTTTAATTTAATTTAATTTAATCTTATTCGAACTTTTTTTAGTAATATTAAGATGTATTGAAAAAAATAATATAGCGTTTTGTATTGAAATTTAATGTTTGGTATGAGAAATTAAGTTCCACTAAAATCAAATTTTCAATTTTATCCTCAAATTTATATTGATGATGTACTTTCTATCTTTCATCCAGTGGTGGTGGAGCCAATGTAGGCCAAGCGGGGCTCTCCCAGCCCACACCAGCCCAGCCCTATACTAAAACAAAAAAAAAAATTATTTTCTTAGAGTCCAGCCCACACTCCCCTGCGGCCCAACCACTCCAAGCCCCAAATTAAATTTTAAAATATAATTTTTCCTTGCTCAGCCCATCCTTTACAACGGCCCAACAACCTCAAGTCTGAATCCAAATTTCAAAATATAATTTTCCTTCCTAGTCCACTCCAAAAAAGCCCAACTCAAATTTCAATTAAAATTTATCACAATTTCAATATGATAATTTTTTTTAATATGTTGAGTTCCAATAAATTTCAGCCCCGGCTCCGAAGAATTTCTGGATCCGCCCCTGCTTTCATCATATTTGTTAACTCTTCATATTTAATAAAACTTTACTTAATAGTTTATCCACTATAAAAATGAAATACAACAAAGATGATATAAAAAATAAATTAAAAACGGTTCGATTACACAAACAATAGCTTCTCTTAACAAATTTGTGCTATAAAAATATAAAATACTCATATAACATACATATGTTAATCATTTTTCTTAAATTTTTCCTTTTTACCCTTTCTTGTTACCTTCCACGTCATCTTCGTCCTCTTTTTTTTCGATCTCTCAGAATTTTCCCCCACTCAATTGAGTGAAAAACTAATCTCCCGCGATAGCTGAAGGTGCTTATTGCGGGGACCTCTCCCAGCGTAGTTTTTTACATCCACAAGGTTCGAACCTGAAACCTTGCTTAAATGAACCCAAGCCCCTATCCACTTGAGCCAACTGCCAGTTGGTATCTTCGTCCTCTTATTCATATAATTTGGACAACTTCTTATTATAACATACATCATTGTAAATTAATTTATTTTTGTAAAGCACCAATAAGACATCATCAAATAATTGATCAAAGTATATATAGTTATTCCATAAACTATCCTTCCAAATAAATCAAAGTATAGTTTTTATATTTTGATATTGAAATTTATTTTCATTATAAATTATCACTCTATTTATACTATGTTATAAACCGTTATTCTCATCTTATTCTAAAGGATTTCCAGTGCTTACATACCCCACATGTGATGAGCATATATTTTTACTATGGTAAAATTAGTAGTTTCATACATTTTTAATACTCTGAGTTGCCTCCACTATTTTCTCATCTCATATATCATGACATAATTACTTAGAAAAATCATTCTTCTGTCAACCATAATCCCCTATTTTGTGTCATCTCTACCTCATCCTTTTCATTCCCATAATGACATTATGCGGTAAGAATTTATTTTGTCTCAATTGTTTAAAGATTATTAATTGATGTGTAGTAATAAAATTTGTATTTCAATTACCTTCATAGGTAGTTTACGTTGATATTCGTTTTTTGTTCTTTCTTTCTGGAAATGGGATGAAATGGACAGTTTCCTTTTTCTTTTAGCGAAATCAAGATATTCGCGTGACTTCTGCGCCAGACCTCTTTCTTATAATAAATGGGAGAATTGCGCTTGATTACCCTGCATTTACTTCTAATTATAACCTAATTCATTATTATCGTTAATCCTTATAAATCTTGTTTAGTCTGAGGTCCTATAACGGAACTTGAAAAGGTACACTTTTGCCCCTTACGGTTTTATGAGTGTTATATTGAATATATGATCAAAATTATAAAATCATTCCGAAAGTTTACAAATATAACAAAAGGATTCCTACAAATTATGAATTTAACAACAAATCAGGGGTATTTTTGGAATGACATAACGGAACCCTAAAGAGCACAAACGGTTCTCAAAGTTAGGGGATAAAATATAATTTCTCAATAATTAGGCTTAAATGTAGGATAATCGGATATAATTCTTCCTAAATTAATTGGTCAAATGTGTGTAGCCGTTTGCTTTTTTTTCTATATATATTATCCATTCTTTTGGTTCTTCATTTGCGTATTATTACCTTTGAGGCTTTGACATTTTCTATGATGGAATATTGTGAATCAATATAGTCATTTGCACTTCTAGTTTGTCAGTTCCGAGATGCCTTTTGGTACTTCAACACCATATATAATATATTTAAAAATGTAACACAATTATGGACTCAATTCTGATCCAATTGAAATTAATAAAAAAATGAACCAAATCAATTTGAATTTAAGTGAGACAAAATGACACGAGACATCTACTTTATTGGGCAAAAATTATTACCCCCAAGATGAAAGGAGCCTTTAGTCGAACTGATTCAAGTATCATATTGCCTCCCGGCCCTAGGTCATGAATTAGAAAATTGTCTAAGCATATTCAAGATAAATAATTTTATCATTATTTCTTCCATTTTAGTTTGCTTGTAAAGAAATGAGTGTTGAGAAATGAAACGTTCTTTTCGTGGTGTGTCGATGGAAGCAAATATGAGTAAAAGATTGAAGGTATTTAGCTACAAGGATTTGGAAAGTTTCACTGATAACTTTAGCGAGGTAAATTATATTTACCATATACAAAATTGCAAACTCTATCGAGTTAAGCTTACAGAGGGTTCTAATGTCACTTTCAAAGTTTAGGTTGAAAATGTTTTCTTGGACGGAAATGAGTTTTGCAGACATTTTTGTGGCAAACCAAGTGAAGATTATGAATATATTTTGCGTTCTTGACATTTGTGCTCCAAAAAATGTGATGATTCCTCCCCTTGGCAATGTGAACGCAACAACCAAAATATTTCCAGCATCATGTCCACGCACCCGAGGCAGTAGCGATATCAGCAAACTAGAAGCACCACTCATGTAAGCAAGTCTAGAATACATCCCAACAAACACACAATATTTCCATTTAACGCATTATCATCCGAACATATTATCACCCTCCACTAAAACCGGTAATCCTCTGGAAGAACCCAAGTAGCACCACCAAAAATTAACACATCTCATTCCAATACATCATTAGCATAACGACCAGTAGCAAAATCACCAACACTTTGAGTACATGAGAATCACCAAAACTCAAAGCTTTCCAACAACATAAACTTATCCATTAGCAGAAAACTCACATCAGCATATAATAACCCCACAAAGGAGACATAGAACTTGAAAGACAAAAGTATTCAAATATTCATATTCAAACTTTAATTCATGAAAAATCAAGATGTCAACAATAAGTAACCCTCAAGGTGCTAATTGCATACATGTATAAAGAGAGAAAATTAAATTGCCCCAACAGGTTCAACAATTCAAGACAACATTTTCAAGCCTAATCAAAAGACAAAAAATTCAATTGGAAGTTTTCAAATCACAAACCAAACATTAGTCTCTACAAGCTTTAAAAATACTTCTACAAACTTCCGATTCTACAAACTAAATAACTTTTCCGAATCATTAAAATTACACCAAAGATTCAAATATCACTAAATATTCGAGCCTCAACATTCAACACAAGCATTAGACTAAACATCAAGTATTCAAATTTCATGGAAAATTAGGAATGTCCTAACAAGGATATGAAACCTCAAAGATTAAGGGATCAACCCTCGCAAATCAGCCAAATAATGGGCAACAGAGGTAATGTCTTCTCTTTCATAATCTCTGTTAAAATGGTAAAATAAAGGATTTCGACTCATTCTTTCAATTGGTCTCAACTTTACGGTGCGTGCAGGCGTTGTCAAAATTAATCCGAGCCGTATAAGTTTCTTGGCTATGTTGTTTGGACAACCCGTGTTTGTTAAGGTTGGATGCATGTTGTAGATCGTTCGCCAGGATTCATGTAACACTGTGTAACAGATATGTACCTCTGACCAATCGGGTTCTCCTGCTTTCTTAACAATTGTAGGAGGATAACCCCAAAAGCGTACACATCGTCCCCACAACTTGTATATTCTGCTAACAATTGAATGGAAAAATTTTATATTAACAAATTAATTCATAAACTCTTACGTCTATAAAAAATAAACGGATTAATATAGCCTGGTGTTCCCAAAAAACCATTCCCATTCTCAGGCAATAGATTTGGCTCGCCTGAGCCTCCGAAATCAGCCAATTTGACTTGTAAATCCTGTTAAAGAAAAGTATATGAAAATAAAAATATAATGGGCTAGTTCCAGACACCGCCCTTATCCTTTAACTCTTAGTGCGCTTTGTCCCCTAACTTTTGAATCGATGCGATTGTCCCCCTATCATTTGAAAAATGTCATACTTAACCTCTTTAACAATGTAGATTTATACAAAAAAGAATTCAATTGTGTTGATATTATATATCAAATTGAAGCTCCCGATACAAGGAAAACAACAATGGTCTCGAAACCAAAATCTGACAACCGGCGAAGTAGAAATCACCGGTCAAAGATGACGCACGATGAACGCAAGGGTATGAGCTTTGTTTGCTTTGGAGAGACAAATATGATGGTTGTAGTCTTGAAGCCTAGGTCATTGTGACAGAGGAGAAATCGATGGTCAAAGTTTATTAAAAGGGGTTAAGTGTGATATTTTTCAAAGAATAGGAGAACAATCACACCGATTCAAAGATTAGGGGGCAAAGAAGGACAAGGGGGTGTCTGGAATTAGCCTAAATATAATTATAATAAGTATCAAAAAGTAAATAAAAATAAAATTATAATAATAATAAGTATCCAACATTATGAATAACCGATTATTTCCTTATCTCATCCAACAAAACATTCTCCAGTTTTAGATCACCTATGCGAATCTCATTCTGGTGGGCTGCTTGAATAGCAGCGATGAGTTGACTTAAGATTTCTAGAGTTCAAAACCAATCGAAATCTGCAAGAAAATTAAAGAACGTGTGTAAAATAACTTTAAAATACACATTCTAACTAAAATTTTAAAAATACTTACCAGCCAGGTTCCGTCTCAAATCCCCTCCTCCAGCGAACTCTATCAAATAAAATTTGGTTTGTGTGCGGCAATGACCACGATATCCAATAAAATTTGGATGCATTATATTATGTAAGGCTTTAGCCTCATCCTAAAAAGATATTAAATTATTCTCTATGAGAGTAAAAAATAATTTAATTAAAACAAATAAATAACATACCTCAAATATTTTCATGACTAACGGTCTATCTCTCCGTCTAGCGGTTTGTTCATCACTTTCATAGCAAGGGGGCGACTGTGCACGGTGCACGGTGCACTGTACCGTAATTGCCTCCACCAAGGTGTTGAGCACCCCACAGAAGGTGGCACATTTGAGGTCTAGTATAACGGCCTTCAGGTTATGGAAACAAAATTATGAAAATATTATTTTACGAATAAACCTAGTGTAAATTTTCATTTTAAACCAATATTTGTTGAAAGAAAAAATCAATAGGTTACTATTATTTTCAAAACGCATATGACAATTGGTATGAATTTGATTTGCGAAAAAAGAATGAAGGCGTTGAAGAAGGTAGGGGCATGGAAGGTGAATAGAATTAATCCAACCAAAACTTGGTGGGGTAAACAAGTATAGTAAAATTCATAGGATTACACATCCCTAAGTATACAAAAAAGTCAATTATGCAAGATTTGATAATTTAATCCATTTTTATATTTTCAAATTTTTTTTAATTTCTTACCTCAACTCAAAGTTCAACAAAGAATATAAAATAAAAAACATACCACAAAATCACCACGTTCCGAGGGTCCATTTCCTTAAGATAGCTCTAAAGTTCGAAAATGATTGAAATTAGTACACAGTTGAAAATAAACAAAGAAATATTGTAAATAAACAAAGAAATATAGCAAATAATATCAATATGACTACCATTTATGTTATCTAAAATTGACAAAACTAGTCTGAGAAGAACCAACTTATCCGACTACTATACGCTTAAAAAATCAGAAAACAACACCTTTCACTACCCTTTATGAAAAATAAAAATTGAAAACACAACACAAAACAAGAAAATCTCCTCTCATATGCTTAAAAAAAAACCTTTCACTATCCTTTATGAAAAAATAAAATCGAAAAATACAACACAAAATAAGAAAACCTCTTCTCATGTTCTCCCAGACATCTTCAAAACTAACAGGTTATATGGCTATTCGAACAACTTTTAAGAAAGAAAATACGAAAAATGAGCATACATTTTTGGACAAAACCATTGACAAAGTATTGAGAAAAAGATCGCAAACTTACGAGTAGGACTTGTAAGACTCAATATGACTACGGAGAAGCTCAGATGGTTTCGCCAAAGCTACTTGAGCGGGAAAGTATTTAGGAAAATTTGTGCAAACCCCTAAAACCAGCCACATACAGACCAATCTAGCCCGCTGTGGACCGGTAAAAAACCCGGACCAGACTGCTTTGCGGGCCAGTTGGCCTGGATTTTCCTTTTCTTTTTTTTCAAAATTCTAATCTAGTCAAATATCCAATCATATGTAATTCTAAGGAAAACAAATGTCAATTCAAGAAAAATTTAAGGAAGATAACAATATTAGAATCCCTAACATCCAAATATCAACTTCATGGAAGGATAAGATCATTGTCCAAACCCCTTACAATTTGCAAGTAATGGATATCAACTTCATGGAAGCTGAAGATCATTGTCAACACCTTGGTACATCACTTTGAATGTTAAGCATAAACATTGGATTTCTTGTCATCGGGACTTTCGCCAATAATCGCTCATTTTCATCTTTCATAACCAAACTTTTATATTTGAAACTCACAAATAAAAGTGGAGATGTAAAGTGACTCTATTTCACTTTAATAAAATAACTTGATTGACTTGAGAAAAAATGATTAGTACATAGTGTATATATAGGATTTTCTAGACATGAACTTAGCTTAGTTCATGTATTACAATTAATAAGATTTTTGATTTCCTATGCATGAATATACCAATTCATGTAATAACTAAAAACAATGCATAATATAAAATGCATGTAGTAAAATAAATAAGCACTTATCTAGAAGATGAATCTAGATTATATCTTGAAGACTTTTCAATTTTCAATACATATAACTTTAGAGCAGTTAAAGCCTTCTGATGGAGATCATAACAGAGTAATGCAGATACATTTGGGGACTTCCAGACCCCCTGAGTGTGGGGATCTGCCGATGCTGAGCTGTCGATAAGTGAAGGTTAAACGTCCCCTTAATGCAAACATTTGGAATTTCTCATATCGGTGAGGATTGTATTTTTTTCTTGAAAGAGTGAGATTCAGATTTTTGTGAAGAAAGTATTTGGAACTTAGAAGTGAGGTAGGTACATGAATGCAACAGACTGCAGAGTACAAATCAAAATTAGTCTCCAAATTTCAATTAAAAGACCAAATAAACCCTGACCTTTTAAATTTGATCCTTATGCACCAAAACAGCTCCTTATCATAAAAAATGTAAATTACTAAAATAGCTATAAACAAACCTGTGTACGTGTTCCGGATTAAGCTTAATTATCCTTCACTTTTCATATTTTTAATTCTAATTTAGACCCAAATTGAGAAAAGTAATTGAAAAAATAAAACTTCAGTAAGTTTCAAGAATATATAAACAATCAAAGCAATTTTTCTTTTTAAAATAAAGATGATTTTATAGACAACTCTACCTCGAAAAATAAAATAACTAAGATAATAACAAATAAAGAAAAGAAAATAGTACTTCCCAAACATCACAAAGTATCTAAATCAAAAAAAAATTCATCGATTATATTGATTAAAATTTTCAAATTTTTTTTTATTTTTTCATTAAGATCTTCAATGTTTATAACTGCAAAAGCTCCAATGGTGTTCCTTCCTTTAGGTAATGCCACCAACTCCCAAGTATCATTCTTTTTTATTGCTTTAATTTCCTCATCCATGGCACTTCTCCATTTTTTATTACCAACCGCTTCTTCAAAACTCAAAGGCTCGAAATTAGCAAGCAAACAAAAATATGTTTCACTTAAATCCAAAGTTACCTCATTCGTAACATCATACAACTCACGGAC
>JBBMKE010000001.1:5673698-5687165 GCA_037834125.1 Lippia alba | reverse complement strand
TATAAATAGAATTAATTACATTGGGCTTTCAAATTAAATGGGGTAGTAATAAGTGATTCCCAATTTTTAGATCTAATTATACTTACACCCTTTCTAAAAAACTTTAATTAAAAGTATGCCTCATTTTTTTAAGTAATTAATATTTTTTGGCTATATACAATTAATGTATTATTCGTGAAATTATGTGTAACTAATTTTTTTTAAAATAAGATATAAAGTACCACCGGTAGAGTATCATATTTAAGTTGGGGCTAAATATAATTGACCCTTTATAAATATGATAAGTCGGTTCGACAAAACTTCAAATTTGATAATGTATTCAATTTAACTCATGGTCGTAATTTGATAATGTATTCAATTTAATTCATGGTCGTCTAATTTTTCTAGGCGTGATCATAATGATATCGATAAGTTCAAATAAGATATTTTTTATGAATCTTATGTACTTGGTAATTACTTGTAAAGGAGTAGTACTCCTCATTTTATTTGTGAATTGTGGCCTCGTTTAATTTAGACTCTATTTTTGTATTTTATGTTTTTTATTTATTCTTGAGGTGAGATTCTTTATAGATTTTTCGTTTGTTTTATTTTAAAAGAAAAATTAAATCAAGCTCAAGTCTGCTGAAAATTTCTCAGTGATCCATTTTCATGGGTACATGAGCTTTTATTAATTTATGTAATTAGAAATAGTTTACTTGTTATACTGGATTAGTCATAGAATTGCAAATTTTGAACTGTTTGATTAGATTACTCTAGCTAAATTGCATAACCATACGTTTACCGCTGGGACCAACTCCTATTAGCCTGGGCTATGAAACTTTTTTATTTTTAAAGATCTCTGGCAATACGATTTGTTTCAATGAAAAACAATGTGAAAATAAAATGTAGAATGAGGAAAAAAAACAAAGAATTATTCTATTCAAACAATATTTCAATTCATATATCTAAACCTGCAGATGCCTTCAAAGAAATCATCTGCGCTACTGTGGCTGCTCTTCATCTGAAGAATCTTTATTGTCATCTTCTTTAGATTCTTTGCAGACTTCAACGATGAATCCAATGTACTCATTTTCTGCTCAGAATTCAACAGTGACCTTACTGCAACGACGACTTTCTCACGGGGTATCAAAAACCTCGAGTCCATATTTTTCGGGCTGTTCTTTTGGCAAAGAGCAGCAAACATGGTACCATGAATGTTGAAGGGTTGAAGCTTCGGGTGGCTGTTAAAGAAGTCGACAAAATCAACCACCGGAAAGGATAAAAGGGACTTGAAATCCCGGTGAATTCCACCTTCATGTAGAGATGCTTAACCTCACTGGCCATTTGAAGTATTTTGCTTATGGCATCCCAGCACCATTGTACTCCTCTAAAATGTTTCCGATGCAGCTAGTTTCCCAAAATCCACCATATGAACCCTTCCTGAATTATTGGCAGTCGAGAGGTTCTTTAAGCACCGAGTTTCATAAAGCCTTCTCAAACTACAACCTTGTACTTCAAGTGATTCACGTTTCAATCAACTAACAGTAAATGAACAGTTTCCAGTTCCAAGAAAGTCAAGCTTACACTGTTCAAGATGAGGATTGTTTATCAAAACAGGCCTAGCACTTCACAGCCCAGAATCAATAGTTTGGTCAAATTAGGACAAGCATGAAGTGCATAGAAAAGGGCATGGCCCTCCCATTCGAGCACGAACAATTTCAAGATTCTTGAGATGGAAAATATCCCATTTTGGAGAATAAAACATCCCAAAGCGTAAGGGACACCAAATTCCATGCAGCCCTACCGCAATCGAGCTTTTCGGGAATTTCAGCAAAAGTGTTGTGTTCAATTATGTCATCCAAACAAAGCTCAAGGTTCTTCAATGAAGGGCCTGCCATCGATAGCCATGATGCTGAACTGGTGAATGGGCAGTAAACTACAAGCTCTTCTAGCTCAACAACTGATGAGGAAACCATTCGCAACACAACAGCATCTAGAGTATTCCCAAAATGAAGCTTCAAGACTAAGCTCTTTTCTTCTTGTAGCCGGAGAATCCTGTAACTCATTTTCCAAAATGGTGCACACAAACATCACAAGCAGCCTGAATCCACCCTGCTATAGCCACGTTCCTTCTTAATATTATTTCTCTCCATTAACATCCTGATTTCATCAGCATCCTTCCATCTTCCAGTATCAGCATACATATTGTACAGCAACACATAAGGGCCAGAGCTTTCCGGTTCCAGCTTCATCAATGCATCAGCTGCAACCCTTGCCACCTCCACATTGTTGTGGACCCTACATGCGCTCAATAATGCCCCCCACAGAGCCTTGTCGGGCTCGACTGTCATTCGGCCGATGATATCCATTGCCTCCTCAACCTGCCCATATCTACCAACAACATCCACAAGAGAGGCAAAATGTTCCACTCTTGGTTCGATTCCAAAGTCACAAGTCATGGACTGAAAATATGATTTTCCTTCTTCCACTAGACCACCGTGGGCACATGCACTCAAAACTGATATGAATGTGATGTAAGTAGGTGTGACTTTGAATTGCTTCATGGATTCGAAAAGCTCCAGGGCCTCCTTTGCAAATCCATGAGATGCGTAGCCACCTATCATGGCATTCCAAGATATGACGTCCCTTTGACATTTCATTTCATTGAAAATGGTTTGGGCTTCGGATATTGCACCGCATCTTGAATACATGGTTATGAGGGAGTTGTTTAATGGTACATCAGGTATGACTATCTTAATAACAAATTGGTGAATTTGCATGCCCAGATGCTGATCTGCTGACTCAGCACAAATGCTGAGAAGTGAAGAGAGAGTATGCCGGTCGGGTTTCTCCCCTTCCGCTTGCATGCGAAGAAAAAGCTGAATAGCTTCTTTGAAACCTGCATTTCTTTCATATCCTGCTATTATGGTGTTCCAAGAAACCCGACTCTTCTGAGGCATTTTCTCAAAATAGTCTCGTGCAAGTTCCATCATTTCTGCCTGTGCAAACCCTGATATCATCGAATTCCATGACAAGGCATCGGGATTTTCCATTTCAGAGAAGAGTTTTGTTGCCTCTTCTAAATCCAAATTGTGAACATAGCCACTAATCATTGTGTTCCACGAAACAACATCTCGGTTTTCCATCTGATTGAAGAGTTCCCTTGCTGATGCCATATCCCCAGCCTTCACATAGGACATAATCATGGAATTCCATGACACCACATTTCTTTTAAACCTTGCATTTCCCCTACTTCCCTTATCACCATGCATGGGTATCAGATGAAAAAGCCGCCGGGCATCCCCAATTCGTCCTTTTTGACCATATCCAGCAATCAAAGTATTATAAGCATGAATCAAGTCGTCTTCACTGTCCCCCACATTCCTATATTCATTCAACACCCTTTCAGCCTCATCCAAAGAGTCATTCTGAATCAAGCCAGAAACAAATGCACTCACAGAAGCTGAATCCCGCCTCGGCATTATCCTGAAAAGCTCAGAAGCCCTCTTCACATCTCCATTATTCAGGAACCCCGTGATCATCGCATTCCAAGAAACCACATTCTTCTCTGGCATAGCATTGAACAACCTCAAAGCATCTTCCATCCTCCCATTCTTGGCGTACCCACTAATCAAAGTGTTCCAAGAAACAAAATCCCTCAGAGGCATACTTTCAAACAGGTACCTTCCCTCCTCCAGATACCTCCTCCCCCGGCACGACACGTAACCCTGAATCATCAAATTCCACGAAACAAGATCCTTCTCAGGCATTTCATCGAACAGTTTCCGGGCTTTCGCAATCTCCCGGCATCGAACATATCCACTGAGCATCGAGTTCCACGTGACAGTATTTCGCTGAGACAATCGATCAAAAAACGCTCTTGCATCTTCAATTCGCCCACTTCGAATCAATTCTGTGATCTTTCTATTGGATGAGCGGAATTCCAATGGGATTTGAGGCGATTTATTCGACAATGTCGACAGTATCCTATAAGCATGACATTGCCATCGTTGTCTGATCCAGTGATTGGGCCAATGCAATCGCATGTCTCAAACAATTCTCTTCTCTGAAATACACTCAGGTTTCAGAAGAACGCACCATTGAAGGGGAAACTAAAGAGGAGGAAATGAGGGAAAAGAATTATAATTATTCACTTTTTATAATATAGTTTCATTATATATAATTTATTTAATTTAAATAATATTTTTTAACATAAAAAGGATTGATTTTATTTCTTTTCTTTGTTAAAATAGATTTTTTTTTAAATGATAATAAAATATTTATTTTAGTTAACATAAATATTTGCGTTTATTTGTTTTTATATTGTCTGCTTTCTTTTTTCTTCTTTAAAGAATGAATTAATTTTGTTTCGATTTTTGATTGGTTGTTTATTTTTGTCTACTATATTTAGAGATTATATTATTTATGTAAAGTTTACATATGCATATAATAATGGCAAAAATGCAAATTTGATCCGAAAAGTTTGCAGTTTTGGCAATTTAATTATGTTCATTTCGAAATTTGTAATTAAGTTCTATAAATTTTAAAATTTTGTAATTCATGTCCGATTTTCACTAAAAAATTAATTAATTGCTAGAATTTGCCATGTAGCTCATTTCTTTGATTCACCAAAAAAAAGTGTAATATTCAACAACAAAAATATATATATATATATATGTAACTCATTTCTTTGCTGATTTTGACTGGATGATATGACAAAAATGTCTAACTTACATAAAAAATCATTATATATGTGATGTGTCTAATAAAAAAATTAAATAAAAAAACATATTAACTAATACACGTGAATTAGCATGTTTTAAATTATTAAACTCTAACACCCATTATACATATCCGAATGGCTGATTATAATAGTTTTAAACCACAATTAACTTTTAAAAAGTTCAACTGAATAATTTTCAATGACATCGATTCGATATGATTCGATACGAATTAGGTGCATATCTCTTTGAAAACAGTTTAAAAAAAGTTTTGAACGTGCAAAAAACATTCTTCATTACTAATTGTAATTTCCGCAAGCTTCATGCGTGTGCAACAAATAGTGTACCAAATCTACAATTATTATTTTTTGAATTTATTAAAACTAACTTCCTCATTTTAAGATATTCTTTTATAGTTATTTTCAATATAATCATTAAATTATTATAATTATAAATGTTATAGCATTATATTAATAAAATAACAATCAAAATGTAAGTTTAAAAAAATGAGGCAAAAGAAAATGAGAATATAAAATAATTATATATTAGAAAAAAACATTAAAGGGAAGTGAGGAAAAAAAAAGTTAACACTTTTTTTAAGTACGAATTGATCGACAGATTGTGAGAGTTCAAAGTAGAAAAAGAAAAAAAAAAATGAAGAGTCCAATAGACCCAATTCCGTCTCATATATCTGAAATTTCTTTCATAATTAAAAAGCTCTTAATCACAAGCAAAATGAAAATATTTGGATCAAGTAGTATAACTTAACGTTTCGATACTATGCTAGTTTAACCGTCTCGAACTTGAGTTATTGGGAACACAACTACCATTGATAAGAAAAATTTTACCCCTTAAGTGATCCGTCTTGATTAGATCCTCGAAAATTGACTTTAAAAAATATATATATAGTGGGGTGGGGTGGGGTGGGGTGGTAGCTGAGATATCTTGTCATCTAGTGTAATAATGTTTACTCAGCCCGCACACACATATACACACGGACTACTAACCAGGCAGCTCAAGATACTTCTTTCCTAACCCCCATCCTTCTGGCTTTTGCTCACCCTTTTTACTAACATCAAACAATATAGTATTTATATTATTCATCCACAGAATTGCAGAAATCAGGCTGAAGTAATGGCCAAAAACAACGATGAGGATGATGGAGCTAGTAACAGTAGTAATAATGCTTCTAGTTCTAGGAGATCTCTCAACAGAGGGGCTTGGACTGCCGATGAAGACAGGAAACTAGCTCAACACATACACATACATGGCCCCCGGAGGTGGAAATCCATCGCCATTAAAGCAGGTATATATGTTTGTCAGGTATCCCACGTTGAATAATCAAAGATGTTGAGTTCAATATATAATAACTTAGCAACCCTGTAAGGTCAAACATATTATTCATCCGTAATTGATTCATGTACGATTTGGTGTATGTTGCAGGGTTGAAGAGGTGTGGAAAGAGTTGCAGGTTGAGATGGCTCAACTATCTCAGACCTGATATCAAGAGAGGCAGCATTTCTGATGCTGAACAAGACTTGATACTCAGGCTTCATAGGCTTCTCGGTAACAGGTGGTCGTTGATTGCTCGAAGGCTTCCGGGGCGAACTGATAATGAGATAAAGAACTATTGGAATGCTCATTTGAGGAAGAAAGCTGAGCTAATGGCGACTTTACCAGCAACCCCGATAGCAGTGTCGCGTAGCACTTGGGCTGACGATGAGAAAGAAATCGGAAGTTGCAGTGGAGATGGATTAGAGCTCAAAGAAACCGAAGAAGAAGAAGAAGAAGAAGGGCGTACGTCGGATCGATGCAGCTCCTCCGATGGAGATGGACACTTTGATTTTACAGCTCAAGGGACTTACGGATTGGAATGGGTCAAAACATTTCTAGAACTTGAGGAAGATCCAAGAGCTTGATCTATAATATCAATATGTATACTGTTCTAATCTTGTATTCAATAGTTGTTGGGGATTATTCAATAGTTCTAGTTTTTTGCAATTTCGATCTCATATTTTGCAAACTTAAGTGATTTTGAATTAGGGATAATTACGAACAACCCCCCGAGGATATTTATCGATTACACTTCTTGAAAGGAATTCATATTTGCAAATATGTCATTCTTTAGTGGATAACTTGAGGATATTATAGGTACATGATGCAGGTATAGATCAATAGCTTATAACTACACCATTCATGAATGAGGAATTCTATTAAAACTATGTAATTATGCTGATTAACAAGAATGCATCCAGTGTGTTAATCTTCATATGCTGCTACTTTAGAGCCTGGAAATTAGCCATACAGAACTCAAGACAAAATGGACTGGTGATCAACTTAAACTTATCAGAGTAACTATACACATTTTATGGACTAAAAGATTGCAAATAAAAGAGTTGCATCATGGGCATTGCTGTAACATCATGGGCTAACTTAGTTATTGTTTACTCCCTGCAACTCGAGATCTCGATACTGGTGCCACTTTCGGTATCTTTGATGACCGGGTAAAACAGGGCGGAGCCTTGAGGCAGACGTGCATTTCGTGCTGCAGCATCCTCTCAGTTCATCTACACATTTCATGCAGCACCTGCAGCGATACAGACACACACATTCGTCAGGTAATCAGTATTTCGGGCGTTCTTGGAAATTTACAATGATTTTTCATAAAAGACCAATGTTTGAGAGAAAATATCTCATGAAACACAAATAGGATCAAGAGTAGATCAATTTTCGAAGTTAGTGGAGAGTTTGTGTAATTTTCAAGAGAGGGACAAGACTGAAATCACTAATCAGAAAGGGGGTGACTTGATCACCCGAGGGGGCAAATTCATGAATTTTGAGGTGGGATACTGCAAACTTACAGGAAAAGGAGATTGCAATCAAGATTTGCACAGTTACGGTGTCTCAATACGGACACTTGAGAGCTGCATATGTAGCATTTAGCAAATGAAGGGGGAACTTCTTGCTTTCCACTTGCCTCAGCAGAAGTGCTTTCTGGATTGTATGTCGAAGGTGGTAGAGAAAGGCGAGCGTCAAAGACAAACAGATTTCCTACCCATCCAACGGGGCCTTCGTTTTCAAGATAATGAGAAACACCTCCCTTTAAAGTATACAGTCTTTTGAAACCCTGTTGCCTGCCAAATCACCAACAAAGCAAACTACTTGTACTGAACAACTCTTACTATAACGGAATGGCGCCTGAAATCATTATTTTGTTTTATTATAAAATGTCTTCTAAATGACTTTGTAATCTACGAATAAAAGGGACTAAATATACATGTTCAAAGTCCAAAAGCAGGCAGAAAGATGCACAGAGCCAAAATATGTTGAAAAAGAAAGTCGGAAAAGAACATAATAAGATCAACCTCAGGATTGTGGAGTATACATCGCAGCGGATTCCTCCAGTGCAGTACATCAATATGTCTGTTTTCTCTTTATCAACACTAGCTAAAGGATCTGAAGACATGACCTGGAAATAGGACAGCAGAAAGTATGTTTATCATCAAGAAACAAGAATTATTCAGTAAAATAACTATAGTAAACAGAAATATTACATCTAAATCTCATTGAATCAAATATACGACCAGAAAACCCACATGGAATGAAACATAGTAGTATAATACAAGAACGATGAATGCAGCAATTTTATATTTCTTTCGGTTGAAAAAGTATTTTGAGAATAAATGGATAAAATAGATATATTGAGCAAGTGATTCAATAAGGCGTGGGAACTTGGGCTTGCCTCTGACTCTGATAGGCCGAACGAAGTGCTACGAAAACAATCCACATCAGGACGTTGAGCTCCCTGGAAGTGGCCAACATCCCATTCATAACCTATTTACAATCTTGAACCGTAAATAAAACCTTTGACATAAATTTAAAAATAACAAATCAAGAACTGATGCTACTACAATTAAGCAAAACCTCAATAAATAGCCAAGGTTTAAACTGATCTACCATTTCGCACATCAAGTAGGACAAAGTCGGTATTCACTGTATCTGAATTCTCAAGTCTTCTCCTCCATTCAGATGGTGTAAGGGGTGAAGCTCGCATTGATTGGTCAAGCAAAGGGAGGTGAGAAATGCCCTCTTCCAACTGTCAACAAACAACGGTTATTGAATATAGGGATATCACAAGCGCATACCCTGCGGTTTGGCCTAATTACACAAAATTCCCCTAAGGTTTGACAAATTAGAAAAGCTTTCCCGGAATACCCTGAAGTTTCACCCACTGCATGTTATCATAGTCATAAATTTACATTCAATTGATCATTAAGTGTTAAGGACGAAATATGGTATTCATAAAGAATTAGAGATGATGTCATCAGTATTCATCAATCTAAATGTAATGTAAATTCTTTGATAGGTGAAGATTTTGCAATTTCACAAACCTGAGGTTTGACCACAGGGTATGTCGGTGTAATTATCCGTGCATAAAATAACTTTCCAAAAATATAAATCTCTCAGAATGTAGCTTGCCTGTACAAGTGATGGCTTATATCGCAGCTTCAGTTTCGGGAAAGCGTGGCCATTTACAGCTGGAGAGATCTGAACTAATATGTCTGAGAACTTCTCATCTTTCTTCACCCATTCAACATATGCCATGGAATCTTTATACGTACCACTGTACTGCACATGATCAGGTTAACCGATAGGTTGAAATTTGAATACAACATGCACATTGTTGAACATAGTACAGCAAACATGTAAATGGAAGAACCCATTAACTAGTATGTCCAGAAAGAACAAGAAAAGGAATACCTGTGCGTTAATCCCTTGCTCGTTCAAGTATATCCGTCCATGTATATCACGGCCCTATCATCAAAAGGCGGCGCATTATGAGTATCCATCTAAGCTCATCATTAGAGAAACTACTTTTAGACATGGGAACTGACAACATAAAAAAAAAACGACTTAGAATCAAAGAATTAGTGGATTATGTTCTATCATCCTTGTTTCACCAAACAAGACATAATAAAGCGTGGTTTAAGTTAGGTCAGATAAGCTCAATGCTAGAAAAACTAGCGCATTCATTCCTTGTAATAAACACACACACACACACACACAATTGTTCTTCCAACTCACCCAAATGGGCAAAAATGCAGCAAACCATAAACTCAGTAAAATACGGGAGCTCAAAGATAGGCAAAAAACCCAAAATGGAGATTTCATTTCTAAACACTAAATAAATGGAAATAAAAATACAGTACCACGAATACCTGCATGAAGGAGAGGTGCTTAGAGACCTCCTCTTGAGGGTCTTCGACAGTCACAAATTTGTAAAAATTCACAACTATGAACTCATCATCTTCATAATCTCTTGGAGGACCCGCCTCCACCTCTACCCAGTTGCCATTTGAAGACGAAAAGGCCGAAAGATTGAACCTTTTCCCAAAATCCCACGAAAATTTAACCCCACCCTGAATCTTGAACCCATCTACGCACCTGGGCATCCGCGAGAAACTGAAAATTTGGGCTCCATTGCTGGAATTCGAGAGCTTCAGAATGGAAGCAGTTACGAATTTCTTGCTAATGAGGGTAGAATTGGGCGCGGATAAAGGGGTCCAGGAGATAAGAGCATAAGAGGAAGCCATTTCCTTGATGCAGGAGTCAGGACAGTGACAAATATTTGGATTGGAGCTGAAGACTGAAGAGGCCACTGCAGTTGCCTCATCCCTTTGGAAAAAGTTGCAAGCTTTATGAACTATTTATCACAATTTCTTATCATAATGTTTATAATCTTCTTTCAATTTTGTAAAATTTGTGATAATATGTCATTTTTCTCAATGGGTTGGTTGGGAAGATATTTTAGATTTTTTTTTAAACTCATTCTTAAGTGGTCAGAAGAATTTGAATATGATCATTATCTTCCAAAACAATCCTCAAACTATTTACACCAATTCCGATTGACTGAAAATATACTAAGTTGATAATGAATTGTTTACATAAAATCACAAAAATAATATTTCACTATGGAAATCAAATTTAGAAGTACAATTCTTGAGACTTGAGAGTTTAAGAATCGAGACATTTAAACCAAAAAAAAACTGAGACATTTATTTTCTCCACCAATATAGGGCCTGAGGCAAGTCTTTTCCGTAATTTTCAAAATATAATTTCATCAAAATAAGCTTATATATCAAATAAATCATATCATTAATAATATTTCGGGGGAAACATAATAACTTTTCTCAGTTTCTGATTAATTGATAGTTCAATTTTAATTCAAAAAATGACCCAATAAAGAACCACCAAAAATAGGAAGGAAAAAAAAAAAGAAAACAAGAAAAAAGGAAAAGACATATCACGATGCAATTCCCAGAAGTTAATTCTTTTTCCTTGCAAGAATCATCCAAAATTCAAGGAAAAATTAAGCCTTTCTTCAACCATGATCATCATCATCATCTGAGTGATTCCTCTGTACAATTTTTCCTTTCAAATGTTGTCAATTTTCGAAAAGGGTCATCCTCAAAAGTGTTCGTCCATAAACTAGTTTCACCATGGGCTCTGGAGACGACGGATCGTCTCAACCGACTCCAAAGATTTCCAAGAAGCCCAAATGTAAATTCCACTTAATTTCGGCATTGTTCGTAATCTGCATTGTTTTCAGGAATTTAATTTAATTTACCTCTGCATTTGATGAACATTTCGAGTTTCGTTCTTGAAATTGATGGATAATTTATTTTGTTCGTAATTTCCAGATTCTAGGTTTACTCAGCAAGAACTCCCAGCTTGCAAACCGATTTTAACTCCTGGATTGGTATGTGTTTCATCAATGATTATGTATCTATACACGTTGATCCTTCAATCTGCGAAAGTCCCATTAAAATTCTTTATTCATTACCCTCATTAATTGTGTTTTTTGTCAGGTCATTACAATTCTGTTAGGTCTTGCCATAGTCTTCATTCCAATAGGTCTAACCTCATTTTCTGCATCAGAAAGGGTAATTGTTTCTTAACTTCTGCTAGCTATAAGTCAAGTGTGTGTTTGTGTGTCTTTTTGCACAGAAGTATGGTGTATATTATGTGAAATACTCGAAAAAACGAGGCGAAACATGACTTTTCATATCGGAGAATGTGTTGTGTATACAATGAAATTGTGGAAACTCAGTTTAGGTTTACTTTAGTCTGTTTGACGTGTGCGTATACGTATATGTATTTGTAGGTGGTTGAAGTTGTAGACCGTTACGATGAGGATTGCATTCCTTCAAAACCGAATGGTGATAGGATTCGAGTCATCCAAGATGCTTCAGCCAACAAAACCTGTGTCAGAACCTTAAAGGTTATTCTAGTACTTGGAACTTTTCCGTGTTGATGAATTTTGATGATGTTTTTTGTATAGCTATGATCTCTGTGATGATGTTGTGTGTGAGTATGATCCCTTGAATCTATCTCGACAGGTTCCCAAGAAGATGGCGAAACCAGTTTACGTGTACTATCAGCTCGACAATTTCTTTCAAAACCATAGGCGGTTGGTAGAATTTCTTGGCTTGTTTTTTGTTTCTAAACGAGTGTCTAATCAGGCGAACTTTTCTCGTAGCTTAACAATTTACCGATACCTTTTTGACTAATAAGATTTAGTGAGTGTTTGCAAACTCTTAAGAAAAGTGATTTTTCTGCGTCTAGTTTAGAGGAAATAGAAATGTATTGTTTCGTATTGCTGCTTCTGTTAAAAAAGGACCAAAAGAAGTTAAAGGCACCTTTGGGACACTTTTCTGGCAGCATTTACTTCTACAAAATTATTATATTTTACCTTCTCCAAAAGTGTAAGTTTTTGCTAACACACAAGGGGGGTATCTCTAATTCTGAAATGTAGAGGGGGTATTTTTGAAATATACAATATAAGGTATTAACTACTAACTCTGTTGCTGTGAATACTTTTTGGGTTCAGATATGTGAAAAGTAGAAGTGATCATCAGTTGTCGAGCCCGAAACATGTTCGTGAGACCAAGCCGTGCGAACCAGAGTCATTGGGTGATAATAATCAACCCATTGTTCCCTGCGGACTTGTTGCTTGGAGTTTATTCAACGACACTTACAAATTTTCAAGAAATAATGATGCTATAGAAATCCACAGAAAGGACATCGCGTGGAAAAGCGACCGAACAAACAAATTCGGTAAAAATGTCTACCCAAAAAACTTCCAAAACCGGGGCCTCATCGGAGGTGGGAAACTTAACGAAAGCTTACCTGTGAGTACCCTCCCTCACTCTCTCACATGCTCATTTTATGCATGATATTGGTTAGAAATTACTAATTAGGAGTGGAAAAATATTTCAGCAACGAACATCATAAAGAGCCAACTTCGCAGCCATATTAGTGATTAGTTTATAAACGACTATATACAATTACAGATATTAAAGTAGATGTATTTACTATCATTGATAACGAAAAGACCATGACGATTCTTCAGAATATGAAAAATCTTAGACAACAGCTATAAACTAGAAAATCGATAAAAGTTCTTCTTTGTGCATCCTTCAAATGGTAATTAATCACTTATTAGTAGTTAAGCGTTGACCCCAACGACGGCTTGTTTGCAACAGCTGAGTGAGCAAGAGGATCTCATGGTGTGGATGCGCACAGCGGCACTGCCCAGCTTCAGAAAACTGTACGGAAGAATCGAGATGGATCTTGAGGCGGACGACAAAATAACAGTGGTTATAGAGAACAACTACAATACATACTCATTTGATGGGAGAAAGAAGTTGGTGATCTCTACAGCTACTTGGATTGGAGGGAAGAATGACTTTCTTGGGAAGACTTA
>JBBMKE010000001.1:5646098-5673598 GCA_037834125.1 Lippia alba | reverse complement strand
TTTGATGGGAGAAAGAAGTTGGTGATCTCTACAGCTACTTGGATTGGAGGGAAGAATGACTTTCTTGGGAAGACTTATTTGAGCGTTGGTGGAGCTAGCTTGTTCTTTGCCATAGCTTTCACACTTCTCTACATCTTCAAACCAAGGTAAATAGGTTTAAACATATATATATATATATATATATATATATATTGGAGATAAAAAAAAAGCAGTTTTTTTTACTGGATTTGTTTTGTGCAGGCCTTTGGGGGATCCGAACTATCTGTCCTGGAACAGAAATCCTATTCCACAATGATCATACATAGGGTTTTCTTTCTTTTTTTTTTTTTTTTTGTGTTGGGGGTGGGGGGTAATACTAGTTTACATTATGATTTTTACTATAAGTTCTTAATTGCAAAGAAGGAAAAAAAAAAAAAAATGAAGTTATAGTCTAAGCACTTGGGTGATATCTGGGTTGTTTCCCTCTCGACTTTGGATCTTAGCACCCATAAAGTCTATCTGTACAAACGATTTAGGCTTGTACTTGGGGTCGGTAAGACGAAATGGGGCCATCCTAGCCCATTGAATACTCTACCTCGGGCCATCGACATCATATAGTGTATTGAAATAGATTAGATTTTACTGAAGTAGATTTTGCGGAAAACCAACTATATCCACTTTTGATTTGCTTCCCTTCTACTTAATATTATACACATATACGTACTAGAATGCGTTTTCAAGGTACATCATAGGACATATTGTCAAATTTTTCTCATGCAAAATAGAGCACGATTAATCTATTTCTTAGAACGTACACCCTCAAAGTAATCAGATAGATTTGGACGACTTATATGTTGTTATTTAGTAGTTTTTATTTATCTATCTTTTTTTTTTTTTGAAAATTTATTTTTTATCTTGACTTTTTATAACTATTTTTGTTATAGGTAACCCAATATTTCGTCTTCAAGTTTATGGAAAGACAACTTCCATCAGCTAGAAGAAATATTATAATTTAGTTATCCAATCTAACTCATATAAAATCGAATAGGATTAAAAATAAAATAGAATAAAATAAATGAGACCTACATATATTTTACAACTAGACTGAAGTAGAAAATTTGTCTAGTTTATTCTTTAGGGGCAGAACATGATTTATCTTATTTATCAGTCCTCTCCAGTGAATTACTACTTCTCTAGGTACCTATTTGTAATTAAAAATCTTAAAAGAGGCACAAGCGCCAAAAGGGAAAAAAAAAAAAAAAAGTAAAATGCATCAAAGACGGAACCTTTAGCAGCTGCCCTAATCAGTCGCCGGCGGCCAAAAAAACCCTAATTTCGGCCGGAGATCTGCCGCTATCTTTCAATAATTGAAGTGTCGCTCGTAGAAACACTGCATTTTTTGCCCCTGTATACGTTCCGATTCCATATAACCGAATAGAAATCATTTTTTTGCGGAAGTTTGGTTTTATCACAGTTTGAAATGTTGGACGAGAGAAACTTTGACGTGCAGTTGAATTTGTGGGCAATTCGGATTCCTCGGGAACATTGCAAGCTCGCCACTAAAATTCTCAATGGGTATGTAATGAGCAGTTACCTCGCCGAAGTTTCAACTCCGTTGTTTTTTATGAATTTTTGTTGCATTCTCTAACTGTTGTTTCTTCTTTTTGTTTTTTTTATTGTTGAAGGTATATGCTTGACAGGCCACGCATCAAACCTGTGACAGAAGATCCAACGAGTGATAAGAACCGTTATCTGTTATTATCTGAAAAAATTCAAAATCCAGGTGTTGAATCTGTGTTTTTTGGCTATCATTCTGTTGTGGGGGGAAATAAGTTAAACGAACCGCACTTTACTATTTCCATTTTTATATTCTGGTACGCTAATGTGTAAGTGACTTAATATGATGAAGTTGTATTGCTTTATACTGACAGATTTATCTGAAGTACCTGGTCAGAAAGTTGATGAATTGAAGAAGCTCTTTGAGATTCAATTAGTTCCGTATAAGATGACACTTGGCTATTCATATTGGAGTGCAGGTGCTTGCAGTTCTAGTTCTACATATTAGTGCTTTTCTTTGCTCTTGAGTGACGTCTTGATTTTTAGCTTTAAATTTTTTTCTTCTAAAAGAAGTAAGTGGCGACCCGGATACCTGCTGGGAAATGCTTGCTCTGCTTCATGATTCCGATGCTTAGTTGTACAGGCAAAGAATTTGTTATTTTGTAAATTTTGAAGCCCTTAAAGTTTAAATGTAAATATAGCAGTCTTGATTTTGTTTTGTTCTGATTATTGTAGTCTGAAAGATATGTAGGTGAAACTTAGTTATAGTTGTGAACTTTGGATTAGAGAGACCCTTCATTGAATGACTGCCGTGTCATACTTTTTTCTGTTTTTTGCTGTAATTATACATTATGATGTTTGTGATACATGGGCAATCATAATTATTTAATTTTGTAACACACTATTTATCTTTATACCCTTCTCCTGTAACTGTGTTTCAGATCATATATTGAAGCAGATTCTGCCATCTGGGGTTGAAGTACCTTCATCATTTGAGACAATAGTTAAGTATTATATGTGTTAAAATTCTTTCCTTTTCATCTTTCACATTTGCATTGTCAGTATTGTTTAGTTTACATGCAGATTCATGCATATTCTTTTTCTTTAGTTTATGGATTTCTTTTCATTGGAGGTTGCAGCTTGACTCTGCTTTTGTTTTTGTGCAGGTCATGTTGCCCATCTGAATATAACAGATGAACTACTCCCATATAAGGATGTTATAGCAAAAGTTATCTATGATGTATGCTCTTTTCCTGTTCCCCTCTTTCTTTTGTTTGCATTTTGATCAATTATGTGGAGATCTTATTTTGGATAATTAGAAGCTTACTAGATACCACTTGGTAGTCAGATTTGGATATCAAACAGAACCAGACTCAATATCCTGCTTTGATGTTTGAATATGAGATATTCCAATACGAAGTAGTTGCATTATTATACTAGAATGAATGTAATTATATGGTCTGCTTTATCTTATTTTAAAGCTTTTTCCTTTAATTGGCTTATTTTCCTTTACAGAAAAACTATCCTCGGATCAAAACCATTGTCAACAAAGTTGGATCAATAACAAATGAGTTTCGTGTTCCGAAATTCGAAATTCTTGCAGGAGATTCTAACATGGTTACAGAAGTGAAGCAGTATGGAGCAACTTTCAAGCTTGATTATGGCTTGGTTTACTGGAACTCTAGATTGGAACATGAGCATTTAAGGCTAATTTCAAGGTTCCAGAGTGGGGATACTATTTGTGATATGTTTGCGGGTATTGGTCCGTTTGCTATTCCAGCAGCGCAGAAAGGATGCCAAGTTTATGCAAATGATTTAAATCCTGATAGTGTGCATTATCTGAAGATTAATGCAGAAATCAACAAGGTCCCTGACATGGTTCGCACGTACAACTTGGATGCACGGAAATTTATTTCTTCTCTTATGGAAGTTCCTTCAATTGGTAGTTGTCTCGAATCTGATATAGCAATCTTAAAAACTTCTGAGAAAGAGGAGATGCATCCAAACTCGGAAAAAAAGTTAGAAGACAGTTCTGCAACTGGTAATATACCTTTCAGATTATTACACTAGTATACCCTGAGGTTTGGTCTAATTACACAAACTTCCCCTGGCATACCCTGAGGTTCAACCAATGTATGTCATTGTAGTCCTAGATTTACAATCAAATATTGACTAGCAAACTAGGGTATTCATAAAATTTGAAATGTTTTCATCAAAATTCATGGATCCAAGCGTAAATGTAAATTTTTGACTTGTTTCTGTAATTTCTCAAACTTTAGTGGAAACTTCAGGGTATGTCAGTGTAATTATCTCTACATCTCTTGGCTGGATGTTTTTCATTGTATGACAATATGAGCCATTTAGTTAACCGTTAGTTCTATTGAAGGTGCTATGCGGGAAATTCCAGATGAAAATATTACTGATTTTGTAAGTAATGGACAATTGAAGACAAAGGAAGACACAAACATAGTCAATGTAAAAAGACGGTCTGAAAGCTCATTTGATGGTACGATATGTTTAATAATCAATATATTGGGCTGATTGCTTAGAATGAATGCTACAAATGCTTTTTTGCTCGTTTAACTTTCATCCAAGGAGGGATAAAGTGATGTAGTATTTAGTGTTTGATAAATCTCAGTACAACATATAAATTCATGGATCTTGAACTTCTCCTGCAGATAATGAAACCGCTGAAACTTCTGGTAATTGTGTTCCTGAAAAGAAGAAGAGAGGCTCAAATAAGCGCATCAAAAGCTCTCAACCATTCAATGCAAAGACGTGGGAGCACATAGATCATGTCATTATGAATCTACCTGCCTCTGCTATACAATTTCTTGGTAACTTTTCCTGTCCTTTTCTTTTTTTTATCTCAGTGATATAACCCTTGTACCCTGGATGATCGAGATACATCTATGGAAGTATTTATATTAAAATGTTGACGTGATTGTTTTACATTATGGGGATGTCTGCAAAAACTGTTGTTTTTGTGGAAATAGAAGTAGAAGCTGAAATTGTACGAAGTAGTAGTAAAAGTAGTAAGTTTTGGAAAAAAGAGTTCAAAGTAAAACCAATATTGGTAAGTGTTAGGCAAAAGAAGTTGAGAAGCACTTTTATAAGACTAAACAAGCTTCTCTTTACTCATAAAAATAATCTAAACGTTAGAAGCTGAAGCTAGGAGTTGCTCCTCTCATTTTTTTTTTTGGGCTTGAACTATGCAAAAGTTGATTTTCCAGACACTCTCAAAGTGCTTAATAAAAGCTGAAGGTGTAGAAGTGGTTTGTTTTTCTAAGTTGGCAAATATTACGTATTTTTCTCTTCTTACTACGAGTTTAATAATATTTTGTCTCCTGGAGTGCATTTTATGATGTCGGGTTTTCACTCATACAGATATACGTTGACACTATTACTGAGGAGGATACATTTCTTTATTGGAATTGTATGCAGGAAGAAATAAAGAATTTTTCAGTTTTTATTTTTTGACTTCTCTTCATCTCCTCCTGCTGATGCGTGGCATGTCCATTGTTAGGACTCTCTTCTTTGCGATATTGGATGTATTTGGGCATTTTCCATTTTGTTTTCAAGTTGTGCAACCTTATTTATTTGAGGAAAGGTAATGGGAGAAATTAAACACTTAATATACTTTTACAGATGCGTTTAGAGGTGTTATTCACAGAAAATACTGGAAAGGACCTCTCCCGTGGATCCACTGTTATTGCTTCATTCGATCAAATGAGACTGAGGACTTAATAGCGTCGGTAATTTCTTTTTAAGCTGACAGCCACTTAAGTGCCTTCATCAACAAAACTGTTTTTGATTCATCGTTTATCTTGTGCTCATTCCATCTTGTATCTTGAATTTTCTTCGTACTTTCTCAGGCTGCAGAAACTGCATTGGGTGCACGTATAAAAGATCCAGTATTTCACAGGGTTAGAGATGTCGCACCAAATAAGGTACAAAACTAGCATAACAACTCCACTTCTATTCAGGATCCGAACTTTGTTAATAGACGATGGTCTTGCATCACACATGTAATTTCAATTTCGAATTCAACTTTCTTTGCAGGCAATGTTCTGTTTAACCTTCAGATTACCCGAGGAAGCATGTGTTGCTGCTGACTTTACCAACGATGCCCCTCACGATAAAGTATCGTGATCGAACTTTGCCAAGACCAGACAACAGTCTTCTACTGCTGTAAGCTTTTAATCACATCCTCCAACCCAGACCAAACAACTGGCTTGTACTCACGTACTGCAACAAGCTTTAATCGCATCTTGCAACTCATACCAGGCAACAAGGCTTTTAATGCAACTAAGCTTTCGTCACACCGTCCTAACGGTTGGGACCGTTTTTCATGGTCCCTTTGGTTGGGATAATGTTAATGTACCAGATTTTAGGTGAAACTTCTGGCTTCTTTTTTTTTTTGGTCTACTAAACTTCTGGCTTCTGGGTGGTCCTGCCTTCCTCACATCTTTGTGCCGGAGTTTCGTATCATATTCAGTTCGTCATCAATATAAATCTTTTGTTCATTAGGTATTTAAGGCTGTGGAGATTAGTGTTCATAAATATCTCTTCATGCGTGCAGGTTTATTAACATTAGATTCAATTTTGAGTAGGATTTTGTCTAACAAATTTATGATAGGCCGGCACTTTAAATGCTCGTAAAACTCTAGTTTTATATTTACATAAAACTTTAGTTTTATATTTGCATACTTTTGGTGTATTAGGAATAACTGCAATTAAGGCGCTGAACTAATTAATCAAACTTCTCAAACGTTTGAAACATTACAAAAAATAGTTTATGTACTTGTTGACTTGGCTTATGATGTATGAACATTTTTAAAAATATTATTTTTTCGTCTCATTTCGTATTGGATACTTGTGTTTGATACCGTGTTCGGCATTCCTTATGTGAGAAACTTAAAAAAAAAAATATGTGTCGTGTCTGTGTTGCTGTGATAGTTAGAATGATCATGGATTGTGGAAGTTTGCGTAATTAGATTAAACGTTTAACATATGTCCATATAGTTTATCCCGTTGAATCCCTTTCTATCCACGAATCTATGTATAAAACCATGCCCTCACATAGGCATTCTATCATGCCAAGAGTGAGATCTAACCCTCATTCATCACTCTTCACTATGGCCAACAAAAACCTTGTTCTCCCCTTGCTAACAAGATTCATACTTTTGGCTTAAGACTTCCTCAAATTTCTCATCTATCGCTCAGACAACACTATAAACCGTCGTATATACAACCTCTTCTACATTAGATCCCCGGCTCCCACCACCAAACTCATCTCCACCACCAACCGTGTCGCCACCTCTGATATCCCCATCGACCCCTCCCGCAATCTCTGGTTCCGCCTCTTCGTCCCCACCCCCATCCACGCCACCACCGTTCCAAATAAACCTCTCCCCTTCATTCTCTACTTCCATGGTGGCGGATTTTCCCTCTTTGGCCCCGACTACTTCCTCTACGACAACTTCTGCAGCCGTCTGGCTGCAGAAACTCAATCAGTCGTCGCCTCCGTTAACTACCGGCTCACACCCGAGCACCGCTACCCTTGCCAGTATAAGGATGCTTTCAACGCTTTAAAATTTATCAACTCGGAAAACCACGTCATCCTACCCTCCAACACCGACCTCAACAACTGCTTCATCGCGGGAGACAGCGCCGGTGGCAACATAGCCCATCATCTCGTAGTCAGAGCTTGCCGGAACCCCAAAGAATTCGACAAACTAAGAATCGTGGGACTCCTTTCGTTCCAACCGTTTTTCGGAGGGGAAGAGAGGACAGAGGCGGAGCTGAGGCCGAACAGAGTGTACGTGCTTGATGTGGAGGAGACAGACGGCATGTGGAGGAGATTCCTGCCGGAGGGCGCCGACAGGAACCACCACGCGACCAACGTCTTGAACTCGACTCGAGTGAAAAGCATCGAGACGTTCCCGAAGACGCTGGTGGCGGTGGGTGGCTATGATATCTTGCAAGATTGGGAGAGAAGATACGTTGAGTGGCTGAAGAAGGACGGGAAAGAGGTGGAGTTGATCGAGTATCCTAATGCAATCCACTGTTTCTTTCTTTTCCCACAAATTGAAGAGCGTTCACTATTCTTTCAAGATGTGAAGGACTTCATTAGTAGGCAAACCGAGCATTCCAATTGATCTCCGACCAATCGCGGTTCTTCCCCTACCTCATATATTAATTAATCAAAGTCGAAATCGAAAAGACAAGTGAAAGTATAAGAATTCATGATCCAATAATACTTAATACTAAACACGCCGTCATATATTTGGGGTACTTTAGGCCAGGCTAATCTAATTACTCATGCAAATATTACTGACTCTTGTGGCTTCATTCTAAGTTAAAGTTGTTGAAAAAAATGCTTGCAGAGGGCAGTAAAACATTAGCTCTAGAAAGTAGAAACTAACTAGCTATGTCTAGGTTGGCGGATATATAGTCGGCTAGAAAGCTTTAGGTTATGGAAATTAATTTTAACTATATTTATCAACTCTCCGCATGGATGCATGCATAAATAAAGAGTAAATGTTCGACCAAGGATTTATCTATCTGTTCCGTACTGATCAATGAAAGTTTATTATCTTGGATATTTATTATTGTTTTGAAAATTATGTGAAGTTTTGATTATGGAATTATATGTATAATATGTGTTTTATGAATTACTTCTATAAAATATTTTCTTGCGAACAAATGATTATAATAATTATTTAGAGAAAATTATTTTTGATCGGCTCACCCCTGTGAATATATATATATATATATATATATATATATATATATATCCCAGATAATTTAGTTGATATTGGAGTTAGCGGATATGGATGAGAGAAATAATTTATTGTTTAGTATTTTATTTCTTATTTTGATTTTTGGAGTTATTTCATTTATTTTAGCTGCGTGGTTTAGTTGATTTTTCCTTTTAAAATGTCATTTTCAAAGATGATTTATATTTAGTACATGAGAAGTCTTGTTTAGAAGTTGTAATAGTTATTCTAATTTCAATATTTATTCGAAATTTTAATGAATAACTTGTTAGATTTTAGAGAAAACATGGTTTTGGGAGAAATTTATTGTATTGAATGAATTCTGTACTATCGTAATACAATACATTGGAATAAATATTCACAAGACAAAGCTAATAAAGGAATATCAACTATACTAAATATACAATGAAATCCCTAATTTTCAGCTTTCCTAACACTCCCCCTCAAGTCGAGTGTCGGATCTTCGATACTCAACTTGCTTAATATTTCGTTGAAAATCTTCCCATTCACTGCTTTTGTTAAGATATCGGCTAACTGATCCTCAGACCTCACAAATGGGATATCAACAACACGATCTTCCAACTTTTCCTTAATAAAATGCCGGTCAACCTCTACATGCTTAGTTCGGTCATGTTGTACCCGATTTTCTGATATGCTGATCGCTGCCCGGTTATCACACCTTAACTTGCAGGCTTCTTTAGCTGGAACCCAACTTCCCCAAGAAGCTTTCTCAGCCATAAGATCTCAGTCAGTCCCCGTGCAATCCCCCGGAACTCTGTTCTGCACTGGATAGAACCACAACTTTCTGCTTCTTGCTTCTCCAAGTTACTAAGTTACTTCCTACCAGAGTGAAATACCCGGCTGTCGACCTTCTATCAACCGGATTTCCAGCTCAGTCAGCATCAGTGTATGCTTCAATGTCTAAGTGCCCATGTTTCTGACATAGGATACCCCTCCCCGGATGCCCCTTAAGGTACCGCCAAACCCTTAGCGCCGCTTCCATATGTTTTCTCTAAGGCCGGTGAATAAATTGACTAAGTACTCCAACTGCATATGCTACATCTAGCCGTGTATGAGATAAATAGATCAATTTTCCAACTAGGCGTCGGTACCGGCCCTTATCTGCATCTTCTCCCCCATCCACTATCTGTAGTCCATGGATCACCACCATTGGAGTATCAACCGGTTTACACTCGAGAAGTCCAACTTCGGCAAGTAAATCAAGAACAAACTTCCATTGATATATAAAGATGCCTCGTCTCGATCTGAGCACCTATATCCCAAGAAAGTACTTCAGTTCTCCCAAATCCTTCGTCTCAAATTCTCGAAACAAATTCTGCCTCAACTGAGCTATTTCCTCTGAATCGTTCCTTGTAATGATCATATCATCTACGTAGATAATAAGGCAAGTGACTTTCTCCCCTCTCCGTTTAAGAAACAAAGTATGGTCTGAGTTACTTTGATGGAAACCATATCCTCTCATGGCCACCGTGAATCTCCCAAACCATGCATGCAGTGACTGCTTTAAGCCATACAGGGCCTTTTTCAACCTGCATACTTCTCCTCTATCATATCCGTCCGAAAAACCCGGTGGGGGTTCAATGTAAACCTCTTCCAATAGATCACCGTGCAAGAAAGCATTCTTCACATCAAACTGATGCAGTGGCCAACCCTTATTTGCTGCTATTGAAAATAGAACTCTGATAGTATCTATCTTCGCTACCGGGGAAAAAGTCTCTGAGTAGTCCACACCGTATGTCTGTGTGTATCCCTTGGCCACTAACTGGGCCTTATACCATTCTACACTCCTGTCTGCTCTATGTTTGACTGTAAACACCCATCGGCACCCAACTGCACGTTTTCCACTAGGCAATCTACATTTATCCCATGTACCATTCTTTTCAAGTGCATCCATCTCATTTCTCATAGCCTGAGTCCATCTGTCATCTTTAAGTGCCTCTTCTACTGTACTTGGAGTCACAGTAGAGTATATTGAAGTAGCGTAAGCTCGGGCCTGATATGATAAGTTTCCTCGTGCAAACTCGGCCACTGGATACTTTGACGTTTTGTTCTCAAGTTCTGGTTCATATCTCTTGGGAGGAATTCCCCGGTTGGCCCGAGGCGACAACACATATCTGTTTTCAAATTGTGGGAATTCAACTTGAGTCTGTGTCTCGCACTCCCCCTGTTAGGACTGTGTTACTGTCAGAATCTGAATTACTGTCACATACCTTGGGGATATCAGTCGAGGTGATTGGCGTAAGAGAAGGTGTGGAGGGTTGTACAGGAGGAGAGGCAGGCTCGGTGGTTTCTCCTACTTGCTCTGTTAGGACTGTGTCTGGCCAAGATGACACCCAACCTAGCGGCTCCTGTTGTTGTTGTTGTTTCTTCCCCTGAGGACTAGGTTGGCGGAAAAAGTAATCGGTCTCAAGGAAATTGCAATCCATGGTGGTATAAAGACGACGAGTAGATGGGTAATAACACCTATACCCCTTCTGGTTTACCCATACCCTACAAAAACACACTTGAGAGAACAAGGATCAAATTTGGTACGTTCAGACTTATGGATATGCACGAAGACCGAGTATCCAAAAACTCTTAGAGGAAGGACCAACGAGGAGGGTATACTGACCTGACTACTTAGAAACTGAAGTGGTGTTTTTGAAACCAAGAGGTTTAGTGGGAAGACGATTGATAAGGTACACAGCAGTGACAATCGTTTCAGGCCAAAGATATTTAGGACACTGAGACTCGAGCATAAGTGCTCTACACATTTCAAGTAGTTGTCGGTTCTTACGTTCAGCTATCCCATTTTGTTGAGGAGTGTGGGGACAGGAAGTTTGATGAACAAGGCCATTATCTTGAAAAAATTTCTTTAGGCTGGAGTTAACAAATTCTCCCCCCTTATCGGAATTTGGGCCTTATACTGAGTTTGGACCATTGTAAAAAACTCAACAAATTTCGAGGAGACTTCAGACTTAATTTTTCAGAAAAAATACCCACATCATGCGAGAACAATCATCCACAAAAGTAACAAAATACTTAAAACCATGATGACCAATATTCGGGGCAGGTCCCCACACATCTGAATGAACTAAAGAAAAAACTTCCTTCACTCTAGAGTTCGAAGGAAAAAAATGTTGTCTATGACTTTTAGAAAGTAAACATGTCTCACAAGACAACTGACTATTCTAAGGAAAAAGCTTAGGAAATAAAGTCTGAAGATACGCCAATGATGGGTGACCTAACCGGCGATGCCACAACCACTATTGGCGGTTCACTGTCCCGTGAGCAAGCACTGCAATCCCTTGGTGAGCCACCTTATCCATGTAGTACAACCCATCTTGTTCAGTACCACGCCCAATCATTCTCCCCAACTGAATATCCTGCAGTAAACAAAAGGTGGGGTATATCAGGGCCATGCAGTTTAATGCTTTCGTGATATGACTAATAGACAGTAATTTGCATGAAATACTAGGCACATGGAGACAATTTCTCAAATTAATTGAGGGAGATAGTGAAATATTTCCCGTTCCATGGACACCTCGATGATCCACCATTAGCACTCTGAATGGAATATTTTTCACTCTTATCATAGGTCATCGTATCTGATGCCCCGCAATCAAAAAGCCACCGAGCATCTTTGCCACATGTCTCCCCAATTTCTGACTGAATCTATGAAGTAGATGCTATACATTGGCCATTCTTTTCATAATAATTACATGGGGAATTATTATTTGAAAAGGGAACAGTAGTAGTGGGGGAATTATAATTATTAGTAGCAATATTGGGGGAATTACTGGAGATGGCGACGTTTCTTTTGTCCGTTCACGGAATTTCTGGGTTGAGCCGGAATTTGCTGAGTGTCCCGCCAATGATGTGCTCCGGTCACCTTCGAGGATTTCTCTTCTTGCTGATTCTCGCCGAATAGTGGCGTATGCTTTCTCCACCGTTGGCAGTGGATCTTCCTTCAACAACTCCTACCATTCGGTGTCGTAGCGATCGTCAACTCCAGCGAGGAACTGAAATAATCGGGCTTCGGATCTGAGGCGGTTAAAGATGGTAATATCTCCTTCATAAGCCATTGGATTGGGTTGTCAGGCTTCGATTTTCCTCCAAATACGCTGTAAGTTGCTGTAAAATTGTTCAAGTGTGCCCGTCCCTTGCTTCATAGTATTCGCCCGGACGGTTAAATCGAAGATCTGAAATCCGTCGCCACCAGACCCATAGGTCGCGGTCAGCCCGTCCCAGAGAGCCTTCGCCGACGGGTACTCATCATAGTTGGGGACAAGTTTCGATTCCATATTGTCAAGGATCCATGAACAAACGATTTTTTTTAAGAGGATCAATACTGGTTCCCCAATTACTCCCTTGATAAGACTCGAACTCGTGACCTACCGGTTCATAGGTGCATATGCTTACCACTAAGCCACTTGCTCGTCTTATCCATGAACAAACGATTAAATCTGTTTGTTCCCACTTGTGGTAACTTGGGTGGTCAATCGCCGTGCCGGTTCTCCGGTGATGTGGCTGAGTTTTCCTCTTCCTCCTATGGCCAATTTCATTAACCGAGACCATAACGAGAAGTTGAACTGATTCAATTTAGTGCTTATGTTTACTGTTTGTGGTATTTGGAATTGACTGGTATCTGTTTGGGGTTGCAGGGTTTGGAATTTGCTTTTGATTTTGCTGGCTATTTGCGTGGCTAAGGAATCGACGGGCTGCTGCGATTCCTTGCCAGAACTGGATTGACTGCTGTCTTCGGCCATGGCCGGGAGAGGTAATGGTATGTGAAATGGTATGTGATAAGCAAGGATCGGATCCGTTTAATGGATCGTCACCCGCTCTGATACCATATTAGATTTTAGAGAAAACATGGTTTTGGGACAAATTCTATTGTATTGAATGAATTCTGTACTATCGTAATACAATACATAGGAATAAATATTCACAAGACAAAGCTAATAAAGGAATGTCAACTATACTAAATATACAATGAAATCCCTAATTTTCAGCTTTCCTAATATAACTGTGGATTTTAATATGTTTTGTTTACCGTAGCATAGTGTCATTTAGTCTTATGGACTTTAGAGGCACTATCGTGTTGCGTCTTGAGTTTGAAGCGTGACAAATGTTAGATGATCTTTATTTATAGACTTTTTGGGTGATTGTTTGGAGGGTTTGATTTTATGAAAAAATTTGCCACGTATTTTATATCTATTTCTATTGTCAATGATTGTATTCGTATTTATTTTTTTTTGCCATGTTCAATTCTTACCACAGTCCACACTCCACACGTCAACAGCAATAAGAAAGAAGTACAATGCAACATCTCTTCAAACTCTCTTTATCGTTCTCCTTAAATTCAACAAAAAATTTGGCGTGTTGCATTCAAACTCGAGCTTGGTCCTATGCACATCGATGTTATGCTCCTATCGCCCGCGCAAAAAGTGCCTCGCAGATAAAGGATAACCTCTTAGACGAGCCTCCTGCCCCTCTAGATGAGCCTCCTACGTCTCACGCGCCTCATCCTCCCTATTCATCCAGGCTTCCAAATGAAATATTAATCATAGGTTCTCATACCAAGCAAGTAATTACCTTCCTCTGAATTGTTGGCCATCTTTGGATACTAACTTGCGAGGTATCCTAAAACGACATACTATGATGTCCTTCCTCAAGAACTTTATCACCTTGGCTTCGGTGATCTTTGCCACTGTCTCGGCCTCTACCCACTTGCTAAAATAGTTGATGACCACTATCATAAATTTCGTTTAACCTTTTCCTTGGGGCAAAAGTCCCATGATACCAATCTCTCATTTTGAAAATGGACAGGGAGCATACACTGCTATAAGAGGTTGTCATAGTTGGTGCACCAATGGGGCGTGTTTTTGGCATCTCTCACACACTTTAGACAAAACTCTTTGTGACTGCCTTAATTGTCCGCTAAAAAACCTAATCCTCAGCAAGGGTGTACTCTGAGCCGAGCCGGCTTGTGAACCGTACAAGCTGAGCTCAAGTTGGCTTGACTCAAAATCGGCCTATATCAAACTCAAGCCAAGCTGAATCGAGCTTGAGTTGTGTGCCAAGCCAAGCTCAAGCCTATTTATTTGAGGTTTGCAAACCGACTCGCAAGCTAATATATATATATATATATATATATATATATATACACACACACATATATATATATAGTGTTTAATAATTTATATATACAAATATGCAATAAATTAATCTATATTTATATAATTTAGTAATATTGAATATGTGATATATTATATACTTTTATCTACTTTTTTTTGACAATAAATATGATTTAATAATATTGCAATTCAATAATTACAACATATCATTATATACAATAATACTAACATATTACTATGATAATATAAAATATTTATCCAAATAAATAATTTAATAAAAAATAGACTCAATCTACTATAATAAATAATTAATTACATAAGCATACATCTTAATAAAATATTAGCTAATACATATATTATCTATAAAACATATATATGTGATCCTTACCAAAATTTGTATCATAATATGTCTTAATAATAATATATCATAATATGAATATACTTTTGTATTCGTAATATATACGGTCTAATGTGCCATTGTAAACTAATATATTATTAAGACATATATAATTTATTATAATATATTTACTAATATTTATACATAATCTAAAATATCAAGTATATATATATTGATGATTATAATTTATTAATAATGATAAAATTCAAAAATATTAGTAAACTATATATATTATATATTTATATTTTAATAACTTTGTTATTTTAATATAATTTTTGAGAGTGAAAAAAATATCCAACAAAAAATTATTGGCTCGTCGAGTCGAATAGAGCTCGGCTCGATTTTTCGGCAAGCCAAGGTCAAACCCTCAAAAAATAAGCTTGACAAGCTCAAGCCCAATATCAAGCCATGAAAATAATTTACAAGCTCAAACTCAAGCTGGATTTTTTTGGCCAAACTCGACTCCAAACGCACTCCTAATCCTTAGTATCTTTCGCACCAATGTTATCTATCCCAGTCATTAGATCCGAGCATCATTTGAACTCAAACTGTCCCTTACATCTCTCAACTAATTAAATGTGTATTGACTCAATAAAATCTTGGGAGACACGACAAATGCGGTGAGACCCGTTTTCACCTGTTCGGACCGTTTGATCACCTAGTGGGCCAAACGTTTCTGAACTCGACAAACTAAGTATCGCGGGAATCCTTTCGTTCCAACCGTTTTTTGGAGGGGAAGAGAGGACGGAGGCTGAGCCGAGGCCGAAGAGCGTGTACTTGCTTGATATGGAGGAGACAGACGGCATGTGGAGGAGATTCGTGCCGGAGGGCGCTGACAGGAACCACCATGCGACCAACGTCTTGAACTCGATGCGAGTGAAGAGCATCGAAACATTCCCGAAGACGCTGGTGGCGGTGGGTGGCTATGATATCTTGCAAGATTGGCAGAGAAGATATGTCGAGTGGCTGAAGGAGGACGGGAAAGAGGTGGCGTTAATGGAATATCCTAATGCAGTCCACGCTTTCTTTCTTTTCCCACAACTTGAAGAGAATTCAGTCTTCTTTCAAGATGTGACGGACTTCATTAATCATTAGTAGGCAAACTGAGCGTTCCATTTGATCTCCAACCAATCGCAGTTCTTCCCGTTGGAACTTTGATAAATAATATTTATATCTTATTTATTTATTTATTTATCAAAATCCAATTAATATTGAATGAGAAAATTGAGAAATTAATAATCGACACAATCAATTAAATTATTATTTTACCTTAATGATTAAATGATGCGTTCACATTAAAGAGGCATGTCGGCTCATTTAGATGCACCTCTTCACTTTGTGCAAGAATTTAATCAAAGTAATGAGATATGTGCCGAAACATTGCATACCTTGGCATTGCAATGTTGGTCCGTAAACCTTCAGGTTATGGAGAAGGGAATGGTGTCATATTAAGTTTCATAATTCACTTATGAAAAGTTACCTTTTTGAAAAGACATATCAACATCTACAAATAAGAGTGCATAGATCATTTACTCACTCATAAATTCATTGAAATGTGTTCATTACAAACTCAGTCACTATATTAATCATTCAGAAGAAAATTTTTCAATTAGATTTGTTCGCCGGAGTAATCAAGGAGTGTCTTTTGATTATCAAAGAATCGTTATATCTTGGGAAACTTTTCGAATGAACATTGAAGTACTGTGAAGGATGACTAAAGTTTAAAAAAACCATGTGATACACGAACCTCGATTCACCAATTTGCATTTAAGTATGCTATTTTAAGTTAATTTTATTGTTATTTTGATCATATGATATAAATATGATTATATGATATAAATATAGTTTAGTTGATATATTTATTTGCTAAATATATTTTTGTACAAGTCTACACGATCATTTATACAACACTTTCACGTAATTTTAACTTTTCTTTAGTCAAATCGGTCGGCAGCCGCATGGTTGTTAACGAAGCCGGAAGCCCCATCTCATTTATTAATCAAAGACGAGGAGCCAATTAAAAGTACAAGCATTTGTGATTCAAGAATACTTAACACTGAACATATTAAAATGCTCTCATATATTTGGGGTACTTTGGGCCATACTAATCTAATTATTGATACAACTATTACTGAATCTTGTGGCTTCATTCAAGCTAAAGTTTGTTGAAAAAATGTCTGCAGAGTGCATAGGGCAGTAAAACATTAACGCTAGAAACTAACTAGTTATGTCTAGGTTGGCGAATAGTGGGTTGGTGGTTTTAGGTTAGTTGGGAATCAATTGTTAAAGGTGGAAATTAATATTTAACTATGAATTTTCGTATAATTCACATGCATGTGCAACAAAATAGTTATTATTATTTAAGTTTATTAAATAAAAAATTTTCATATTAATATATTTTTTATAATTATTTTTAATATAATAAATAAATATGATTAATGAGGTATGATCCGGTGTATCACACAACACCACTTAGAATTTGTATAAAGGGAAAAACTAGGACGATGGAACTCTAGTGAAGATGGAGGTTACGGTTGAACGACGATGGGTTCTACCTGCTAGGCAGCATAAAGCGCCAATCTGGGGGAATGCCCAGTTTGTAACATAAAGCTTGCTTACTGGAGAAGATGATCCTTTAAGTATTTATAGTTGAAGGTGAGGAGTTTTTAGTAATTTTGTATGACAAGGGTACAGATGGGATGTTGCCCTAGACACTTGACTGAATGAGGGGTGTCTGAGGGAAAAGTATTTGTCCTGCTAGAAAGGTAGCCGTAAAACAACAGTGGCTTTTTTTTTGTATTTCTTTACTGAAGATGTGGAGAATTATTTCTCAGAGGAGGCGGATGACGATTCTTGGAATCAAAGTTCAAATTCGCCATACTGTGCTCCTTTTCAGGATAAAAAGTTGTGGCTTTGTGTTGAGGCAGAGCTTTGCTGCTGTGAAGCTGTCCTATGAGTCTTCTGTGAAGTATGGAATGATGCCACGGTTTTTTCTGGTATGGTGAAGTCTGGAATGTGAAGCTTTTTTCGCTTGATGCAGCCTTGGGGTGGGTTTATGGGCTACTGGATTGTGGGTTGCTTGGGATTTAATTTGGCTTGCAATATTTTGTTAGTCCCTGTCTAATGGTGGGTCCTCTTTAAAAACCTGACGGGTCAAGATGACCCAGTTTTGGAGGGAAAAAAATTGTCATGTACGGTGGTTGATGATTCAAAACCAGAACGAGAGTGTAAAACTACAAATCAAAATACTTGTAAAAGAAAAACAAACGAATACTAGAAATTCCATACGTTTTTTATAGGCAAACGAAGCAAGAGAGAAACATAACCATCAAATATCAAGTCACTGATTTACTTATATAACCAAGTGCAAAACACATTTTCATTTCTTAGGATGGAGGTAAACCGGAAGCCCATAAGCCGGGGTAGGGAGCGCAGCTTTAATGAGAATCTTCTCATTTGGGATTGCCTTCTCAAGTTTGAACCTCGTGACAACATTGTGCATGAAGACCAAGATTTGTGACCTAGCATAATCTATTCCAGCACATGTCCTTTCTCCTCCTCCAAATGGTATAAACGTGTATGGAGCCGGTCCGTGTCCCTCAAACCTACATGGATCAAACTTCTCCGGCTCCGGGAAGTACTCAGGATTCATGTGTGATGTATGAACTGTCCAATATGTCTGCAGGAAGAGCATGTTGAGAGTTAAGCAAAGAACTTATGGACAAATAAAATTTAGTATTCCCTAGGTTAGATGAATTTAGAAATTAAATTCTCTTGTTTGAGAAATAATTCTCTCTAAAATTTATAATAAAAGTGTAAACTTTAAAAAAAATATTCATTTTAAAAGTTTTATACATTTATTGAAATAGTAAAAAGCTTGCGCTTTGCCAGATAATGATAATACTGTTTATCTTATTTTATGAAATATACATTAATATTTATGAATATATTTGTCAAAATAGACTTATGTAATATTGAATGTTTAACTAGAGCCCATATTATCGTAATCTTACATATATGTACTATATTTAAGGAGAAAATTTCAGTTGGATACCATGTTTTATACGAATGTATCACAAAAAAACTAACAAACAAAAGACTTTAAAAAATCCCTCTATTTTTAAAAATATATAAAAAAACCCTATAACGAGTCTGTGAGTTTCATGTGCGTTGACTACAGCTAACATTGAAATTTTCTTCGCTTTTTTATGTGAAAAGACTATTTGACCCCTGTATGATACTTATTATATATATAGCAATATACCTCAGCCGCCATCCCCATAGCACAACAACTATTGTCGCCACCAGACCCATCACCACCTTTGCTCATCCACCACCGAACCTCCCCCTCTTTTCCTTCTTCATCAGCCACCACACCACCGCCACCACAACAATAGCCACCATGAGCAAAACACAAGATCAATATCATATCTATACACACACAGAAACTTAGATCTACCGGTGGCAAACCTGAAGAGGAAAGATAGGGAGACGACGATGTTTAGGTGCTTTGGTGGGCCTTGTGGGGATGAAGGGTGTTGGATCTATATTAGGAATAGTGCCCTTAAAGCCGATGTTGCAATACGCTTAGTGCTTTTCCTTTGTAAATCACAGACAATATTTGAATAATGGACTGTAATATCCCACATCGCTTGGGTAGGAGAACGAAGTCCTCCTTATAAGGTGGATGGAAATCTATCCGTGTGGAGGCATTTCGAGTAGACTGGTACACGGTCCCTGCTCAGGAACAAAACCGTGAGGCTTCGGCCAAAGCGGACAATATCCACATACTGGGTCGGTTCTTGGTCCTTTCATTAGAAATGGTATTAGAGTCGGTGCCAGGAAGGTGGTGTGCCAGCGAGGACGCTGGTCCCCTCTAAGGGAGGGGGGGTGGATGTAATATCCCACATCACTTGGGTAGGACAACGAAGTCCTCCTTATAAGGTGGATGGAAACCTGTCCATGGTGACTCGTTTTGAGTAGACTGGTACATATTCCTTGCTCAGGAACAAAACGTGAGGCTTCGGCCAAAGCGGACAATATCCACATACTGGTTCGGTCCTTGGTCCTTTCATAGACGAACTGATTTCATCATAAGACAACACTTATCTATATGCCCTTTGTTTGATTGTATGTTTACTTCTGTGCATGTATAAGAACTCCTTAATCTAATTAATTTATAAGACTCAACCATTTAGGAGAAGTGGTTCATGAACGAGCCCTAAATCATATAAGCTAAAGATAATAAATCACTCTAAGCCGATGAGTCCAAAAGATAGTGGAAGTGTCGAAATGACTTATTTGAGGTTTACTTGTCTGATCACACCCTTAAGAAGGATCACCTTGTTTCATAGGGTGTAAAGTGTATGGTTGATACAAACGTGATACAAGAAGAAGCTCGTTCCTATTGGATGAGTACACTGAGGTGTCCCGTATGAGAAAATTCCTAAATGAGAAAAGAAGTTTCTATTTTTGAAAATGGAAACTTCCAGATTATGAAATGCCTCACGAGTCATTGATGTGATTGATTAGTCCTTGGACTTGAGATTCCATCGATACTTTATGTGAGCTTATTCTGTAGTTTTAGGGATAAGTCTAAAAGGATGTCGCCCGAGATAACTAAATTACGGCTTATATTGAGACCGCAAAAGTGGTACATGAAAGCATATGAGAATGAATAAAGGACATATATACATTTGATTTAGCAAGTTGATCTCTTATTCTGTAAGTCATTCATATGTCGTCTTAGAGTTCTTTATTAAGGTATAGAATGAACTTAGCATTAAGTTTGAGATTATTAAGGTTCTAATTATTCCATTACCCTAAATCTTGATTGAGAGATGAGCTGTAGGAGGATCTTATTTCACATATGTCAATGACTTAAAAGTTCTTTCGAATTGATACATTTTTATTAAGTTAGGAGTCGCACACCTGTTTCTAAATTATGACAGTGTGATCCATGAATTAATTAATTAATAAGAGTATTAATTAATTAGTGTCACTGCTAATTGAATAAAGAACCTAAAGGATCATACACAAATACCCGATCACTAGAGTGAAGGCTTGAATCGATTAAACGAGTTGATCGAATCAACCAATGGATTGGGAAGGCACGTGTGCAACTGTGTCTTGAAGTGACACTTGTCACATATTGTGATGGTTAAATATTTTAATTAGTTTAATTATTTAATGGGCTTTAATTCAATTATAAATTATTAATTAACCCCTAATTTGAAAATGAAATTTAATAAATAATTAATTGTGAATTAATTAATTAATAGCATCAATTTATTTATTATGAATAAATAAAATCTCTCTTGAAAATATCTAAAGGAGTTAGATAAAGTTGCCTGCGAGGCAAGTTGGTCAAAAGGAGACTTTTGATCAAAATAAAAATCCTTCCTTACCTTGCAAGTAATCCCATGTCATGAATGCTAAGGAAATCTTCTCCAAAAGGGAAAAGGGGTTCGAACCCCCTAGGTTATATAAACATGGAGTTCAAACCACATGAGAGATAGATACACAATTATTTCTCTAAATTACATATCATAAACCTAACAGAGCCTAAACACTAAACATAGCACTAGCATCCTCCCTGTTTAGATCATGATCAAGGTTGGTGTGGACTATTCTCTAGAGGACTGCTAAATTGGAGTCTTGAAGTCTTGAAGACTCGAAGAAGTGGGACTTGCTCTTTGAAACGCGTTTGTGGGCGGCTCAAACGTGCCAAGGAAGCTACTATTCTGATAAGTTCCTTGACACTCTATAAATCGGGAATAGTAATTGCAAGTCAAGATCTTAATTGGAAAAAAATTTAATTTTCGATGTGCCTTTGTTCTCGTTTTTCTCAATAATCTGTTCGTTGGAGAATCAGATTTGAGGTGGCATGATTGTGTACAGCGGTGGAGGTGGAAAGCATATTCAGAGGCAGTATTGTGTGCCGCAGTGGAGTTGGAGAGGAGATCCAGCGGCATTATTATATGCGAAGGAGGTAGAAAGGAGATCCGACAATATGTCGGCCGTTAACGATGGTGGCGCGAGGAGGTGGTAGCTGTTGGCAGTGGTGCCGCGATTGTGGCGGTGGCTCAAGTTGGCCGCATCCTCATCTTCATTGGAGAAGATGAAGTCTTGGTCGTCTGCCAGCGCAATTGACAATCTTTTTGCAAAAAGGGATGGGGCCGAGGGGCTTGGGGTGATTTTTTCAAATCCTTTGTTTTTTATTATTATCAATGTTACACAGATACGAACTTATACACAGTGATACGGATACGACACGATCGGCGATACGGATTTCTTAAAAATTTTAGGATACGGCACGACTATATTCTATATAGATGAAATATATTTTATCTGTAAATAAAGATATTTTATAAGCATAATCTATGTAAAATAAAATATTTATAAAAGTATGTATAATTAAAAACTAGAATATGTTTTGTTATTTTAGTTTCCTCCACAAAAAAAATTAAAAATATTAAAAAAATGCATAAAATTTTTTGTATAATTATAAAATTTGTCCCGTTGTATTCAAACCATGTCGAACACTTCACCCTGTCGTGTCCGACTCCGTATCCTATTTCTTTTTTATTTTCTTTTAATTTCGGACACATTTTAGCCTTGCCCGACACGTGTTGGAGCTGTGTCTGAGGCTTGTCTGTGTCGAACACTGCACAGACAAAACTTTGGTCGTGTCCTACCTTCTAGATTAATATATTCTATATATATGAAATACATTTATATATATATGCATATTAATTATTATAAGGAAAAATTACATCTGACTACCCTGCATTTAGGCCTAATTACAACATAGTTCACGATTTTCAAAAATTACAAATTAGTCTCTAACTTTTGAGAACTGTTTGTGGTCCCTAGGGGCTCCGTTATGTCATTTCTAAAATGCTCCTGATTTGTTGTTAAAATAATATTTTGTAGGGATCGTTTTGTTATTTTTTGTAAATTTTAGGGATGATTTTGTGATTTTGGTCATATTTTCAATGTAACACTCATAAAACCGTCAGGGGCATAAATGTACTTTTACAAATTCTATTAAGGGACCTCAGATCAAACAAAATTATGGGGATAATTTTTCAAAAATAATGAACTGCATTGTAATTAAGCCTATGGATAGTCAGATGTAATTTTCCTTAAAAAATAGATAGCAGTTATATTCGTGTGCACTGTCGGAAAATTTTGTTTCGAGTCTAACTTGATCAAATCTGTGTAATAAAAGAACGAATATTTAACACTTATCTTGAACATATCAAATAATAAATATAATATATTTTTTAATTAGTTGGGTTGAAGTGTATTGGATTTGAGATAAAATTTTGAGATGGTGGATAGCAGCAACTATATTGCATTTAATGATTCTAATTCTGGACTGCTGAAATTGTCGGGAGCGAGCCGCCTCTGCTTTCCATTAATATTGTATCTTGACTATTCTTCGCATGTTATTGTCGGTGATGCTTGGTTAGCCACTTAGCACTATTCTCGTTCCTCAAGCTGTACTAAGGCCCCACTGGGAAATTATTGAATCAAAATCCTCCTACTGATACAAGTCTTCGCATCCCCATTAATTTGGACTTGATCTCTAATTTATCAAGTTTTCGGCGTCCTATTTATTTGGATTTGAATCAATGTAAAATTGTTTCATAATTAAAATGACTACAAGGGAGGAAAGTATGGTATGCAAAATAAATAGATATTTCCCAAACTTATTTTTGAAATACCAACATACTTGTATAAGGTTATATTAATATATATACAAACAAAAACAATATCATATAATCTAATTAGATATTACAATTAACATGACAAAAGCTGGAATGACATAAGTTGAAGCTACAAGGACCAATGCAAGCTGAAGACGATGAAAAATAGTCTCACGCTTAATTGACCCAATTTTATTAAAAACTAATAAATTTGCACAGTCAAATGCGTGCGCCGATAAAAAAAATTTAAGATTGTAAACAAATAAAAATTAAGATTTAGTATTTTATATATTTAAATTCAATTAATTTTGTACTTTGATAATTTTTAAAAAAAAAATAATTAAAACAAAACTAAAAAGAAATTTAGAGTCCAAAAAAAATAATTTGAGAAATGTTGGTGTTGTGTGTGTGGTGATTTCTTTTTAAAAATTAAAAAAAAAAGGAGAGTACGAGATCACGTGGGTGGTTTCTTTTCTAAAATAACAAATAAAAAAAAATAGAAATGGAGAGTCCAAGAGACCAAACTTGACACTCTCGCTCAATAGTATAACTAGTAACTTTGCACATTCGATGCATGTGCAAATAAAAAAATTATTAATATTTACATATATTAAAATAATATTTTTATTAATATATATTGTATAATTATTTTTAATATAATAACGATAAATAAACGGGATTAAATAGTGTCATATAGATAACTAAAACTAAAAATTAAAAATATAAGCAAAAAGAGATAAAAATTATATAAAAGAAAAAAAAAATTGAAGTGATGAGAAAGAAAAAATAAGTTAGAAAAAGTGAAGTGATGAAAGAGAAAAAAGAAGTTACAAAATGTGGGACATAAAAAAGATAAAAAAAATTAGAGACCATAACACCACAATCGACCATGATGCTTAATAATATAGTATAGATAATATAGATGACTAAATAACAAAATTAAATTAAATTTAAATAAAGTAGCTAAACTTCTTGCAAGTTGACGCTGCAATATTTAAGAGTGGCGTTTATTAATAGATTTAATTTCATACAAAAGATTAGATAAAAAAATAAAACTAAATTTTCACGTAGTAAACTCGATAGAAAATACGACTTAAAAGAAGTAGCGGGAAATTTATGAAAAAAATGTTTTTGCCGGAAAAAAAAAACATCTCAATGATCCTAGATATGAGAGAATGCGGCGGAGCAAGTTTGGGAGACTGACGATTGATCTAAAAAACTGACGGCAAATTTGATAAGATGCCGGTAAATTTGAAAGAGTAGTGACAGATCTATATAGATATCAATATAATACATTTGAAAAGCTAGAGCGAAGTAGATATGAATTGATTGGAGCAACAATAATATTTTTCGCTGCCTATTGGAGCTTCAATTGATGTCTTTTTCTTGAGTCTAAATTGTTTACCTCTTCTGGATGATTGATTGTTATCTTGGCTTTTCCTCACATGTTACTGTTGTTGGTTCCTAGCTTATCTATCACAATCAAGGTTCTGGTCTCTGACCTTACTAATACATACGTATTTTGGTACAAGTTCACATGTTAATGGATCATTCCCTCCCCTTTTCACTTAGTACTTGTGGTGAAAGTGTAAATGTTAAAAAAACAGACAATTGATAATTTGAGATGCCTGATGGCAAGTTGAGAATGGAATGGAGTGAGCTAAAAGGCAATTAGGCATGCATGGTGATGGTCCCGATTTCCAGCTTCCAAATATCTGCAATGGTTTCAATGCGGTTGGACAGAGAATCATCATTTATTATCTGTACACGTTTGTGGATAAGGCTAAATATTTAATCTGTTTCATGACCTACACACTGGACCCAGTTCCTTGATTGAGATTTAGGGAGCTCCATTGTTACCATTCTTTATTTTGTCTAGTATCCATCCCACTACTGAATTGTCATATATGATGTCGTTTCTTATCCAGCTTCCTGTCAGACACTTGTTATGCTAATTTGTTTTGAAAAAAGAGAAAATTACATTTCATTGCCTTATATTCAGGCCTAATTATAATCTACCTAATCCATAATTTCAAAAAATTATAAATTAGTCTCTAATTTTTTAGAACCGTTTGTGGTTCCTAGGGTTTCATTATATCATTCCAAAATGTCCCTGATTTATTATTAAAATCATATTTTGTAGGTATCGTTTTATTATTTTTATAAACTTTAGGGATGATTTTGTAATTTTGGTCATATATTCAATGTAACACTCATAAAACCGTCAGGGACATAAATGTATTTTTACAAATTCTATTAAGGGGCCTTAGATCAAACAAAATTATAGGGGCTAAAATATAATTTTTTAAAAATCGTGTACTAGATTGTAATTAAGCCTAAATGCAGGGTAGTCATATGTAATTTTTCCTATTTTTTATAAATCTTGAAAAACGTGTTTAGCCCTGTTAGAAGCAGGTCAATCCAGAAAATAAAATCGATTAAATTAGTACAACAACAAACTAGTAATATGCATAACAATTTCATTGATCATTCAACTAAACGAAGATTATTATTTAATAATGGATAAGTATAATTCCTTTTGAAATGATTCGATACCTTTCGATTGCACCCAAAAATTTAACTAGGAATGGCATTATCTCTATCCATTTGTAGTAATTGCATAATTAAACTTTCCATTTTCTTTAGTCACCAACCTTGTTTCCATCGCAAACAATTATTAATGGTTGGACGAAAGCCCATTAGAATCACAACTTCCAGATTCTAATGTAAGTTTGTTTATGTAAAAGATAATACAATAATTCCAAGCAATATGATATTTAATTTCTGTGACGCGTATGCTTACTCTTACAAAATAAAATAAAATAAACTTTGTGAGATTTTCTTCAACCCTCGCACGTTGCCAACTTTGTGACACCCTCAAATATTTTTCTTTTTAAAAATTAAAAATGAATATTTAGATTCCTCCTATATATACCCAAGAAATATTCCTGTTTACATTGATCAAAGGGCACAAATCAATAGTAAATTCGATCAGAATTTAGAAGAGATCAATAATGGAGAAAAATGTAGTTGTAATTGTTGTTATGTGTTGCATTATTGGCGTGGCTTCTGCTCAACTAAAACTAGGGTTTTACAGTCAGACTTGTCCGAGGGCTGAGTCAATCATCCAAGGAGTTGTGCAGCAACGATTTAACCGTGATCGTTCCATCACTGCAACATTGCTACGAATGCATTTTCATGATTGTTTTGTTAGAGTAAGTGCCGAACAATGTTATGCTTTGATTCTTATATGGTTATTTGTTTCTATATCCTAATATATAAGTAATAACGGGCTCGAGCCGTTTTGTTCCATTTATGTGTAAAACTCTTTCTACGGATGATATCTGCATAGTTGGACTCAAATATGAAACTTTTGACTAAGATAGTATAACATTAGATCGCTGAGTTCCATCACTTTTATAGTTTCATCTTATTTGGTTGCATTGAATTTTAATTAATCGGTTTGATAATAATTAGATAAATATCTTGTTTGGAGACAAATCGATAGTGAAGTTTCTACTTTAGTGTGCCGACGAGGGGAGGCGATCGACAACCCTGATACTGAACTTGTATTTGAATTTGACCGGATAATCTTATCAAACTCGAGTTTGAGTTCTCAAACAAATTGATTCGACTTGTATACATCGCTAAAATTCAAGCAGGATTCCAATTTTTCCGAATGTTTTAGTACTCTCTAATGACCAGTTTGCTAAGTTCGATTATTTACATAACCTGTGTATTGATTATAAACCGTTAAGATTGTGGAAAAAAATATTATAAGATAACATTTTTGAATGGAAGGGTTCTAAATATTTCAAAATCTTCATTTTCTCGGCTTAATTTCTAATAATAAGTTCAAACAAATATCAATATAATTGCATGCTAGCTCCATGAACGTTTGCATTTCATTCCAAACCTCAGGGCTGCGACG
>JBBMKE010000001.1:5632771-5645998 GCA_037834125.1 Lippia alba | reverse complement strand
CTTATTAGATTTAATTTACCTTTTCTATCAAATTATTTATTAACTAAATTAATAATAATAAGACACCTTTACATTAGGCATCACAATATAATAAATTTATTGTGACGCATTTATTAAAGGGTGGGGGTGTACGTGGTTGGTTTAGGTGTATAAAATCTACCTGGCCTATTTTAGGCGGGTTCCTAATAACTTGAACCGTTGCGGTTTAAATTTTATTGTCAACCGAGCGGTTTGGGTCGGGCGGTTTTAAAAATCTAACGGTCGGTTTGGCGGGTAGACAGATTATTAAATTTTTTATTTTAAATCAAAACATATAAAAGATTATTCAAAATCTCAACAAGTCTTTGTATCAAAAATTTTGATAATACATTGCAAGTTGCAATTTAAAAAAAAAATTGATCAACTAACAAAAAGTGTAAACTAAATGTAGTAGAGTCTTCATAAGATAGTTGCCTAAAATTCATGAATATGCTCAATTGCTCATCTGCAAGAAATGTTGAAACGTAAGTTGTTTATAAAGGGTTTAACAACTAAAATAAATAATATAAATTATGAAAAAAATAAAGATGAAGATAAAAACTTAATTAGCTTGCCTTAAATATCTCTAATTCTCAACAATTTCTGCTTCTGTAGAAGAAATCTAAAACTCTATAAATTGAAAGAAAAGTTAAGAAATTAGCGATCATAAAATTAATTAAGATATTAAAATTGAAACATAAATATTATCAAAATGATTACCTTTAGTAATCTGTTCATACTTGTACTTCTTCCATTGGTACTTCCTTCATAGACTTTTGTAAGTCAATCGTAATAGGCTTTGCCTTAACCAATTTTGGCAACACACAAGAGCTTCCACCATTTCAGGATTGAGTGAGCTTCTGTATGGGTCGAGAATACGCCTACTAGTACTAAAAGCCGATTCGGATGCCACTTATCCGGTCAAAATCTTGGCTAATTGATCGAAGTGGGTAGCTCCAGTAGACCCATAGATCGTGTAGAGACTGGAATAGCTAAAACATCTCTCGCAATTTGAGAGAGCATAGGAAACTTTGATGAGTTAACCTTCCACCATTGTAAGATATCAAAGGTCTCCACATCCTTTTCACAATTTTCCTCCAAATATCTTGTAAGTTCAGACATGCTATCAATGAATTCATTTTCCTCCAAATTTTTTGCAAATTGAGATGATAAGAACTTTACAGTATCAATTCCCCATCAATAGTCATGGAATCCAAAGCTGGATTTGAGCTTGAAGGCTCATGCTTAGTATGGGTAAAAGAAATGGATGTAAATAAGTTATCTCTGCTGTAAATGAACATTATATGATGTGCTCTTTGTTTGCCACATTTAAACCCCATTCTATGTTGTAGGAATTGAAAGAAGTTACTTACCATATTTATTGATGTTCCTTTTCCGGAATTGGTTCGACCTATGTCGAATATGAAAACTATTGGTGATTCCATTGGCGAGATGGTTTCATGGCCCAAAAACTTGGTAATTATAACTTTAAAATCCTCATAAAAGTAATCTTAATTATTTTTAAGTGCTAAATAACTCCTTTTTTTCAACATAGGTGGTGGTGGATGGAGAGTGATAAAGAAGTTTCGAATCAATGATTGGATCTATAATTAGTAGTTAAATTTCAGTTCGCTCGATATGACTCATTTATTAAGGTTAGTATATATATTGGTTAGAATTCAACATTATGTCATTGGTGTTGTTATTTTTGGATAACAGATAATTTTAAAAGTATTGACGCATGTAAAGCGTCACAATATTAATTTATTATCACACTTACAAGCGTCATGATAGTTTAAAAATGAGAAACAAAAACGCGTCACAATATACACATTTTTTTATGAGGATAACATTGTCATAATAGAACCATATTAAGACGCTTTAACACACCTCATAAAAAGGTAGTTATGGTAGCTAAGATTTCAAACGAGATACGCAAATGCGTCACAACATATAGCTATAGCGACGCCTTCACCAATCACAATAGATACACTGTTGAGATGCCGAAAGCCGTCATTATAAGCTATTGCAATGCCAGAATAGTTGAAGCCTTAGGTCGGCATCGGAACAGCGAAAGCATCACAAAAACTACTTGTAGTGACGAATTTGAGCGTCACAAAATCTCGAATTTTTTGTAGTGAGTAAGGAAATTCTTTTATGTTTAACTTGAGAAGTGCCTTCATGTGTAACTTGTATCATTTCCCACATTTCTTTTGCAGTGCTGTAAATGCTAACTCGATTGTACTCACTTTTGCATAAAGAGTAAGAAAGTATGTTCTTGGCCTTTGCATTTAAAGATATCAACTTTTTGTCCTTAGGAGTATATTCACTTTTTTTTTGGAACATCTAAGCCATTTTCATATTTCATGGGAATTTTTGCTACTGAGATAACAATGTCCCATAAATCATATTCAATGGATATGAAGAATTCTTCTACTTTGTTTTTCCATGTGGCATAATTTGAGCCATCAAGCAGCGGAGGTCTGGTGTGTGACGCCCCCTCAGCATAAGTCTCGTTTAGAGACTCCATAGGATCGCTTAACTTTTGATAGTTGTACTAATAGGAATGTTGAGTACCAAGCTCTTATACCCTTTATTAGAAATTAAGAGGGGGTGAGTTGATCATTGTTCCATTTTCATTTCAAATCCCAACTTGAAATATAAAAGTTAATCACTTCAGAGTGATGATAACGATGATGCAGCAGAAGTGAGTGATGAATAATAAGATGATCAAGCACAACACAAGTGTTTAGAGAGGTTTGGCCCCAAAGGTTGTGAAAACACGAACCTTTGAGATTAATCCTCTGCCTAAGTTGTTTACACTTAGGATTTTAAAAGGTTATCACTAAATAAATAGAGTACAAGATACAATGATGAAGCTGTCCTTGGGACAAAACAAACCAAGGAGTATTTCTACCAGACAAGCTGCAGGACTCCAAATCTCTTTGCAAAATAACCCACTAAGAGCCAACTCTAAGTATTAACAAAAGAAAGAAGTAGCAAAGAGAATTCAGAAAAAAAAATCCAAAAAGACGCAGAAGACTCTATTTAAAAGATAATCTAAAACTAGTCGTTATTCTCCAATGGTCTTCAAGACCATCTTGTCATATTTGAGTTTTCTCCTTTTACCAGTCCCTGTACTTGCAATAAAAAAGGTTAGTGGAGATAAAATAATTTTTGAGTCATTTCATCAAAACACAACCAAGGGATTTCATCAACATTGACGAATAACATCTTATGGTAATGATTGGGTAGGATATTTCATAAATGGACGATGGAGCGAGATTTTTCCTAATACTATAGTGAAGCATTTGGGACGGGGCAAATCCGATCGTTGCCCATTGTGGCTAAAATACAAGAATAAAAACCAACAACGTCCTTTTTTTCAGTGTCAAGAGATGTGGTTAGGCACTCGAACATAGAGCCTAATATCAAAGTAAACTGATTACACTGACACTAAATCAAAAGGTGGAATCAGGAGGTGTTTAGAAATATATTTGACCCAATTAGAAATGTGGAGTAATCAATTTGGCAGCGAATGAGACTATGATAATAAACCCACGAATGATAATTTGATGGAAACGAATAGACATACTGTAGCTTGGCACAAGGCGTTGGCTATGGAGGAGGACTTATGGTGACACAAATACACATTTATGTTGATTCAAGAAGGGAAAAGAATACGAAGTATTTTCATTCTTTGATTAAGAAAAAATGGTTTTGGGGACAAATCAATTTTGTACAAGGATATACTGATAAGATTACTAATCAACATAAAGGAGTGAGCAAATGCTTACTTTAGGCGCCTTTTAAACACGCAAGGTAGTCATTCTGACCTGGAAACACCGTCTGGAATGTGTGGTAATAGTTTTACACCATAGAAATCATGACTTTCTATATATGTACAAAGCCTTCTGAGAGAGAAATTAAGGACATTGTTTTCTCACTGAGTTCTTCTAGCGCAACATCCGAAAGACTTCAATACGTGTTATACGGTAGCGACTGAAGCTGTTCGAGAGTTCTTTGATGGCGCATTGCTAACACTAGCTTACACCGCAACATGTGTTATACTTATTCCAAAGAAAAAAAAGAGAATTTGGGGTATTGGACGGGGAATAGGCCAGTTAGTTTATGTACTGTTTCGAGTAAAATTAGGGAAAATATCATTTTTCATCCTTTATATATTGCGTTTTCGATTTTGATCCTGAACTTTTCACTTTTCTCACATTGCATTCTTTATATTTCAAAAACTCTCAATTTCAATCCTTTAGCTAATAGACGTTAAATATTGGACACACGCTCCACTTACATTCATTCGGGCCATGTGAGAGACATGCACCTTTTTCCGATATAAAATTAACGTCCGTATGCAATGTTAGAAAAGCGAAAAGTTCAGGACCAAAACTGAAAAACGTCACATATAGAGGACGAAAAATGATATTTTCTCATAAAATTATTATGAAGAATTACGATTAGATTATCAACTTTGCAACTAATCTTACCTAAGCAAAAGGGTCTTGTGAAGGGATGAAACATCAATGAAAACGTGTTTCTTAAATTGGATATGGCTTAGGCATATGATCGCCTCAAGTCGGAACTTTGATTCCGCATGCTAAGTGAAAAATTTCTTGAGTTGTAATCGTACATTGAGCCTGAGGCAATCGTAAAAGAGCCTCTGCATAAATATGAGTATCCTTGGAGTGAGATGCATCCCCCAAATGTTCTTGAGGAGCATACTCGGCTCTCTCCGACTCTTACACTGATGGGCTCAACAGATCCACACCGTAAGCGAGTCATGATTCAAAAGACTCACTAGTACTGCCTGGGAGTGTGGGAGCTTTGATGCTCGAACGAATGGGCACGCTAGTAGGGTCCAGGCCATTCCCTTTCCCTCGTTCCCGATTGACGCATGAGCCGTCGGCCCTCGTTACAGCGTTTGCTGGGGAGTCTGCCCTCTACTCTGAGGTGCTCCCCTGGAAGTACCAAACCTCGGACTAAGTACGCTCCCAGGCCCAAGGCTCTCAACCACTTCACCAAGAATCTACTTTCCTGAGCGTCGCCACGCTCGAAAGCCTATATGAGAGCATCCCAGCGCTCAGGGGAATTTATCCATAACTGCCGCTGACCCAACGCACTCAACTTTGGCATGTTGGAAAAGTTCCTTAGAAAGCCGATTAGTTATAATTCATTTTGGAACTTTCCTAATATCGGTGATAAGAAGTTGAGTTTTAGATTCATTTTGGGTAACTTTGAATGCAACCTTACCGGTTGAGCTCTTATTTGTGCATTTGAGTGTTTCATTGAGAATTTTGTATGATCTTGTATTCCCTCGATGCTATTTGATGTCTATTATGTTTATGCATGAGATAATCTCTGAATAATATACGTTTTTATTATTATCATAGGTTAACACTTCTTTATATGCCAAATACGTTTTCTAAGTGTTTCCATTACGGGCGTATATATTAGAATTCCCCTAATCCATTAAGCTGTTAGGGACTTTGCCTTTAGGTGAATGGCACATGAAATAAGCCCTAACTTAAGGCGGATTAGAAACTACTCCATGTCGATGAGTCTTACAAACAATGGGAGTGTTGATTAGGCTCGGTTGAGACTTGCTTGTGTGATTGTGTCCTTAAGAAGGAGCATCCTATTTCATGGGGTTTAAACTGCATTGGTGATGAGTACGCAATACATGAGGGTGCTCGTTAATTAGAATGGGTACACTGAGGTGTCTCGCGTGAGAATATTCCTAAATGGGAAAGGAAGTTTCCACTTCAAGAAGAAGGAAATTCCAGATTAGAAAATATATCACAGGTCAATGGCGTGAGTAAGATAATCCTTAGACTTGAGATTCCATTGATGCTTTATGTGAGCTAACTCTGTAGTATTTGACATAAGTCTTAAAGGATGTCCTTCAGACAACTGATTCAAGACTTATGCTGGGGCTACACAAGTGGCACATGAAAGTATGTGAGAATCAACAAAGGACCTACGCTTGCTGCGATCCAAGAAGATCTCTCATTGCATAAGTCGGTCATATACATCCTAAACCCTCGACCGAGGCAGTGGATCAAGACATCAAGAAAAGGGTTTCTTGGATTGAGATCAAATAGATATGAAACACACTTATCTTTAAGATTGAGATTAGTGTGGTTCTCACTATTCCCATGCCCTAGATCTTAATCGAGAGATGGGATGGTAGGAGGATCGTACCTCACAGGTGTCATTGACTGAAAGGTTCTTTCGAATATATATTCATTGTTCATACACCTGTGGCTAGATTATGGTAGTATGATCTGTGAGACTAATAATGCAGATTAGTCTCACTGTTAACTGAAAATGAACCTACAGTGTCACACGCAAATGCGTACAAAGGGTACTGAAAGAAAGATCAAGTAGTTAATCAAAACGAGACCGCACGTGTAAATGTACAAGTGTGGAACGAGAACCTCGAGTTTGGGCGTGTGGTCCAATTGTAGAATTAGACCACATGTTAATTAATTGGAGAATTAATTATAAAGCTCAAGTATAATTAATTAGAGAATTAATTATGAATTCCTAATATAATTAATTCAGAAAATTAATTATATGACCGAAATAGAATTAATTAGAGAATTAACTTTAGCTCATTGGAATTAATTAGAGAATTAATTCTAAAGCCCTTCAAGTAATTAATTAGAGAATAAATTCTAAGTATTTAATTATTTAGTTGTTCTAATTTGATTAGAATAAATAAATATCTTCTGTTTATTATTCTAGTGAATATTAGTTCTAATATGATTAGAATAATATTATGAGAATAAGATATTAATTATTTTTAGAATAATTAATATTTCTATTATTGATTAGGAACTCTTTTCCTAGAAGAAATAGAATATCTTATTTTGAATAGGATTCCTATTTCTTGAAGGAAAATAAAATAGAAGAAAATCAAAGTTGGAATCCGATTCCGACTCAACTTTGGGAAGGTTTGAACCCTACCTTATAAAAGGTCTTGAGGCATGACTTTTTCTCTTTACGCGTGATCAAGGAGATCATGCCTAACCTTCATGGATTCAAGAATTGGGGATAATTCTCTTGCTCTCTTTCTTCTCGTTTTATGTTTCTTTCTTTAAACATATTATATCGCTAGCACTTTACCTAACATGATTTGTATCTAGGCTGGTGTGGATTATTTTTCTAGAGGAGACCTTACGTGGAATCTAAAGTAGAAAGAAACTTTCGAGAGACGAGGGTTGCCATTACCGCATGAAGAACGTTCTTGGGCCGCTAGAACGTGTCAAGAAAGAGCCCCTTTAAAGTAAGTTATTGATCCTTACGAATCTGGAAATAGGAATTACGAGTTCCGATCTTGCCTAGTTGGGAAAATTTTTAAATTCCCGCTGCGTTTCTATTCCTTATTTCCCCAACATCTAACATTTTTTTCCTTTCAAAGAATGCTACATATAATGAAATTTTTATATTTTTATAATGAAATAATTTTATATATACAATTTATGAATGTTAATTTTATTTATTTTTAATATTGAGCATGCATATTTATATTGAGATGTAATTTTTTTTTTTCGGTCCACATATTGAGATGTTATTCTTTGTTGTAAGTTAGATACATTACGGATTACTAATGTTTAAAATATTTATTTAAATAATTTTGATAGATATTTATGTTAATTTACTAGTGCATGGATTATTGACGTGTTTTTTGTTATAATTTTCTAGTAAAATTTTATTATTCCAAACGAATAAGTTTAAATAAACTACGAATAATTAATCAAACATCCCCACTATATATTAATACTTTTCCTAAACCCCAAATTCATTTTTTTTATGTTTTAAGGATCAATTATCATTCAAACTTTTCTAAACCCCCTATTTCGTGTAAAAATACAAAAATATCCTTAATAAAACATGAGAAATTAACCCAATGCCCTTATTTCTTCTTCCCCATTTTTTCCCTTTTTTTTTCCTTCTTCTTCCTGTGTTTCTTTTCACAGTAGTTCCGGCGCCGTATCCGGCCACTTTCCGGAGACGGCGCCTAGGTCTTTCAACTCAATTCGATGACCCGACTTCATTCGTGGCAACCCCATCTCATGAAAATGGCCGGAGAAAGCGCCGGAGCTCCCCCAAAAATATGGGTCTTCTCAAGACGAAATGGATTTTCCGTCGACGACATTCTGTCATGAAATGTTTTAATTTGGAGCCAATTCTCCATTTAAATGCTAGCCGTTGGATGGGAATTAATCTGGGCCGCAAGATGATATTTAAATTTGTTCCTCCAAACGGTCTCGTCCCAACTTATTCACATGTCATCAGCACCGTTGATCTTGGCGCCAGCAGTCCAACCACTAAGATTAAATCGCCTCAATGGTTAATCCTGACCACTTATAAGACTCTAATTCTACGGTTGTGATGCCCCATGTTTTCGTCGTACAGGTACGCGAGCCACACGTGTGTGTTCTTGAGAGTTGGATTCGATTCGCATGCTTATATGACTTATGTGACTATGTGTTTATATTTAAATCTTGCTTATTTGATCTCATTTTCATTTATATCATATAATTCATTTCATAACATAGTATATAGTTTCATTTCATAAACATTTCATACTTTCATAATCTATACTTATAATATATATATTTCATAAAATGCATACATTACCTTATACACATTTCATTTCATTTCATTTCATACATTATACTATGTAATATATATGTTCTTATATCTTATAATATATATACATAAGAGAATTCAAAAATTGTACATACACATATACAGTACCAACTCTTATACAATATATACAGTATACAATATATACATTCAGTGGCGGAGCCAGAAACTTTTTTCGGGGGGGTCAGTCAAAGCATAATACTAAAAAAAAATCTCGTAAAATTTTGTTTAGGTATGATTGAGCCTCATTAGTATTAATTTTAACTTTGGTGAGGGGGTCAATTATCAAAAATCTCATAAAATTACATATAAGTATATCTATTTATCTATATAATTAAAAAAAATTGAGGGTGGTCAATTGCCTTTGGCTCCGCCAGTATATAAATTTCTTCTCTGTTTCCTCACCTCCATTTCTGGGTTTTTTGAGACTGTTGCATTGCTCAATTAATTAATATAATCTGTTTTACTGCTTAATTGTTGGTTGCATGTTAGTATAATTGTCCAGATTGTTACACATTCCGTCGACTTTCTTGGACGATTTTTGTATGGATTTTGAAGATCTCGACACAGAGAGAGTCAATTGCAATTTATGGAATCGATTTTCGTTAATCGGTTTGAGAGTTATTGTCATTTCTTTTTTTTTTTTTTGAAATTTTTTAGATCTAAAATTTTTTATTTGAATTTGAGAACAAATGGCTATGAATTTTGAAAAACTAACCGAAGATATGGAACGAAGACGAGGAGTATGTTCCCGATGAATTTTTCAGAATTTTTTGGATCACCTCCGGTGGCGGCGGCCGAGCTCTGGCGACAGGAGAGAGGAAAAAGATGATGAGGTGTGGATTTAGTAAAAAGGGATGTGGAAAAAGTAAAAAAATAGAGACAAAATAGACCTTTTATATGATTAGAGGGTTTAGAAAAAAATATTTTATATATTGGGGAGTTTTAAATAATTATTAGAGATATTTGATACTATTAAAAAATTTTCCCAAACTATACATAATAATAAGATATAAAGATAAGGTAAAATTTATAATTTTTTCATCATACGAACATTCTTCGGCTGCCCCGGGCAACTCCTCCTTGTCTGGCACGACGTCGTAGCTTTCCCAATCCCCCAAATCAAGCCCTAATTTCACCAATCAAATCAACGTACAACTTCTGAAAGCGCGGGTACTTTAGCCGGCTTCTTATCCATGACTATGAGTTTACTGATCACAGATTCTCGCGCGCCTCCAAAAAAGAGAAATGGAGGCTACTACAATCACGTTCATCCCGCATTTTCTTCTCCATTCAGAACCTCGTTCTCGCAGAAGGGCTAAACGCATACTAGTTAAAGCATCAGCTGCAGAAAAGAAGGAGGTGAGAGTATGCACCAACAGGACATGCAGAAAGCAAGGTTCTTTAGACGTTTTGCAAGTTCTATCCGGAATTGCCCCACCGTCTGTTGCAGTGAACTCCTGCGGATGTTTGGGGCGATGTGGGTCGGGCCCCAACATCGTAATTTTGCCGCAGGGTGTGTTTGTTGGGCATTGTGGGACGCCGAGCAAGGCTGCCAATGCGATGTCTGTTATATGCGGGGTTGAAGATAATGGCGACTCTGAGAGGAAGTGTTTGGAAGCATTGGCGTTGAGGAAGAGAGCTGAAGATGAGATGGGGTGTGGTGATTTTGCTCAAGCTCATAGTTTACTCTCGGAGGTATGGTTTGTTGATCTTTTTCGTGCAAAAATGGAAGTTTTGATACTTTGTGGTGGAGGGAAAATGAAAATTGATTTGATAACTTTCATGTTTGGAAGAACAAATCTTGATTTTGATGCTTTTGGAGACTTGTATTGAGTGTTTTGACTGATAAACAAACACCAAATTGGATGTAGGATAATGATGATCTCATTTATGTATTTGCAGGCAATAGATCTCAAACCATTTGGGGGTTTGCATATAATATACAAAGACAGGTTTGTTGGAACAATAACTTCATTCGATTCCCCAAGAACAGTTATTTATGTTCCTTGCGATTTATCTGGATTTTTGGGACATTCTTACTGCGGTGCTATATCCAAATGAATTTCGACGAATAAGGTCATATAAAACGCATTTTTCATCAGGTCTGCAGCAAGGTTAGCAATGGGAGATACAAATGGTGCACTTGAGGATGCTAAAGAGGCTTTGACTCTTGCTCGTTACTACCCTGAGGCAAGTGCTACTGTTTGTAACACACTGCAATCATTTTGCTGTCAAAATATTAGTTGGCTATCTGTGCTTTCTAGACTTGAGTCTTTAGTTGGCTATCTGTGCATTCTAGACTTGAGTCTTTAGAAAGTCAGACATAGAACTTTGTAAGATTCTTTTTTATTGTTTTTGTCTTGTACTCGTTGATCACGTAATGCTTATTCAGTCAGTGAAATATTTGTAATCTCAAATTCACAGGCTTATATTTGCGAGGGTGATGTTTTAATGGCTATGGATCAACTTGATGCAGCTGAGGAATCGTATTCGATAGCTCTAGAATTAGACCCTTCCATTCGTCGCTCCAAATCATTCAAGGTATTTTCCTCATAATTCTTTGGAATAATTATACAAGACATACTATGAGGTTTGGCCTAATCACAAAATTTCCTTGAGGGTTTAGAGATCACATAAACTTCCCGGGGGAGGTTTGGCCTAACACGTGCTATTAAAGTCATAAATTTAACTATCAAATATTGATGAACAATGTCAAAATCAAAGTAGGTGTTCATAAAGAATTAAAAATGTCACCCTCAGAATTCATCGTTATGGACATATTATGAATTTTTTTGACAGTGAGAAGAGTTTGTAATTTCCTAAACCTCAAGGAAAGCGTGTAATTAGGCTAAACCTCAGGGTACGGCAATGTAATTATATCCAATTCTTTTGAAGTAGGTGCCACCCCACGCCACCAAAATGAAATTGGAAAAAAGAAAACCCAAAAGCAGTTTATAGGAAGACAGATTTATGTGTTAATCTCGAAAGCAGTTTCTGCAAAATAATGTAATGGCCCCTTTGTACAATCCTAGTAACATGGCGTATAAGCTTTGTTCTTGGTCTCGTTTGGGTCTGACATCATGTATTTTTCAAAATGAGACCATTCTCCACTTAACTTATTACTCATGCTTTTCATTTCAGGCTAGAATAGCAAAGCTTCAAGAGAAACTTGCTCCGGCAAGGTCAGGATGAATATGGCTTCATATTAGGTAGGTTGGTCGTATTTAACAAAGTAATAGGGTAGGCTAATTTATGTTCAGTAAACATTGTATACCCAAATGGACTTAATTTGTATACCTTGGCATTTTCATGAAGGCACTAAAGTGGAGTTTAACGCGTTCGAGTAAAGAGTTAGTTCTTTGAATCATGAAAAGCTTGATTAGTTCATTTAAATGGAGATACACATTTACAGAACCTCTAAATACTTCATAATTTACAAACTCAGATCGCACAAGAAACTTTCAAATCCATAGGTTAGAATAACATTTCTTCTATTACTGCTGGGGAAACTTAAGGATTCTACCGAAATAAAACCTTTACAAACTATTAGGTTTACATCGATCTTCATTTTCTGCATATATATTGTCATATTAGAGCAGAACTCATAATACATATATATAAGCAAAATACTATGCTATAGTTTGCATCTCCATGTTCTCCACGTAGGGTTCTTTCTCCTCAACAAGTACCCGAATCCAAGTTGGGCCCACATAGAAACATATCGAACTTCTTGACCTTACCCCACAACTTAGACCCCTTTCCACTTTCAACCCCACTATTCCCATTCCCATTCCCATTCCCATTTCCATTCCCATTCCCATCACCAACTTTCTTCACATTAAAGCTAAAACATTTCCTAAGCCTCGTGGCACCACCACCACTGCTGCCACTACGTTCAAAGCACTCCTCCAAACTTACCTCTCCACCACCACTTTTCCTCCCCTTACTCTTCTCCTCTTCCTGCTTTACAAGCTGGTCATAATACTCCTTATTCCTCTTCTCCAACCCGTGAATCTGCCCCTGAAGATCCTCAATCTTCCTACTCAGCATACAAACCCGATGATCCTCCCTCGTCTTCAACACACATCTCGCCAGCTCAGCAGCCTTCCTCTTCAAGAACAGAGATTCCGAAGCCAACCCTTTATTCTCCTCCACCAAAGCCGAAACCCTATACCCCAGAGTCGCATTATCATTCAAAAGAATCAGCCTTTCCGACTCCAACACATCCAGCAAATTCGTCTGAAGCTCCATTTTCCTCGTTGACTCTCCCCACCGTTTCTCCACCACAGTAAGTTCATCAAGAATGATGTCGTACTCTACTGTTTTCATAACTACATCTGCAATAACTGCATCAGCATCCACTTCTTTCTCGAATTGCGTTGCAGGTGGCTGGAAAGATAGAGAGCTTTCAGCATCGGAATCAATGACTTCGCCGTCATCAACTTCACTGGTCTCATCAAATTTCAACGATTGGACTGGAACAGGGGAAGAGCTTCGGCTTCCACGCATTTGGTGGCTGTTCTTGGAAAGTGATTG
>JBBMKE010000001.1:5587447-5599354 GCA_037834125.1 Lippia alba | reverse complement strand
TTAGATTTAATTAGATTTTATATGTGAATTTGAATTTTGTGTTATTAGTGTATTCTTAGTTGTATTCTATTCAGGTACCGATAATTAGTGCATTTGATGGTATTCATGGTCATAATAAATGCTTAATTCGATTAATTTTGTTATAATGTAGTTTGGATTCTGTAATAACAAGTACTTACCTTAATTTTGTGAGTATGGATGACAGCGCCAGTGTGTACATCGAATTTGAGTAACTAATATGCATGAAGGAGGTCTGTTTTTAGGCGACATTCGTGTCATTAATAGTTGTATCTTCTAAGCTGTAAATATGATATGTCAAATCAAAATTGGGCATTTAGGCAACAATAAAACAATAATGATATATACAATAAATTAATATGGTGTGTCGTTTATCGATCGAATGGAAAATTCTAGTCCGCATTGATAACGGATTAAGTAAACGTTAGTAAGTTGTACAAAATATTATGGTATGTACGGAGGATAAAACAAAATAAATATTAATTAGTTGTACGGAAAATTTTAAATACGTATCGAGGTGAAATAGGTAAACATTAGTTAATTGTACTGAAATTTCCAACATGTATCAAAGATGAAATAAGTAAATTTTAATTAGTTGATGTGGGGAAATTTTTAATTCTTATCGAGGATGAGATTAGATTTAATTAGATTTTGTGTGAATTTGAATTTTGTATTATTAGCACACTCTTAATTTTGTTATAATGTTGTTTGGATTCTGTAATAAAAGGACTTACCTTAATTTTGTGAGTATTGATGACAAGGTGAGTGTGTCCGATTGTGAGCAATTATTATCCATGAGGTCTGTTTTTAGGCGACGTTCATTAATTAATTTCTTGACACTAATTGTAAATATGATATGTCAAAAGTCATAATTAAGAATTTTATTACAATAATGAAAAAGATTATCATAAAATAAATTGATATGTTATGTTATGTATCGATCTGTACGAAGAATTCTAGCCGTATCAAGAATTAATCAAATAAATATTAGTTAGTCCTGAGGAAGATTCTAATTTGTATTGAAGTTAAGTAAATATCTATGATGCACAGACACGGACACGGCTACACGGACACGGCTACACGGACACGGCGACATGGATTTTTAAAAAAATTTAGGACACGACACGGGTTCGACATGACTATATTATATTTATATAAATAAATTATATATATCTATATATATATAAATTTATATAAAATAAAATATTCATAAAATATTCAATATTACAAATTTAAATAATATACACCATTTTTCAATTCAATATTTTAAATAATTACAAATAATACTAATATATTTTTATATAATGATATTATAAAAAATTAAATTAAATTAATATTATACATCTTTTATCACATTTATATAATTTTTTTCTTAAAAAATTATATACTCAAATTTTTAGTAGAAATAAATTAAAAATTAATTTTTTATTGAATTTTTCTTGTCGAAGTGTTCGGGCCGTGTCAGACACATTTCGCGCCATGTCCGAGCCGTGTCGGACACGTGTCCTAGCCGTGTCCCCGGCGTGTCGGAATTTTTTTTAATTTTTGGACACGTTTTGCCATGTCGGACGCGTGTTGGTGCCGTATCAGAGGCGTGACACGTGCCCGACACTGCACGGGGATAAACTACGGAGTGTCCGTGCTTTATAGATACTTTCTTAACATATTACTAAACATGGGACGTTATTAACTATTTGAAAAAATGGTCATCATGAACTCAAAAAATTTGAGTCGTTAAAATATAAAACAAATATTAGAGTCTTAAAAATACATGTGCAATGTACATGCACTTTTCCAGTTTAATAATTATAAGTACGTTAAAAGAGATAACATTTTCAAATTCATTAACATTAGGGACGAGGGTTTTATTGGAGTACAACTATTGTTCAAAACTTTGAGAATAGTTACACATGCATTTAGTCAACCAATCAAAGTTATTTATCTTATTAAGTTAACTAATCCTGATTATAATCTCTTTTTGATATAACTTTCACATTTTTAATAGCTTTAAAACGTTATAGCTTGCTTCACACCTATGAAATTCTCTAGGAGTTTGTCATAATTTTTTTAACATAAGAATTAATTTTTAATTATTTTGATCATTAGGAAAATCTACGTAATTTATATATATTTTTTTACTAAATAACTCATATGAAATTATTCTAAACATTAGGGACAATACATGTAAATAATGGTAGACTATATTAATTCTAGTAATGTTGAGGGGTTGTAAGTGAGAGGCTACACGGGATGGGGATGGGGATGGGGATGGGGATGGGGGAGTAATGTTTTCGAGTGAATATGGATCTTACTGGATCCCCAATCTCATGATCTGCATATCAAGAAATGGATCTGATCCAGGGAACACGTGAAAGAAACAACCAATAGAAAACACAAAGACTATACGAAAATCTTTATCGAAGGTTTGTTAATGCATTTACTATATAATAATTTAGGTTTGTAAATGTATTCAATATATATATAAGATTTTTTATGCAGCTTTTGTAGATAATTCTTATAAATTAAAAGAAGTTAATTTAAAGATATAAGTCAATTACGACAAAAATGCAAATACATTATTTTATTATACTCTTTGTGGTTCGAGTCCATTATTGCTAAAAGATATACATGGCCATTTAATGGATTCGATTACACACTTTATCATTCGAGTCCATTGTTTCTAAAAGATATACTTAGCAACTAAATGGATTCGAGTCCATTGTTACTAAAATATACACAAAATAGATTATGCAACATTATTGGGTACAAATATTGAAGGGAAAATTCATAGTTAGAATCCTTATTCTGACTGTAGAGAAAATAGATTATGTAACATTATTGGGTACAAATATTGAACGGAAAATTCATAGTTAGAATCCTTATTCTGACTGTAGAGAAGTTTAACTTTCTATTATCATGAAGAGTTTGTTGTCACATTACACATAACTCTTTTCACACATTAAACTCCTTTCACTGCAATTGATTTGTTGCTAACATGATTATACTCCCTTTATTTGCATTAGTTTTTGTTACTATTTCTATGGTGGTATCTATCTATTATTGTCAACTATCCTGGAAAAGCTCTTACATCACCTTTACTTACTTTGCTTGGTAACGTTGTCGATATAAGTCTAATTAAGGCTACAAATCATTTAATTTCTATTTTTTCCTAATTTATGAAACCTCTACTCCTTGGACATATTATATGTTAATTACATTAAATTTATACTTTCTTCACATATTATTGATCATGAGATATTATTAACTATTTGAAAAGATGATCATCATGAACTTAATAAATTTAACTTGGTAAAATATAAATACTGGAGTCTTAAAAATACAGGTGCAATGTACGTGCGTTTTACTAGTTTAATAATAATTATAAGTACGTTAAAAAAGAGAAAAAAGTTTAAATTCATTTAAAAACATTAGAGAGGCTTTTGGAGTACAACTATTGTTCAAAACTTTGAGAATAGTTACACATGCATTTAGTTAACCGATCGCGGATATTTTCCTCTTTTAATTTTATTTTATTATTATTTTTTTTGTGGGGAAAAGAAGACAAAGCCTTCCCAGATTATTTCCCTTATTAAGTTAACTAATTCTAATTCTAATTTCTTTTAAATATAACTTTTACATTTCTAATAGCTTTAAAACATTATAACTAGCTTCACATCTATGGAATTCTCTGAGAATTTATCATAATTTTTTTTAACATAAGAATTAATTTTCAATTATTTTGATCAGTAGGGACAATACACATAATTTTATTTTTTTAAACTAAATAATTGATATGCAATTATTCTAAACATTACGAACGATACACATAAATAATGGTAGACTATTTTAATTCAAGTAATAATGAGGGATTGTAGGTGAGAGGCCACACGAGATGGGGATGAGAGAGTAATGTTGTCAAATGGATCAGATCTTACTGGATCCCTAATCTCACTATCTGCAGGTCAAGAAATTGATCTGATACTGGGCACATGTGAAAGAAACAATCAACAGAAAACAAAATGTATAAGAAAGTGTGACCGGTGCAAGCCATTGATATAAAATAAGACTATAAAAATTCTTTATCGAAGCTTTATTAATGCATTTACTATATAAGTAATTAGGTACGTATATTTATTCAATATATAAGATTTTTCACGCGGCTTTAATAAATCGTATAACTTAAAAGAAGTTAATTTAAAGATATTAGTCTAATTTAGAGCCAATTTATAGATAAATCGTATAAATTAAAAGAAGTTAATTTAAAGATATCACTCTAATTACGACACAAATGTAAAAACATTATTTCATTACACACTACCAACATACAGTTGATTCAAGTGGATAGGAGTTTGAATTTACTTAAGCAATGTCTCAGGTTCGAACCTTGTGGATAAAATTATTTCATTACACACTTTGTCATTTTCATTACACACTTTGAGACGTTCTATTACATACTTTGTCATTTAATGTATACATTGTCATTTAATGGATTCGAGTCCATTATTACAGGATTCTATTACATACTTTGTCATTTAATGTATACATTGTCATTTAATGGATTCGAGTCCCATATTACAGGATTTTATACATACTTTGTCATTTATTGTATACTTTGTCAATTACGGATTCGAGTCCATTAATATTGCTAAAAGATACATAAAATAGATTAAGTAAGATACTTTGTCATGTAATGTATACATTGCCATTTAATGGATTCGAGTCCATTATTACTAAAAGATATAGAAAATGGATTATGTAAGATAATTGACTATAGAAATTGAGGTAAAATTCATAATGAGCATCGTGAGTGGAAATTTTATAGTGAGAATCCTTACCCTGACCATTAAAAAGTTTACTTTTTTAATATCGTGAAGAGTTTGTTATCACACCACACATAACTCTATTTATGCATTAAGCTCTTTTCACAACAATTAATTTGTTGCAAACATGATTATACTAAATTCCTTTGTGTTTACCTTTGTTACCATTTCTATGCAGGTATTTATATCTTCTTGTTAGCTATCCAATGACAGTCTTACATCAATTTACTTTGGTTGGTACCCTTGTTGATATCAATCTAATTATGGTACAAATAACTTAATTTCTATTTTTCCTAATTTATGGAACCACTACTCATTCGGCATATTATATCTTAATTACAGGAAAGTTATCCATTCTCAACATATTATTCATCATGAGATGTTATTAACTATTTGAATTCAGCAAATTCAAGTTGTTAAAATATAAAAAAATAATGCTCGCGCATTTTTTTAGTTTATTAATTATAAGACGTTAAAAAAGAGAATATATTTAAATTCATTTAAAAAAATTAGAGAGGGGTTTGGAGTACAGCTATTGTTAAAAATAAAAACTATGAGAATTCTTACATATGCATTTAGTCAATCAATTGCCATTAATTTTCTTATAAGTTGATTAATCTCGATTATAATCTATTTTTGATAAAACTTTTACAATTTTTATTTGCTTGACAACGTTATAGCTTCACACCTACGGAAATCTTGGGATATTCTCATAACTTGTTTAACATAAAAATTAATTTGTAATTATTTTAAACATTAGAGACAATACGCGTAAATGATAATTTTCTTAACTTAAAAATCAATGTATAATTATTCTAAACATCGTGGACAATACACATAAATTATAATTTTCCCAACAAAATACCTTATTTGCAATTACTCTAAACATTAGGACGATACGCGTAAATTCAAAGAATAAAAATACGCTCCCTAAAACCTTAAAACCCACATTCCACTTCCAAGCACACACATCTGAAAAGTGTACCAATAAAGCCAAAGGTTTGATTTTTGAAGAAGGAAAAGGCTATACGATGATGGCTGCGAACCCTCTCATGCGGAAATCGCATCTTCTTTTCAAATGGTCTGCTTTTTCTCGCGCTTCCAGTGTCTCAGTTGGAAGCTATATGAATGCAAGCAGTAGGATTCAAGTGGGCAATCCAATTCGTAGTAATTGGAGTTTTGCTGGATTTCAAACAAGAATTTCCCCGCCTTCTGGAAACGGGCTTGGATTTCGTCGTCAGGAATTGGGATTTGGTCATCGGTCTTTGCGGGTGGCGAGTGGCGGTGGTTCCGGTGGCAAAGCTGGTGGCGGCGGCGGCTTTGGAGGCTCCGGAGGTGGAAATTCTGGCGGAGGTGGTGGGAGTGGAGGATCATTGCTTTCATGGTGAATTCTTTTTTCTTCGTATCTTTGGTACTTTATGGTTAACACATAGGAATTTTTCCCCAATTTGATCGATTGCGTGGTTCAGAATTACACTTGTGTTTCAATTTATCAATTTTGTGGATGTATGTAAGTGTGTGAAATGGAGGTCTTTCTAATTCAATCAATTTAATTCCAGTTAATTATCCGAAAGTTTTCGAGGAAGTGTTCAAAAATGTAGTCTTGGTAAATGTACTATATCTACTGGATAAAAACGTTTTGCCACGCTAGCTGTGTCCTTTTTAACACTTTATCTACTCAACATTATTTCACTACACTTTGCGTTTAGAGGGATTCGAGCATTGATCCGTTGTTGTTAAGAGATGCACGAAATAGATTATGTATAGAGATTGAGGGGGAAATTCGTTGTGAGAATCCTTAATGTGATGGCAGAAAAGTTGTGTCTTCCTGCTTCTAAGACCATAAGTTTGTAGGCACATTACACATGAGCTGTTGTCACTACGATTGATTAGTTGCTAACATGATTTTACACCTTTGCATTCATCTTGGTTACGATTTCTATGCAGGTATCTATCACTTCTTGCCAGGTATCCTGTGACAACAAAAGCTGTTACATCGGCTTTACTAACTTTGGTTGGTGACCTTGTCTGTCAGGTAAATATACATATGTCCTATGTTCATATCATGCAAATAATTGCTAGGATTAACAAGGGCTTCAAATCAAAGTTATACATTTTCCCTGATTCTGGTCTGGGTAAACATACCATTTTGTAGCTTTACGCCTTGGAGAAATTCTGGTTTTACTGTATCTAGTGTTCTTGTGGTTCTAGATTCGAAAATTGAGAAATTTTCTTGACACAGTGGTGCATATTTGGTCACATAAAGTTAGAACTAGTTTCTCACTCTTTTCAGCAAACAAGATTTATAATATGGTTTCATTACATAATGCACACTATTCTTGCATCCCATTAAACAACCATCCAATGCCACTATTTGGTACTGTAATTCTGAAGTCCGTTTTACCTAGTTTTGTGATGGTAGAATTTTAAGTCAATTTGGAACTGCCATTTAAATTAGTTGGACTTTATCATGTTAAACATTTCAAATATCTTATATTTTACATCCTAATGTCTGGCACAGATAAAGGCAATACTTTTTTTGCTTTTTTTCTTTCTTAATTATTTAATGTTTATTATGATGTCTCAGCTCTTGATTGATCAAGTACCATCTCTAGACATGAAGAGGACATTTATTTTCACTCTGTTGGGGATGGTTTTGGTGGGTCCAACATTGCATTTCTGGTAATGGTTTGTACATCTCTCAATCTTGCATTCCTAGAAAATGTTTGGTGTACGCCATCGCTTTTATATGATTTTATACATCTGGTCTTCTTTGAAATCAAAATATGATATATCATAATTCATACGTGCAAATATATTGAATGTTCAATAAATCCATTCAAAATCTTTTGCATATTGTTCTATAGTGTTCCTATTAGCCAGTGAAACTTCATATGCATGATGCATCTATATAGTAGGTGCTGAACCTAACTTTATAAAGGCCAATTTTAAATGATGCTACCATTATATATTTAATTTCGACACCTGTAATTTGAGGAGTACCTTCAAGTCCCAAATGAGCATAACCCTTCTCCATCATCATATCTTTAACTTCACATGCATCTATCTAGTAGGTTCTGAATTTTTACACTGCTTTCTTATGTCTTCATGCAAAAAACTGAAAATCAAAAAAATAAAATCCTTATGTCGAAAGAAGAATTGATATCTTGTTTTGCACCTTCAGGTATTTGTCTTTGAGTAAATTGGTGACAATCCCTGGAGCTTCTGGTGCTTTATTGCGGCTTCTCCTTGATCAGGTAATGTCTTTCTTTCAGTTACTTAATTGCTTCGTAAAAGATTTAAAATAAATAATGTTGTGTAGTCTCACCATTTATTGAAGTGGAGCTTTTGTCATGCAGTTTCTTTTTGCTCCTGTTTTTATTGGAGTTTTCCTATCTACATTGGTGACTCTTGAGGGAAATCCTTCACTTGTTATCCCAAAGCTGCAACAGGTATTTCCAGACATTCATTCATTTCAAGCTGGTTATCTTTCTTATGTATGTTCAATATTTTTAACCTATTTACCTTTCGTAGGAGTGGTTCTCCTCGGTTCTTGCAAATTGGCAACTTTGGATACCTTTCCAATTCATCAACTTCCGTTTTGTGCCACAACAATTTCAGGTTTGATTGACTGAAAGCCATAATTAATCTTTAATTTGTTCTTTTTAAATTGTTTTACTGAGTAGAGCTGAAAATATGCTTGTTTTTTCTTTATTTCCTAATTGTACAATAATGTTGTTCGGAAAAATTGACATGACTTTCCTGCATGTCTATATTACAGGTCCTTGCGGCAAATGTTATTGCCCTAGTATGGAATGTAATTCTTTCATATAAAGCTCACAAAGAAGTCTTTGTCAAATAGGTAACTTTCGTGTTCCTCTGTACTATAGACATTTTTAGTTGCCAATTTGCCATGGAATTGCGGAGTTAAAGTAGTTAGTAGAATTTACATAGGTATGATATATGATATTGGCTACTTGTCATATAATTATGAAGGAAATAAGTTTGGCATAGTTTTTTTATAGGATGGTTTGTGAGTTTGAACGAAATGCCAAATCAAAGTATCGCCACTGTGAAAAAACAAAGAAATGTTTTCGAAAATTATGGTGGATAGAACAGGATCCAGCATGACATCAAATATCGAATTCTGAAACTCTTCATTTATGTAAGAATTTTGGTCTTGCATTCTATGTTAAACTGAGCGCAGAATAAGTAATTTTCTGAGCGGACTTCCTTTGTGGAATATTTTCCCATGGCCTCACAATTTTTATACCTGCAAATTGCCATAACTGCATTTCACCTTTTGCTTTCCACTTTTTTCTCTGTCCTGTTCTATTTTAAATTGCTTTTGCCTCTTTGCCCATAAACTGAGTTAGCGCAAGGAAGCCTTTCTACTAACAAGATTTTTAACTCTTGCTTACATTTGTTCATCAGTGGTCTGTGGCATCATATGCTAGGGTTAAATTTTAAATACAACCAGACCCCTCTAAGATGTTCAAATTACCGAATCCCTTTTTACCTTTCACAAATACACTTATTTAGGGATTTGCCGGAAATTGATGATGTCATCATTTTATGTTCATCAACTTCCCATTTCGCCCCTGACCCAATCTCGAAGAAAATATCCCTTTGTAACATACTGAATTTGAGAGGTGGTTATGTAAGGTTTTGTAACTAACCAGGGTGCATTGCGAGAGGGGGTGTCATTTAGTTATTAGAACAACCACTTAACAATGAGATCGAACATATTTTAGATTCTGAATTTCTGATTATCGCAAACACTTCCTCAAACAATAGTTCATAATGTCATCGATTGCTCTCTGCTGCAGATTCATCGGTGATGCTCAAGTGTTGCAGATTTGTATGTGCTGACACTCATGGAATGTAGATGCAGTAGCAGCTGCCCTAATTGTGAATACTATGTATTGCTTTTTCGTTGAAACAATTATCTTCAAAACCAACTCATTTTAGTCATTGTAACTTGTTATTTATTTATTTTTTTTGGGTCTAATTGTAACTTTTTATTAATTGTAAGCTCCATCCCCTTTATTCTGTTCTTGTGCATGTGAAGCCCTTCCTCGTTGAAACTATATATATTTTATTTTATTTTTTTCCTGAAGGCAAAGACCCAGGTTCGAATCTCTCCAACCACTTGGAGTGTGTGCGTAATAATTAAAAAAAACTATATATATTTCATTTAATTCTTAGGGCAGTATACTTTTTTTTTCCTTTTTCTTTTTAATTAAGAGGATCAATACTGGTTCTCCAATTACCCCTGATAAGACTCGAACCCATGACCTACCGGTTCATAGGTGCAGATGCTTATCACTAAGTCATCTGCTCGTCTTATTAGGGCAGTATACTTGTTTTGACATTTTGCCCCTCTGATTTTGTTTTTCTTTTTCTTCCCGTACTGGTAAGTATAATGGCATAACCTGAGGTTTGATTAATTGTACAAATTTTTCTTGAGATTTGAAAATTTACAAAAAAGCATAGTTGGGCATCAAGCATGTTGTAACGAGTTATAATAACATCCAATAGCATCCATCAAGATGCTCTCACTGATAAAAAGGTGAGAAAATAATTAATTTGAAGGAATGGAACAGGGATATGGGGGTGGAAATGATGGAATAATACATATGCTTTTCGAAATTTACTAAGTGATGACTGTCTGATATCGTATGAAATACAAGTTTTTGGCATAATAAATGTTTGATATCATATGAAATACAAGTTTTTGGCATAATAAAATGTCATAAGACGGTGTTTTCTACAGATATATTTATATCAAGTATTATCAACAATTACATGATGCCCCGTAATAAAATATAAAATTATCTCAAAATGAAATAATTTACAACGTGGATAAAGGGTTGGGCGACTCCCCCCTTTTGTCAATCAAAAAATACCATTCTTTCTCTTTTCTTTTCCTTATTTCTCTAGCTATACTTTTTCTACTTCTCTCTCTCCTTATATCTCTAGTTATTGTAATTAGGCTTGATTCAAATGGTTAATTGATTCATTCTCCAGAATAATGTTAGGATTCGAATTCCGCTTGAGTGTGCGTGTAATTTAAAATTTTTTAAAAAATATGTGTATATGTATATTTATATACTATATCATCATAAATAATTAATAATTATTTATATAATACATCTTTCTGCAGTGACTTTGACGCGTGATTTCGGGTGGCGCAAAGTGGTGATTGAAGGGGATTGTCTCAACGTCGTAAGACAGCTCCAACTCAACGATGGGGGACTCTCCCATCTCGGCAACATTCTGGAAGATGTGCTACAAATTTGTAATTCCTTTGATGATGTTGTCTTTTTTTTTGTTCGGCATGGCGCTAATAAGATAACCCACTCGCTTGCTAGAAATGTTGCTTTGGCTTGTGTTGGGTCTTTTGGTATTCCTATTTTTTTTTTTCTGCTTTCGTTATTGAGGATTTGAGTTAGTTGGCCGCTTTGCCCTTCCTAAAAAAGAAAAAAAAATTAAAAAAAAAAATCAATCAATCAAACCCAAAATAAGTACAATAATCTAAAGATCATAAAAACCTTTCATGTTAAGAGTGCCGGTGGAAATAACGAACTTTGTACATTTTATGGGTAAGGTCTTTGAAGATCGGCCAAAGCACTTAGGCTGCGTTTACGTTGAAAGTTGGGAAAACGAAGGTTAAAAGTTACCCCTAAACTAATGAACAGATTATTTATCTATCTCATATTGGAGGCCTTTTTACTTTGAAATTTAGTGCCACTATAAATGGGGGCCTTTTTACTTTGAAAGTTGGGAAACCAGGTGTTAATGCATGATTTTACTGAAATACCCATAAATCTTTGCATCCCTTTTTCCCCAAATTGGAAGCCCTAATTGTCGATTGCTACATTACTGATATTGGCTCTGCCTAAGTAACTTGAACAATTTTCTCGCAACGAATCATACACGCATCACACAAGGATAAAGGCAGCATCCAGGTCAGGTAATCAAGTAGCATGAAGTCTGTTGTTCCTTTCCTCGCTAATGACTGCTTTTGTTTTGCTTATGATTCCTTGCAAACCGAATGCAGCATTGG
>JBBMKE010000001.1:5556432-5579746 GCA_037834125.1 Lippia alba | reverse complement strand
AAAGCATCTAAGGTGAAAATGGAGCTTTCAATCACACGTCCGGACGATTGGCATCTCCATCTTCGTGATGGTGAGCTTCTTGAAGCTGTTGTTCCACACAGGTGAACCTAGAACTTGGTGCTTTTTGCTGCTGAGATCTGAGATTAATATCGGATGTGACCTTTTTCTTTTGTCACTTCACCTTCTAGATAGATTTATTTCTGTTTTCTTTTTTATATTTTTTTCCTATATTAAGGACTACTATGCATACAGTTCACAGCATTTTCAGAGGGCCATAATTATGCCGAACTTAAAACCTCCCGTCACCACCACGGCTGCAGCAGTGGCCTATCGTCAGTCAATTTTGAAAGCTTTGCCAAAGAATAGTGACTTCACTCCTCTGATGACGCTTTATTTGACGGACACGACCAGCCCTAATGAGATTAAATTGGCAAGTGAGTCTAACTCTTAATATGTGTGGTATATATATCTACAGGATGTCGTATTTGTTATTCTACTTTAACGAACTCATGTTTTGATGTTATTTTATATGATTTCTTAAGGGAATTAAGGAATGGGTTGTTTTCATCTGTATGCATTTCTCTCAATTTCTAAGATGCTCATTGAGTGGCTTCTTTCTTTGTCTTTGTAAACTGAGAGTTGGAAAAAAAATATATATATGTATAATATAAATATAAATTAGTATAAAACAATGGGTAAATTGTTTCTTTTGGGGCTTTTTGAGTCGAGCAAGCAAGATCAATCACCAAGGAGTACAGAAGTTAGGGGCATTGTGTTCGTCAACAAATAAGTTTTGCTTTCTTGATTTCTCTATTCACTTGCTCGTGATTGATAATACTGCTATCACAGGGGAGAGTGGAGTTGTGTATGCTGTGAAGTTGTATCCTGCTGGTGCCACCACGAATTCTCAAGATGGTGTAACAGATCTCTTTGGGAAGTGCTTACCTGTACTTGAGGAAATGGTTCGGCAAAACATGCCTCTATTGGTGAGCTTATCTTTGTTATTTCATAAAACTTAAAACCAAGTTAACGTGCGTTTCCGTTAGGCTTTTATATGTGCTCTTCTTTTCTTCGTAGTGTTTTCAGTTATTCTCTACTCTCATAATTAAAGGTACAAATACTTGGTTACCGGACTGATTTGTCGTTTAATAGCTGATTCACTATCTGATTTGTTTAGATTCCATAAAAAGAATATTCTCCCAGATGTTTTATGTGCAAAGGATGTTAAATAGACTATACTATTTGACAAACTAATTATTGAATCGGTGGCTGCACTCACAGGTGGAAGTCTATCTTGGCTAAAAATTTATGGGATGGCAAGGATCTAAAAATGAATTTATCACATCTATTTCCCATTTCAGTTACATATGGATTTGTGGATGGAAAAGCAAAACAAAATTGGTTTACCCCCAATGTCATTTAATTTTATTCTTGGGATACTTTAGCTTTCATGGTCAGACCTTGCCCCTTAAATCCCTTAACCAATATAGTTGGAAGAGTATAATATTTTAGGCAATGCTGGCCTTGTGAGGTTTGATGTTATTCCTTAGTTTTGTTTGATTCAACATCTTGAATTTGGTCTCTTGGTGGGGACTCTTAACTTTCTGCATATCAGAATTTTGTCTAGAGCTGGTGTTAAATAAAACTGTAGAATTCAGATAGGAAAATAAAAGTTAATTTCATGTTATAAACTTACAAAACCTATTGACTTTCATTTTGACATGTATTTGATGTATGAGATTTCCAGTTCTGCAAACAAGGGGATTGTGCAGATTCAAAAATTTCCTAACGCATGTTAATTGATAGCAATAAGCTGGATCAGATTGTTTTGTGATCAGCCAATTCAGAAAGGGATACGTCTATGTTCTTATGGGTTATTAATATCTTCATTTTGCTCAAAAAATTCAATACATATTGACATTTGTCGATTGCCAATGCCTGACACTAGTGAAAAATTCTCTTTAGGTCCATGGAGAGGTAACAAGTCCTGATGTTGATGTGTTTGATCGGGAGAAGGTGTTCATTGAAACAGTTCTTAGCCCCTTAATTCAAAAGCTTCCAAAATTGAAGGTTGTAATGGAGCACATTACCACTATGGATGCTGTAAAATTTGTTGAGTCCTGTAATGAAGGTAAGTTTCATTTGTGTTGAGCTCTTATCTCCAGAAGTTTCATTACTTATTGAGACATCTCATGGCTAAATTTCAATCGTGTTTCTCAGGATCTGTTGCAGCAACTGTCACGCCACAACATCTTGTTTTTAACAGGAATTCTCTTTTCCAAGGAGGATTGCAACCTCACAACTACTGCCTTCCAGTACTTAAGAGAGAGACACATAGTATGCTCCTTAATCTTATATGTATGAGCTATAAATCGATGCTGCTGTCTCATATTCTTATTCTTATTCTTACTTAAAACGTCTGCTTATTTCTGCATCATTATGTTGTTTTAAGCTATTTCTTTCATGATTAAGCTCAAATGCTAGCACGTTGTTGTCTTTGTATTTTCTTTTGATCACGTGAACAAGTTCATTCTTTCAAAATTTCTAATTCCTCTGTTGGGCCGAGATGAAAGAAGATTATCAAATAAGCATATTTCTGAAGTGTAAGGGAGCTAGTATGATTATGATATGACGGTATGAATAATTGGTTATTTGATTTTTAGCAATGTTGATTGACATATATTTGAGTAGATTGAACAAGCTGACAGATGATCACATTTGTTGTAGTTAGCACTGTTTTTGTTCTACAACTAACTCAAGTTATTACTGCTCCATTTGTTTCTCATTATAGGACAAGCAATTGTGTCGGCAGTGACAAGTGGTAGCAAAAGATTTTTCGCCGGAACTGATAGTGCTCCTCATGAAAGGAAAAGAAAAGAGTGCTCATGTGGATGTGCTGGGATCTACAATTCCCCCGTGGCTTTGTCAGTGTATGCTAAGGTCTTTGAAGAGGTGGCTTTCACTTATCCCTTATATATACATGTCTATAGGGTTAATTACACGCCGAATCCCATAAATACATTGAGTTAATTACGAGAACCCCCCATAGGTTAGACCCAGTTGCGAAAATCATCCGTGGTTGGAAATATTATAATTTACAACTGCTGGCGAATGTTCAACCTTTTAAACTAATATAAAATGTGAAAGACCTTTGTTAGGTGATAGACTAATGGCCAACCATTACAATTTTCTTAATTTGAGCCTTTATTCCAGCCTTTCAACTATATGATGGTATTTATTTATTTATTTTTTAACTTTATATTTTATTTCTATGAGGATCTTTTTTGTTTCCAATGACCCCTTATATAGTCTACGCTCGCTCTGATTTGACTTATAACCAATTCGAAGATGAGTATTGAGAAGTGTACTTTTTGCATTACAGGCCGGCGAATTGGACAAGTTGGAAGCTTTTACAAGCTTTAATGGACCCGATTTCTACGGTCTTCCCAGAAACACGTCTCATATTTCACTGAGCAAGACGCCATGGAAGGTACCGGCATCATATTCTTTTCCATGGGGTGACATTGTTCCCATGTTTGCTGGCGAAACACTCGACTGGCTACCATCTCCACTTTAAAGAAGACACAAGTTTGGGGAAGAACTAAATAAAGCTTTTCCTAAGTTCTTTTTGTCTTGCTCAGGATGTTCTATCTTGTAAAATCTTAAATTATTGAAATAAGTATTTGAAATTGCTATGTTTGTTTCTGCTGTGGACTTTTGAGAAATGAAGTTTCTTTCCAAAAATCTTTTTGTTTATGTATTCTTGCATTGCGCAGAGTAAATAATTTCACTGGTTGTGGGTTCTGATACCCCTGTGAATTAATCTACCAAATGATAGTTTGTGATCCACTTAATGTCAGCTTTAGTATATTCAATAATTGGTTGTAAATTGTTTAATAATTTATTCTTAATATATTTGATGTAATTTTGTTGCGTATAGCCGTGTCGGGATTGTTTTTAGTTGTATAGTGAAATTATTATTCTCTCTTTCTCTCTTCGTAATAATATTTTTAAAAATATTATTTTATTATAATGTATCGAAATTTTTACATCGAGAAAACCACTCATCAGATTTCAACTGATTTAATGCCTTATAAATTCTTATCAACCATGATATTGTGAAAACTATTTTATTAGTAACTTCTTTTTATGTGTTTTTAATTGAAAGCAAATCTACAATCAGCCAAAAGAAGATAAAAAACGAAGGGTGGACAGATTGTACCAGCCTTGCAAGCCGGAGTTGCATTCCGAGCTAAGGTATGAGCCATCATATTGGCTTCACAACAAACGAACATGAAACGGCAACAAGAAAAGGAGGCAGCAACCACTCTAATGTCCTGGACCAAGTTACCAATTGGTGAGAAATCCTCTACAATAAACATATTTTGTTGGCAAGGTTTAGGCAGGCACTCTCAATCCATACATTATGTTGACCCTTGTCACGAGCACGGTCCAAAGCGTGCGTAACAACAAAAGCTTCTATCGCCTCCGGTTCCAACTCACTGGTGAATCTGTCGCACATCCAACCTAGACAAGTTTCTTGTTGATCGCGTGCCACAACTTTTTTTCATATTCGATATCTATGATTATTACCCACATATTCTTAAACATAATTTTTTTTGACTGTATATATTCTTAAACATGATTTGCATGATGTAAAAATATGGTATTTTATAGATCGTAGATATAAAAGAAAAAATCCAGACCAAAAAAGAGATATAAAAGAAAAAATGAAACTAGTGGATTTACTAAGTATTATTTCAACTTATGAGGTGCTTACACTTTATCAAAGGGATTAATCACTATAATCGAAGATGAATATTATGATCTAACCAAAAAATTGAAATATAACTATCTTTTAGGAAAATTAAGACTTAAACAATATTTAATTTCTAGAATGCCAATATTAAGCAAACAATCTATTCTTAGTTTCTTACTTTATATAAAATAGGAAATTGATTCGGAATATATATATATATAACAACTAAGAATATATATAGTAAGCAAATAGTATAAATATATAGGAAATAGCGTGTCTATTTTCTATTTTTCTTGTCAATTAATTGAAAAGGAAACAATATATATCTATAGGAAATATAATTATACAATCTATAATCCTTCCAAAAAAATTATACAATCGATAAGCGATAAAAGATAAAAGGCCAAAGTGCCCTTGCTTATGAAAAAAGAAAAAGCAAACCTTATTGGATTCGAATTAGGATTATTATTATAATCCTAATCCTATTAGAAATCATAGCGGTTCCCTCATTACTTACTATATAATAAACATTAATAATCAAATTATTATTATTTGAGAAACTTAAGAAGGGGAAAGAACAGAAACACTGAACGAAAAACCTCCTCCGTTCACCGCCGGCGGTCGCTCCTGGTTAGTTCTGCAATTACACTTGCAATTCCTTCATAAATTGCATATATTTCAATTCGATTCAAGGTTTTTGAATTCCTTTTTTGTTCTTTCTGGAGAAATTGTAATATGTTTGATGCGAATTTCACGCATAATCCTCTTACTGCAGTGCCACTGAGCAGCTGTGATGGAAAGCGCGTAATTTGTGAAGTAAGACGGGATTGGGAAGGAGAATATGGAGCGAATTCGGAGGACGAAACGCCGTTGAGAATCTAAATTACGAGTATTTATGTATGTGTTAATGTATTACTAAGTTAAAGCGGAATATCGATGCTCGACAGACTCTTAGTTCAGAATGACTGTATGGAAGATCGAGGTGTTGCTGGGGGTTAATTCATAGTTCGGTTCTTCTATCGATTGCAATAAAGTCACCTCGGTATGTTGTTTTCTGTAACTGCAAGTTGCTTCAGATCTGAGCGAATTTGTTTTGGGCTCTGTACACTTCAGATTTTATTGTCCACGATTAAAAAAGAGTTCTTTTTTGGTTCCCTGCTGTGTTTGACAGGAGTTGGAAATATGCCTCGTAAAGGGCATTATGGAGTTGATTATGAAGATGACTATGATATTTATCAAGATGAAGAGTATGACTACGATTATGCAGATGATTATGATTATGACGTCCAAGGAAATGGTGAGTCTTTCACCCTCGATATGTTTCTATGTTCTAGTCCTAGCACCTTACTGTGGATTTTGGAATTAAGTTTAGGCTGGCAGTGTAAGTTATTCCACTGGTGTATTTAAAATAGTACACGATAGACTGGCGGTTTGTGAAATTCTCGACTTGCTAATACTGCAGCAAGGACTTGTGGTCTCAGTTCAGTTTCCAACCTCAAATGGGAGGATATAATAAGATCAACGACTTTGAAAAATGTATGTACACGGAGGTGTCGTAGGAGATTTTATGGAATAGAAACAAGAAGCTAATTTTTCCGTGCTAAATAGTTTGTATATGACATGAGGTTATCATATTCAACTTCAACCTAAGATATTCGATAGTCCTTGTACATGTGATGTGAGCAATCTTTTCAGTTAATTTTTGTTCTGTTTAACAAAACCCAAATTTAACAGAGAAGAAACAAGATTTCTCTTGATTATCAAAAGAAATGACGGAGATAAGGTGCCACTTTATTTGTAGCAGTGGGTTGTTATTTACTATCAATAAAGGGTTCAAATGGTACCTTTCAATCAAATAAATGGTTGTTTCTTGGACTTGGTGTTAGAGAAATATCTGATTGTTTTTTTATCACCACAAGGTCCTTTGTAGTCTACTTTATTCCCAATTGAGTATTTGTGGGCTTCAAAACCCTCAAATACTCAAGCATGCAAGATGTTAGCTCAAAAGTGATTCAATATTCATGTTTATTTTTCTGATCTCTTTTATGTGCAGTTCTTGCAATGTGAGGTTCATTATGCATTACTTTTTAATGTCTCTTGATTGGTTTCTGATAGGGAGAACACCACCTAAGGAAATAGGAAAAAAAGAAGCCAGCAATGCAGGGGTTTGGCGTTGCCCAATTTGTACCTATGATAACGAAGATAGTATGTCGGCATGTGATATATGTGGGGTTTTACGTAACCCTTTGGTGAAGGTTAATGCGAAAAGCAATACCGCTGCAGGTACTACTGTGCACAGCACATACCTCTCTATTTTTCTTTTTAAATGCTGGTATTATTTTTGAGTTACATATAATAGTAGAAACCTTCTACTCATTGGAATTCTTCGTTTTTTTTTTTCCTCCTTTCCACGACCTCCAGTGACATCCAATATCATCATTTGAATCTATTCCTGGAAGTGACCTAATTTGTCTTAATTCTAACTTTTACCATAGGCAGTGTGGGTAGGTTCATGTCTTTCCATTCATTGACACTAGGGTCTAATTTCTTTTTTCTGGAGGTTTTATCTTTAATCCTTCATAGAGTAAGATCCTTTCCATGCAGTGGGCGGCATATGCAAAGATTCTGGAGCATCAGTGATGGCCAAGTCTCTTTTTGCATCATTGCCGCAGCATATGGCCAAAAAGCCTCTACTCTTTGAAGGGCAGAATGATGTTTCCTCCATGGATGACCATCTTAACTTCCACAAACTTGGGAATATTCGTGGATCTTTTCAACAATTCAGTAGTGCTTTTATCTCGCGTAATCATCAGAAAATTAATATAGGTTGGAGCAAGTTTCATAGCTGGTTATGAATCCATAGAGAGTCATATTTTCGTTAGCCCAAAGGAAACTTTTATCTGTTAGATGTTTGTCTTTATTGCTATAATGGTATACATGATTGTCATTGCATTTAACATTACACATGTTAATGCAGCCCCTTTCAAGTTCGATGCTCCATCTCCAGATGATCTGGTCTCCAATGGGTTGCGACCAGTAAAATCCAAATCCAAAGGTATATCTTTTACAGATCAATGCGCAATGCATCATACGGCTTTATTCCACTGAAAATAATCCATGAAGTTCATTCCTTGGTCCTAGGAGAAGGCAGAAATCTTAGATTATTGTAAAGAGGATGGTCATGGAACACATTGGTAATTCTAGGAATTGCTTTTTTGGCCATAACATGGCACAGGTTTGACTTACCTTCGGGTTGTATTAATCGTCTAAAAGCTGTTATTTGTGATTCATGAAGAGTAGAGCCGAGAAAAGATAGAATAACCAAGAACCAGATCCATAGGATATTTCTGAGGATGAGCCCTGGGTTGTGGTATACATGATGATCAACTACTGGATAGATATGGGGGTAGTTGGGGAACCAACAATGACCTTTTTTTAAAATAAAAACTACTCGATAGATATATTCTTTCTTTCTCTTGGTTTATCTTGTCGGATAGAGCCTTTAGGTGAGAGATGCAACTACTTTTATGGTTGTAATTATACTTCTAATTGTTTGTTGAGCAATAGCCAGGAATTGCTTGTTTGTTGTCTCTTAAAAATTTTATAAATTTATTTTGTTCTCTGTTAATATTCTTCTAGGGTGTACTATATATTTCCCTTCACCAACTCTAGAAATAAAAGGGTTGCTCTCAAGTAAATGGATTACAGATAAGTACACCTGTTGAGATCCCCATGTATACAAATAAAATAGTGATTATTTTCCTTCTCCATATGAATTGATCAATTTGGTTGACTCCCTTTCTACTGGTTGATGTTCTTTTTGGAGTTTGATTAATTGTGATATGGCTGTTCTCTAACAATTCTCCGTACTATAGGTAATGTTTCAAGTGAGGAGACAACTATTCTGGTCAAATCAGAGTTGGCTAGTAAAGCGCCAAAATCCTCTTCAGCGTTGGCAACAAGAGGGAGACCTAACGGAGTTAATGAGAACGATACTACTTCAAGTAGTGGAAACAAATCAGAGGTTTTTGATGATAGTATGAACACTGAGTCTTTATCTTCCAAATTTGGAAAAGCCGAAATTGCCAGTGAGGGAAAAACAAAATCAATTTCAGAGTACAGTCCTGAGAAATGGATGATTCCCAACAAAGCCGATGCCGGACTGAGTCAACTGAATCTTGCAATTGTAAGTTACTTTTGACAGAATGCCCACTGAAGTATTGCATTTTTACATGTACAGGTAATTATTAATGTGATATCTACTTAGGTTGGCCATGTTGATTCGGGGAAATCGACTCTTTCTGGAAGGTTGCTTCATCTTTTGGGACGGATATCTCAGAAAGAGATGCACAAATACGAAAATGAAGCTAAACAACAGGTAATATTTTCAGCCATTTTTCTTTATCTCTCTCTCTCCAAGCTTCTTAATTAGATTGCTAGAAGTATGTGTTTCTTTCTTTTGACAGGGGAAAGGGTCTTTCGCTTATGCTTGGGCATTGGATGAAAGTGCCGAAGAGAGAGAAAGGGGCATTACTATGACTGTGGGTGTTGCCTTTTTCACTTCTAGAAAATATCAAATTGTTCTGCTTGACTCCCCCGGACATAGAGATTTTGTGCCAAACATGATATCTGGAGCAACCCAAGCGGATGCTGCAATTTTGGTCGTAGATGCTTCAATGGGCTCATTTGAAGCAGGAATAGATGCTAATGGAGGGCAAACTAGGGAACACGCGCAGCTAATTAGGAGCTTTGGAGTTGATCAGATTATAGTTGTTGTAAACAAAATGGATGTGGTTGAATACTCGAAGGACAGATTTGATGAGGTGAAGCAGAAACTTGGAAAATTTCTCCGCACATGTGGTTTCAAAGATTCTTCTATCTATTGGATTCCAGCGAGTGCCATAAAAAACCAAAACATAGTGGAAAAACCTTCTGATGCTGAACTGTCCTGGTTAGTTGCTTGTATTGCTGCTTGTTCTATTATGTCGTCTTCTTCCTTTTCTGAGAGTTCCCCTTGTATAAAATTACCTTATATGGTGTATGCCTTTAATATAGTCATATATGGTACCTGACATAAGTTCAGACAGTCCAATTGATATGTCTTCTATCATTTTCTGCTAGATTGGTGTCTTATTATTTGCTCGCATTCTTTGGTGTGTTCCTTTTCAGCATGGTCTAACATTAGTAGTATGCATAAGTTCAGAGTTAAAACGAAAGTATCATCTCAGGCGTTTATGCTAGATTGGTGCATTATTGGCTCAGGTTCTTTTGTACTTGGATTCACATAATTGACTAAATTTATTTATTTTAGGGCAATATATGTGGCTAGATTTTTTTTTTCTTCAATGATATGTGGCAATTTATCATTAGAACTCTTCTAGTGTATCATATAATGGCTGCTTATATCTATTAGGGTGGGAAGAATCTCTATAAGTTTGGTGGTTGTTTGCTTTAGATATGTAACTCTGTATGTTATACAATTAATCTCAAAAGTATGGAGGATGAAATATGTGTTCAGACAGATTTACATCCAATATTTTACAGCTCTGCTGAGCCTTATAAGCTACTGCTATTGCAGGTTTAGAGGACCTTGTTTATTGGAGGCAATAGATTCTCTTCAACTTCCTGCCAGAGATTACTCGAAGCCTCTATTATTGCCTATATGTGATGTAATAAAGTCACAAGCACAGGGTCAAGTGTCAGCATGTGGAAAATTGGAAAATGGAGCTATTCGAGCGGGATCCAAGGTACAGAATTTTGTTGCTCTTTATTTCCTGATAAAGAAAACCTCGGTGTAGTATGAAAATCGTCATTCGTCAGCCATTTCATAATTAGTCCGCTTCATTATCTTGGAGTTAATTTACACAACTTTTAGCCTAGTTACTTTTGCACTGGTGTAATACTTAGTTTGTTACTTCACCATGCTCAACTAAGCTAGAAGGATTTGGTTGTCATCACATTCTTGGGCCACTTCATTGCAATAGTTTTTATCTTAAAGAATCTTGCATAGTTCAATATAGACATAAAATTTGTTGTGTTTCTACCAAAATAATTTTTTTTTTTTGTGTAGTCGCTTAAGATTTATTACTGAAAGGTTTTGTTCTATATGTGTTGCTCTATGAAATATTGGGCGAAATTCCATTTGTCTGGTATTGGGTAAACATTTGCTCTTCTGTTTTTTAGACCATGCTATAATTCAGCAAAGATAGGTTTCACAATCCTCAATTATATTGGGATGAAATAGAATCAAAATGTTAATTATTTAGAGTAGAGCAACTTGCTATTAACTCAGGAGACAATGTTTCGAAGACAAGAGTGCTTTTAATACGAGATTGTTGATTATAGTTTCCTTTTTACGAGTTGGTTACATAATAGCAATCTTCAGATCGACTCTTAACAGAGAAATAGGCTGATGAGATTACCAATGGCTTCATTTTTGTAGAGTAATTTAAAATACGAAGCATTTCATTATTTCTTCCCATAAGATACTTCCGAAGCACGTTGCTTTCTCACTGTGCTTGTATGTATGCCAAATTTGTGGGATCTTCTTTATTTTACCAATGATTTTGGGATTTGGAACATCACTCATGTGATCAGTTACAAATATTTTGTTGCTGACAGTAATCAACTAAAAGCTTTTCTAGTTGTTCTTTTTTATGTTACACCATTGGATACAACTCTAATTTATTTGCATTTGGATCTGCAATATTGACAAAATATTTATTGATGACAGGTATTGGTTATGCCTTCAAGAGAAATGGCAACTGTCCGTTCATTGGAACGCGATTCTCAGCCTTGTAAGATCGCAAGAGCTGGTGATAATGTCGCAGTCCATTTGCAAGGTATCGAGGCCAATCGTGTGACAGCTGGAGGTGTGATATGTCATCCTGATTATCCAGTTCAAGTGGCCTACCACTTGGAACTCAAGATCCTTGTCCTTGATATTTCAACTCCCTTGGTGATTGGTTCTCAGGTTGCCATTATGAATCCATGAAGTTTTGTTTCATCTTTTCTTTAAAGAATTTGTGCACACATAACCTCTCAACTCAAACCTGGCTTCTTTATGGACGTTTGTAGGTGGAATTTCACATACACCACACGAAAGAGGCAGCAAGAATTGGGAAGATATTGTCTCTTCTTGATCCCAAGACAGGGAAGACAATGAAGAAGTCTCCAAGATGTTTATTGGCCAAGCAGAATGCAATTGTTGAGGTTAGTGCGGAAATCCTTGTCAACGATGCCCCCCAATTCCCTTTAAAAATAGTATGAGGACAGAGAGTGCATTACCATCATTTTTACTAGGGGTAATTTAGCGGACATATCTAGAGATTTGGCCTAATTATGAAACTTAAACTTCCCCTAAGGTTTGAGAAATTACAAATAAAAATCAGAGCATATCATAAGATTTGGCCTAAGGCATGTTATTATAGTAATAAATTTAAAGTCAAATATTGACCAGAGGGAAAAACAGGTTAGTCATAAACAGGTAGAAATGGCTTCATCAAACTTTATTGATCTAGTTGTAATTGAAATTCTTTGATAGGGGAGGTTTTTGTAATTTCTCAAAAGGCAGGTCAGTTTAGCAGTCTGTGTAATCAAGTGTAACTAGGCCTAACCTCAGGGTATGTCAAAAGCTATTATCCGTTTGTTATCGTTTATTTTCAGAATCATTTGTTTGAGAATTCGAGTTTGGTGCTGTTCAGTAACGAGTTTTGATTGATTTATTTATTATCATCTCTAATCCAGGTGGTTCTGCAAAGGCCTGTTTGCGTGGAAGAGTATAATAACTGCAGAGCTCTGGGACGAGTGTTCCTTAGGTCTTCCGGAAGAACCATTGCACTCGGAGTTGTCACTCAAATAATCAAGAACCAAGAATAACACCTTCAACATGATGTACATTATACAAATATTTATAACACACAATCAGGCTCCATAATCTAGAACGCAGTTGTTGTAATCCACCGTTTTGCAGCGTCGCAGAGTAAAAACCCTGCACATTTTGAGGTGTGCATGTAATTCCAGGCCATTCATTCATGCTTCATAAAGAGTAAAAACCCTGCACATTTTGAGGTGTGCATGTAATTCCAGGCCATTCATTCATGCTTGTATTATGAACTATTTATTTTGATCTATCAAGAAATGAATTCCAAATGTTTATTTTGACATGTGATGTTAGTTATAGATAAAGATGTATCAAAATTGATATGGTATTTGTGTCGAGAAATGATGTGGTTGCTGGAAAAGAAGAATGTCACAAGTCACAAGTCACAACTCACATGTCACTTTATACTTAGAGAGGGCAACAAAAATGTCCCTTTTCCATCTTAATTAGGCCAGCTTAAAAAGTGGAGAAAAAGAATATCTGAACATCTTTGCCCTGATTCACAAACCACTATGGCACATGTAAAATCTTTGTCATGGACCAAAAAAATTGAAGCGAACACCGTATGCATACATCATACATGCCGAAATTCATAAAGAAAACGAACTCGAAAGAAGATTCGTCTCGCAAGCAACATGCTACATTTCTAGTTTTGATTTGAGGGGTCATTAGTGATTAGTTAAAGATTGGGTTGGAACAACTTTCGGACTTTGATGAAGAGGAAGCTATGTATGGATTAGATGCGTGGATATGAGATGGGGGACACGAACGACACATGTGAAAGGGGTCTAATACGATGCGATAAAATTGTATTTATTGAAGTGTTCGTACGTTATATATGATTGTTGTTCATGTGAGTGTGTAGAGTGAAGGAAGTCATTTATCAAGTTTGATTTGATTTGATTTTTTTTTTTATATTGAGTTGGAAATTGTGTGATTTGATTAATTTGGTATGTGGAAACATAAATTATTATTTTAGAGGGATAATCAAAGAAAAACATGTTGAGAGTTTGAACAAGGATCGTGAAAAACACTTTGAAAAATTACAAGTGTTATAAGTCAAGGTTAGTTTGAAAAACACTTTGTTCTCAAGTTGAGAGTTTGAACTAAGGTTACGAAGAATGTTTTGAGAAATAACAAATAACACGCTCTTTCAAATTCTCTAACATATTTTTCTTATTTCCCAACTATAAGTATTGTTTCTGTAATTCATGAAAGAGTATTCCTATTTATCTCTAGTTTTCTTAAATTTGGTTGATGTATTCAACAAAATTTTATGTATTATTCTTCTGTGAGCAAAATATCAAATAGTTCAATTTTTTTTTCCTTCACTCCTAGATGTTGCATGGTCCAAAAAATTACAAGATGATCCCTTATATAGTTATATATGGTATTCTATAAAATGATTTGAAATTATTCGCATCATTAAAGAGGCTGATGTAGTTCAAATTTTCACCCCTTGAATTTTATCATTGATGATTATTTTACTTTTCGCAAGAAGTTTTAATAATGTCTTCTTCAATACATTCATAGAGAAGACAATTCATGTACGGACACCTTAACTAAAATTGACCATCAATCTTTGAATCTTGTGGAGTAAACTGATCTCTCTGAGGTTGTAATCGATATGCTTGAAACTAATTTATAATTTTTCTTTTTTATGGATTCCCTTTTAAAATAAATAAATGAAATTAGAATTAATTTCTTAAATATTCTATTTTATTGCAAGTGTTCTCCTAACTTGAGCTTGCTACCTCCGCCTACGGTCACAGAGTCAACTTTTAATATGCAGCAGCGATGCAGCATAATCTGCATAAGGTACATATAACCTATGATGTGCGAATATTTTTCAAAAATATTATTTTATTGTGTTGTATTATATTAGATATTTGTGCTTGATACTCTTTATATGAGAAATTCAAAGAAAAAAAATTGTGTCGCGATATCCATATCCATGCGATCATATATATACACTTATTTGACTTTCGAATCACATATAATTTAGTTTAATTCGTAGTGTTATATTTTAAAAATAATTTAGCCAGTTCCACCAACTAATGAGACAAAAGAATTAATATATTTATTGTAGAGGACACTGGCGGAGCCATGTACAATTGGGGGTACAATTGACCCCCTAAAAACAAATTTTATTATGTATAAATATATGTATTTTTGTGTTGTGTATGTAATCTTTTGTGCTTTTTTATTATTGACCCCCTCAATAAATTTAAAATTAATACTAGTGAAGGTCAATATAATAAATTAATGATAATTGAGATAAATTATGCTTTAATTAACTCTCCTAATCAAATTTTCTGACTCTGCCACTAGCAGAGGATACATAACTAAGTAATTTATATCAATACATGTATGCATGCACGGGTTTCTCCACAGTCCCGCTTCGTCTGACTTTTCCAGATTAGATTTTTCGTAACATATTTATAAAGCTATTATTTTTTGCACTTCTACAATTGGGGATTTTTTTTAATTTCCCGTTAATTAAATGGCATTCTCATTAAATTAATTTTTTGATATTTTAATTATATCGTCGCAACATACACATATACCCCAACCCACCGCACCCCTACCCGGTTACCTCTCTCTCTCTCTTTGTTTTTTTTGTTTTTTTTTTCCTGCTAGAATTATTTTATTTTAAGCAAGGTAATTTAAACTTAATTAAGCTAACTAAAGCAAAATTATTGGTCGTGCCATTTATTAATTTGCAAAAGGTGAATGACGTCAAGCCTAGCTGAAACCGTACTTGAGAGATTTTAATACTTGCGTCGGCTCGCAATAATTTTAGATGGGGAAGCCATTGTTTTCGTATGATATAAAGATATAGATTGAGTCACAAAAATACGATAAGATATAGAATTTTTTAAAAAAATTTATGTGATGAGTGTCGAATGCGAATATTTAATATAATATAAAAAAAATAATATTTTAAAAATATCTATACATTATAATTGTTTTCTAACTCTAATACATAATTGTTTTTTTAAGTTTTAAATCTCGACAGGTTTTGAAGGAATTGTTCTTTTAAATTTTGAATTCAGACAAGTTCTAATTTCATTCAAGCGCCCACACTACGGATTATCACTCATAGCCGAGAACTACACATATTTATTATGCACTCCTACAAATACAAAAATAGAACAACACAAAGATGCAACCGGAAAAATCTTGCATGCACCGGGGGTCCACGCCCTGTGCATGCAAGAATTTCTCGATGCAACCTTTGTTTAAGACAAAAATTCAACCTTTATTTATTGATTTTTTAAAGTTGGGCAGTAAAATACTACCCACGTCAGACATTTGGGGTGAAAATATTTTTAATCCTTATTTACTATATCGATAAAAAAAGATTTATATTACCATCAATTAGTGTAGTGTAACGGTTCGGAATTACACTAACTTAACTAGAGTTTTCGATTTTCTAGAAAGTCAACTATAATCAATAGGGAGAATTTTACGCCCCAAGTGATCTGTATCAACTCATCCATAAAAATAGGCTATAAAAAATTAAAAAAATAAATATATTTAACTAGAAAGGCATAAAAGCCGTGAACAGTATGTAATGATATTGCTCCAAATTCAGACCTGTACCGTTGCTCTTCACCAACATACAGATTTTGAATTTGTGATACATTTGAAAAAGGAAACGTTATTCTTTTGATCATACACGTCCAAAATATGAGTTTTTAATGATTGAGCAATTCAAAAGTACTAGAATTTTTTTTTTAATTTCAAAGCCACTCAAAAAATATACAATAATAAAATCAGAGAGTTCAAAATCTGCATAATACGAATTCAACTCCATTCACACCAATTGGTGACTGGTGAGCCACTCTATTTCTTTCTCTCCTAATGAATGAGATTTCAACTTCGAGGATGGTGGGCCAACAGGGGTTTGGTCAAGTGGTTGAGGTTCTTTCCTGAAGGCAAAGACTCAAGTTCGAATCCCCCAACCACTTGGGGTGTGTGCGTAATAAAAAAAAAAATAATAATAATAATAATAAAATTCGAGGATGGTGGATAGCATCTCTGGAATGTCTACCATAAATGTCTCCGGGAATTAAAATTAATATAACGAGAATTAAATTACCATATGTATGAATATTTTCAGATAAGAGAGAGGTAATATATTTTTTCTTAATACCCTATGATTCATATCTCACGTGATAGTTTCGGGTTTTGTTCGACTTTTTGTTTTTTAAATCAACTCATTTGATGTCCAATTAATTCAATTTACCCTAAATTAAGATTGCAATAGCAAAAATCTTTTATCCTCGAAGGAATATTATAATATTCTGAATAGTGAAATTAATAAAATCATAGGAAACAACCAAAACATTAATTTTATAATATTATTCAGTGAATGAGAAGATACGTCTACAACACCAATATTAAATATTTTATGTCATATACGGATATAAATACAGCGATACAGATAGATCATGGTACAGATACGATGATACGAACATTGTTTTGAATTTTTCACATAAAAAGTGTCAGACATGATATTTAAAAGACTCAATATAATAAAATAATAATTTAAAAAATATTCTTACAACATAGATATTTTAACGAAAGGGATAGCTCCTTTTTTCAAAATAAAAATGAAACTAAAAAATCAAGGAGACAGCTTGGATTTTTCTTGCATATTAATAAGTTATCTATATATTGTTGGTCACTTGGAATAATTCTAATTTTTGGCCGGTCGAAGAATTAATTATATTTCTTGACTTCATATCTCAAGAGTTATCAATATATATAGGCTTTGCCAAGTGCCAACCATTTGGAATTATTAATATCAATTAATTCAAGATACTGATAGAGCTGTACTTTTTTAGCCATATAGAGATAATCAAATTAGCTATGTGCATGGATGAAGACATTTCTAAGAATTGTTTTTTTATTCTCTCTCGCACACAGTCTACATATTTTGTAAGGTTTATGTTTGAATTTGAATAAATTTCTTAAATTGCGTCTTTGGTGGCGATGTTATAAAAAATTTAAATAAATTATGTTGATTTTTTTATTAAGTTTTGAAAGAAATGGTGATAATTTCATCTTCCTCATTAAGAGAAAGCTCTAAGGAGCCTGCAAAACCAGTAAATAATAAAGGAATCGAAGTCATGGCACTCCAAGAAAATATCCTTTTTGGAAAGTTAACTTAAATATCTATTTTACTAGCATAATTAGGAACATCCTCCAAATATATGACGAAATTATCGATTACCTTCATAGGTCTAAGAAATTACGATTCTTCCGTATCCCGTTGTGTGATTTACTAATTACTATCTTACTCTCGTGTGCTTATACTTAAGAGAGTATATGTAATAAAAGCTCAAAGACAAAGGCTGCATGCAAATACTGAAGTTATTGGGGATTCAATGCAAGTACTACTTGAATTTTGTGATTATCTGACATCTTTTATCTGTTGTTCTTTTTTTTTTTTCAATAAATACTACTTAGTGATATTTTAATATTTTTTTGATGAACTAATTTCATACCTAGAGTTTATGAATGTTAACTCTTTTTTCATTCTTTGAGATGTTATTCTTTTCATGTAAGGTAGATGCATTAAAGATCACCTTCAATTGAAATATTTGGTTAAATAATTTTGATATTCATGTGAATTTTTAATAATTCGTTGGTTGATGTTGGTGCGTCTGTTATAATTTTCTAAAGGAAAAAAAAATTACTTCAAAAAAATAAGTTTGAATAAACTTATGTAATATATAAAAGAAATATGAACTTAAAGTACAATTTATGATAAAAAAAATTTCTCGTACCTTATTAGGAACAAATATACATGAAATATCTATTTAAATTTATATTCTTATAGAAGAAATACAAATATTGTATTAAATTATAAAATTTAAATACAAATTTAACTAACATTACAAATATATCATCACACCTTTTTTTTTTTTCAAGTATCATCATACTTTCAGTATTATTACAATATATCCCTAAAGATAGAATTGAAAATTTTAAAAATAATTAATTTCACTGATGAAATCAAAATTTCACATCGTAATTAACTATTGAGACAATTCATGAGAAAAAATATAAATTTTAGAGAGATATTCGTGATTTCTCAAACTTTAAAAAATCATAATTTCCTCATATCTCAAAAAGCTGTTGGTCATTAATCCTTTTTACTAATATACGCTCGTTGATTGATCACTTCATGAGGCATTTTTTATTAATTTATTTAAAAATCTGCCCCAGAAGCCTATAATAATAATAATTTTCAATTTATTAAAGCATGTTATATCTAGTAATTAATATTTGATTTAGGTATTAATCAGAGTTGGTTATCGACCACAAAATATTAATGAGATCAGTTGGTCCAAGTTTCAACTATACCTTTTTGTTCCTGTAAGTCTATAACAAAAACAATTAAATAGGTTATTTATTAACTTATTATGTACCCCGCACTGTTAGATCCCCGTCAACTTTCAAGAGTACGATTAGTAATTTGGAACCATTAATTCGTATTTAAGAACCATAATGCTCATTCGGCTATAAAGTAATTATGAAGATTGAGACAATCAAGTTATATTTTCTCCTCTTTTGAAATGGGTACAAATCAGTTAAGATTGTTGTCACCTACAATTAATGAACGTGAGTTCACAGTGAACCTGACTTTTAATTTGTTTCGATAAATTAATATAATAGATGAAGGAAGTGTTTTACTCTATCTTGTAATTAACATAAAATTTAGATAAAATAAGATATGATTGTTAAAAAAATTATGTGAAATACAAAAAATGTGAAATAAATTATATATTTAAAAAATTAGCATAAACAATCCTTTTTTGTTTTTTTTAAATGAGCATAAAAAATCCCTACGCCTAATAAAATAAATTTTTGTTTCTGTCTTTTATAGTATATTGCTTGGTGATATTCATCATGAACCATTTTTTTTTATTTTTTACTTTTCAATAAAATTTTCGTGGTATTTATATTTTTCATTTTGATTTCTTTTATATGCCGTTTCCAATATTTTTGTTTATATTCCTTCATAATTCTATAAAAATTTTAATTTATAATGTATGTTGTCTAATTTTTACTTTTATATTCGTGAAAATGGACAAGAATATAATTTTTATATTTAAAAATAAATATCTTGACGCTACCGCTCAAAAAATGCATGACGATTTTTATTGATTATTTTCATAAAATATAAGGTTTGTTATGCTAATTTTTAAAATTTCACAAGATTTTTTTTATAGTTATCTTAATAAAGTAATCAATTAAATCGTAAAAGTATAATACATCGTAAAATCAAGCTATGTATGACCTAGAATTTGTCACTAATATCTCTTACTTATATTTGTGGCTCAGCCACTACGTGAATTAATGTATTGTTACTTTCTAATTTGCACTTTTGTTATGATAATAATAATATCTCCTAAAGAAAAAAAAAAAACAAAGTTATGATATCCTTCATATATGTTAGCTGGATCCCAATTATAATATTCTCTTTTTTCATAATGGTCACTAACCAAGGATTAAATGAACATTTCTATCAATCAATAATAATAAACAAAATTATAAATAATTGGTAACAAACAAATAACTCAAATTAATTAAGTGAATTGAATTAGAATAAATAATATCGTATTTATACAGTTTTGGAGCTCAAACTCTCAACCTTTACAATTAAAACCATATTGTACAGATATTGGATGAAAGTCGAAACAATTGGAAAGATTAACACTGCAAGAAAAATATATTAGAAGTTATGTCAAGTAACAATATGATAATTACCGTTAATTATACTGATTTAGTGACCAAAATTTAAATTTTGTTAAGAAAAATCAATTATACACTAATGATAAGGTTGTATCATAAATGATTACCATAGTGACACCTACAGTTATATGGAGGCCATCTTTAATTTACCGATACATTCTAAAAATATAAATTTTATCATGTTATATCATGGCGGATACTATATCAAATATTTTTCATATAAAAAAATTATCGTCGTGTACGTATTTGTGCATCATAAATCAAAGCAAAAATATTTTTACCTAAAAAGGCGAAAAAAATTATATAAAAAAGGTTTCAATTTGTGAATATAATTATCATTGTTATCCCTAATTGAACGATATTTTCACATTGTCCCCTTTTTTTCCCCCACTAATATTTCATTTTATATAGTCTAATACTGCTATCACCCAACACTCTAGCTAATTAAAAGTAAGCAAATAACCTTCTAAAAGGTTTTTTGGTTTAAAAATACTCAATAATCCTCAAACTTTATAAAAACAATTAAGCAAAAATTATCAATTAGAAGAAAACAAAAAAGAAGAAGAAAGAAATGCTAATTGTTCGCTTTGGCGTGCCAAACTACCCTTTAATTTTCATATTAACTTTGATATTTAGAAATAATTTTATTAAGAAAAAGTCAATATATTTAAATTATCACTAAAGAACTTAAAGATTAAACTTCTTTCACCTAATATATTTAAAAAATATTATCCAAAACGTTTTTAAGGTTTCATTTTTAGACATACACAGTCGAATAGTCAGGAAAATTCGAACTCAAATTATTATCTTTAAAATATATATATTTTAACTATTTGAACCGACTCATGTTGACAAGCCAACAGAGTTGGTCAAGTGGTTTGAGGGTTCTTTCCTGAAGGCAAAGACTCAAGTTCGAATCCCTGCAACCACTTGGGATGTGTGTGTAAAAAAAAAAACTAATGGCATATGTGTTAAAAAAAAAACTCATGTTGACAAAAAGTTTTTATGGTTGATGGTCAGATATTTAACTAATAACTATACTAAAAAATAATAAAATAGTTTTTTCGATTTGATCCTAACATAATATTATTTTAAAATAGAAAATTAATTTAAGGGACTTTGAGTATTTTTACTTTCTTTTGTCAATGGGACCCTCTTTAAATTTAGTAACTTATAAGCAAATTTAAAATTACTAATCTAAAATCTATATTTTATATTTCTATATATATATATATATATACATTATAATATATATGTATATATATACACTTGCTTCAAAATTTTTTGGCGTCACAATAATTCGAATTGGAATCCATGCTCTATGAAAAAAGAAAAAACAATATGTAAAGGCGTTTGGTATGTATTTTGACTTAATTTAACTTAATTTTATTCGGGTTTTTTAATTGATATTAAATTGTAGTGAAGAAATTAATGTAGCGTTTGGAATAGGAGATTGTCATTAATATCTTTAATTCTAATTAACAGCAAAAAGGGATATGAGATACAATACTTAATTGATTAACAGTGTCGGATTTGGCGGACCAATTCAATTGGTCCGCATAGCTTAATATACAATACCAAACACGATATTACACGGGCAGTTGACTCAAGTGAATAGGGGCTTGAGTTCACTTAAGTAAGGTCTCAGTTCGAACCTTGTAGATGTAAAAAAACTACGTTGGGAGGGGTCCCCGCAATAAGCGCCTTCAGCTATCTCGAGAGATTAGTCCTTCACTCAATTTGGTGGGAGAAACTCTGAGAGATCGAAAAAAAAAAAAGTACGAAACTAAGAGTTAGTAACAATATGCCTCATAGAGTATTAAGTGATACAATTTAATAATTTAGCACTATTTTAATTTAATCGAAAATACCATCACAATCGATAGGGAGGGATTTATACCCTAACGAATTATAGCAAAAGAATACCGAGCCTGGCTCGGTCAAGCCGGTATAATGAGGGGCGAGTGTTTTGCACTTGCCGTGTGATTGGTGAAAAATTTGGGGAGAGTGACCTATTAAATAGCAAGTGTAATATACTTGCCTTTTTGATTGGTTAGGTTCGATCAAATCGGATCTGGACTAAAATTTTCTATACACGCAAAACGAAAAGAGACAAATGACAATGAGCACGTCTTTACGACATACTTTAACTGTACTGTATACAGCAGAAGAGTGTCCATCTCTCTCTCTTATATTGTTACACCTACTTATCTCAACTATTTCAATTGAAACTTTGAAGCGCTCGCTCTCTCTCTCTCTCTGATTGTGTCTTTCTCTCTCTTTATCTTCTCTACTGCCTTTGTCTTCCTATCATTGAACTCCATCTTGAATTCTGCACTGCAATCATTCAATTTTGATTCAATTCTTGTCCTATGCAGTGGTCTCACCTCTCTTGATCAGAATTCCAACCAGAATCGATTCCGTAAACCGGGAAATCACTTCATTTTCCCATGTTGATTTCGCCTTTATTTAATTAATCTATCGTTTGATGGGATATTTCAGCTCTGTTTCACTTAAGGTGCGGCTTGGTTTCTAGTTTATTGCTTTCTCAGCTCAAGTTTAAATTTTTCTTGGCTCTAATTAGCAATAATTGAAGAAGGGGATCTCCTTTGTAATTTGTTGTTTGATTTGGTTTATGGGTTGTTCTTATAAAGACGAAATTCTATGGCTTTGCTTGTATTCTTTGTTTGTTCGCTTATCTTGGTTTTTGGTAATCCTTTACTCATAATGTTACTTCAATCTAAAGTTTCTATCGTTAGGATAATTGCAGGAAGTAGAACCGTTTTGTTCTATAATTTAAAGTGGAATAGTATACCTCAATTAATGAGGACTGCTGAAGTGTTTACTTGTGTTTAATTAAGTAATCAGGAATTACTTTGATTTTCTCTTGTTATAATTGTGCT
>JBBMKE010000001.1:5520968-5542634 GCA_037834125.1 Lippia alba | reverse complement strand
TAAATTGAACTTCATGACGCACCTCTTTCTTCTCCTCTGGAGGAGGAGCTGCTAGAATAGGGTCTTCAAATTTAGGTAATTCAGGCGGGGCAAGTTTACCCTCTTGGAGTTCCTTGTCATGAGGAAGGTAATTTCGGAACTTCATATTGACGTTGCTGCAAGAAATTAAGAAAGTTATATCTAAGGTTAATCAACCACAAGCAAAGTTGATAGCAGGAATTTTTAAGAATCAAGATACTGAACTAGGGTAATAGATTGTAAGTTACCTTATCAAACATCTTTCTTTCTCTATTTTGACGGGGTGAAGGGGTAAGGGACTTTGTTAAATTAAAACTGTATCAGTTGAGATAAAAATTATGCCTAATGATTAGTAAAGCATCTGGCACTTTTGAAATAAAATAACAACAAAATCAAACTTTCATGAAGATGAGCATCATCCAGTCTTAACACTCCAATCAGGAGTGTGACCTAGGGCCAGACGTTAAGCATGCTAAAATCCTTGAAAAGGAGCAATTTACTATCACAAAATTCAAAGTCCTCAAGACAAAACCACAACCATCAGAAAACCCATTATACAGCAAACAACTGAAGGCTGCTACAAGCCTATAGTACAGGTCGAAACCTTATATCACACTCACACCACAGTATACCACACATAGTTACACAAAGTACCAGTATTTTAACACGTTAACTGACTCATGGTAAGCTAATGAAATTTCTTGCCATTATATCATCCCGTTATAAGTACCAAATACCAAACTATTCGATAGTTTGCACTTTGAATTACAATTTCCATTTTCATTACGATAACTGCCTTCAAACTTCGCACATCTATCAATCACGTGATTGTACTAAATCAATTACTATTACTATAATACCATCTGTAGTACATGGTCATAATCCATTCACCAAAGCAGAGCCCAGAATACTATCCACTATGATCTGAGTATTGACTATACAAAAAAATAGTCATGTTTCTAATGTCTACTAACCTACTCTACACACATATAAAAACAGTAAACTGCCTCACTCGCCGACCCCAAGTTTCAGCCTAAACTCTCGTTTGCCCCTCTCTTTTATTTTATTTATTGGGCGTATCTTGTATGATAATCCGGTTGTACAACCCCGACCCTACTCCGACAGTCCGACTACACCTCTTGATCCCCAAGTAGTTTGGATCAGAGACGTTCCTATCCAACAGAAATACAATCCTAGTACTGACCTATCTCCGTTAAGATTCCCAATGATCCCTAAACTCCCCAGCAGCACAGGCGGAGTAACCACAACAAATTCTACAAGCTTCAACAAACGAAATTTATAGAAAAAGCAGCAACCTACATACTCCAAGAGATTTAAAAAAAAAAACTTTGCACCACAGCCCTAGACAAGATCTCCGTCAAATCAAACACTCTCATTACGTTTCAGTTCCCCACAGATGCAAACTCTAGCAAAAGTAAAAATGGAAACTTTATCGTTTTTCTGTCAATAAAACCGTGCCAGATTTTCACCACTAACTGTTTCACCTTTCTGAGCACAATTCGACCTAACATCGTAACATATAACGCTAACCACAGTATGCACCAAAAGAAAAGTACAAGCTAGAATTACTACACTGCGGATAGAAAAACAAGCAAACAGAGAAAGAAATTAGGCGCAACTGAGGAAGCTTACCCTTCATCTTCATTATCATCGTCCTTTCCGTTCTTCTCGTGTTTTGTACGGGGTGGTTTTTCCTGGTTCTCAGCATCTTGAGTTTGAGCATTATCTTCAGGAGTGCTGAGGAGTTCCTGAGCAGCTTTAAGCGCTCTCAGCCTCTCTCGCCGCGCCGCCGCCGCCGCCTCGACGGAATCCTCTTCGCCCATTAACCTCGATTGCTCGATCAACCTGCTATTATTGGGGATTTCTGTAGACACAATTGAAATTTTATCAGTTTTATAATTTTATTGCAAATTTGTAGCGTGGAAAGAGGAAAGGGTTTTAAGTTAAGAGATGGGCTTCCTTTCAGCCCAGCGGAAAGCCCATTAAGAGATAATATTTAGTTTGATTGCTTTCTTTGCGCTTCAATTCAATTTAGGACTATTTATGGGTAGGATTTTATTTCGAATCCGATCCGAATTTTAGTATGTTTAATGGATCTCATCCGATGTTAAATATTTTTTATTCTAAATAAATGAATTATATATGAAATTAAGAAATTTGATCCGTTAAAAGTTTGAATCCAATTATATATAATATCTAGTTAAATAAATTATTTACTAGTAAACGCACTAAAATTAAAATTTTCACATATTTATCACTTTAATTAATAATAAAATTTGAAAAATTTTACTCTAAAAATATATTTTCATTTATTAATAAATTTGAATTAACCTATTTTAAATACATATAAAAAAAACTATCAAATAATCAATTAAATAATAATATTTTTTAATATTATGTAATTATATTTATTGTTATTATTATTATTTTGTAAAAATTATATTTCATTGCTAATTGGATCGAATCTTTTATGAGATCTAATCCAACCTGATTATGTATGAATTCAAAATCAATGAATCAGAATTTGAATTTGGATTCGATTACTAGATGTTCTTATTGGATTTGAATGTGAAATCTTTTGATCTAGTTTGAATGTGACCCTTGACAGCCTTATTTCAATCCAACTTATCAGCACCAATTTAATGACTAATGGCTCTCAAGTGAGTAAGTTTAGCAGTTCGGCGATATACTAGTCGTTATTAGTCTGTCTTGAACCCATAATGCGTTGCACACTGTGTACGCATTGTTCAAATTTAGTGAGCTTATCGATCGAGTTCAATGCTGGTATCATGTGTACTGATCGAGGCAGTGAGTGCAGAGAGCGATATTATTATGTGTTGGTTTAAATTAATAGATTATTAATATGACATTGGAAATTTCCTTAGTCGATGTGAAAGTATTATAGTACTTGTTGCATTGTTGGCTCGTGATTTAAGGTTTTGAAAGTTTGCAATTTTCTTCTTTTTTTTTTTTTTCAGTTTTGAAAGTTTACAAGACCAACTTTGTGAACGTTTTATACGTGTTGCATTGTTGTAATTATTGGCTCGTGGTGTAAGGATTTGAAAGTTTAAAAGAACGTCCTTTAAGATTCCCAAAGTTTCGACAAACACATTTACCACTATGAATTTAAAATCAAATGTTGACACCACTAAATTTGAAAAACAAAATAGAATACTTATAAAAGGTTGATATCAGCAATCATCCATTCCATAAGGGAAGCTTTTGTAATTTTCTCAAACCATAAGAGACGTTTGTGTAATCAAGACACATCACGGTATGTCTAATTATCCACTTAAATAAGCGAAATCCTGGTCCATAGAAACCTGACTAGCATACTTATAAAACCTTAAATATTGTTCTCTCCGACTGTCCAAAACAACTACCTCTCATAATTAACTCAAAATTACCAACACATAACTAGAATCTGTCACCTGAAGTAGGACAAAATATCCAAGAGTCCCTCAACTTAATTTTGATATACAAACTGTACAAAGCATCATGTACATAAAAACGAGTAATTACCTACAAATTGGCCTTACAAGAAGCCTTATTATGCCCAGGTTCCTTGCATTTGGAACACGTAACCGTCCTCTTATCCGGATCCTCTATTTTATTCTGCTCCTTCTTTTCACCAGGGCCCCGTGGTGCCGGAGGGAAAACCTTCACATCATTACCCAAAGAATGCCCATCAGTTTCTTTCCATGAAGGCGCACCGATGCCAACAACGGGATTTATTGACTCTGAATAAGCTGCTCGATAATTCTCTACGGTGAACCTTCTAGAACAATGGTCATAAACACTCCTGCCAGCAGAAAACAAAGCAGCAATAGCATGGCGACAGGGAATTTTTTCTTCTTTCCATTCAAGGCAAGTACATTCCAATTTCTCGATATTCACGACATGGGTCGAATCATCGTGGACCTCGAAAAGAACATCTGATGAGATGAACACTCTCAGACCTTGTGCTTTGAGGGCTTCTTCTTGTAATCTCCTCTCCTTTGATGGAGTCAATTTTGTGCTCCATTTGCTTGATTCAATTTGGCGTGTATTTATCTGTTCGCTCATGAGGTTAATCAATGCTTCTATTTTCTGCATTATGGTTGATTCTCTGACTTCTTCTATGAGCTTACTGTAAGGTTCGGCAACATTCTGTACAATGAAGTTGTATGGTTCACCTCTGAATAACAGACTTGTGTAATGCTCCGGTAGAATTTGAATTACCCAATCATAAGCGCTTGAGGAAATCTGTTTAATTTGTTCTGTAAACTTTTTGAAGCCACTAAGCCGTACTGAATGTGCAGCTGCCACGAATTTACCTGGTAAAACGCCTCTTCCCTCTCCATAAAAAGGACCTTTCAGGTTTCTTTTGAAGCTTTCAATGAGGTGGAACATGGAATAACCATGGTGGGAGTCTTCAAACACCTCACGAACAAATTTTGTTAAACCCTTTTCCTTATCAGAGACAAAAGTTAAGGGTTGGGAGGTTGAAATTGCGTATTTTAGCTGATCAAGAAACCAGCGCCAGCTGTCATCACTTTCAGAATCAACAACGGCGAATGCCACTGGGAAAAATCCATCATCTGCATCAACTGCAGTAGCTGTCAACAAACTTTCTTGGTATTTTGATTTCAGAGGTGTGGAGTTGAGAAAGAGAATGGGTCGGCAAAAATCCTGGAAACTCTGAATACGGGAATGGAAAGAAACAAAAATGCATTGGAATCTTTTCTCATCATCGGTTTTCAGCTTGACAAAACTACCAGAATTTATCTCTGCCAATTTTTCACAGAACCAAGGCAAGCGATTGTAGGACTCTTTATATGAACCCTGAAGTTGTTCCCTAGCAACCTCTATCCCACGTCTCAGTTGCGTATACTTCAATTCAATCCCGAAATCCCTTGAAATGCTTTTACCAATTTCCTTGGTTTTGGGATGTGGGGAATCTGCTAATTTCTTCCTGATGAGACGAACCAACAACTTCTTTGCGGGATGGGCATTCTTCCATGATTCCCCTCCACATGTATGTGAATTGTTGAACTTCTTAATCCTGAACGACTGAGAAGCAGGAACCCAAGATGCATGGATGCTCCAAGAACAGCCATCCTCCACACAAATGCCACTGGCTCGATTGGAGTCATTCTTTTTCAATTTAAAGCCAAAACGGTGGGCAATAGAGTACTTCTGCAGTGACTCTCGAAACTCTTTCACGCTTTTAAAATCCTGTCCGACACCAGTAACGCAATCTCTCCAGCTGGCAACTAAATTGTCATCCGGCAAATCATCATCGTCAGAGAGCGAGACACTGGATAGATGATCATTTGCTACTAAAACATCTTTTTGGCCTCGTGAGTTGTTACTGGCGCCCAGATTGCTCTTCCGCCTTCTCCTTTCTCCATCATTATCACTAACTGCAACAATAGTTGGACCATGGGCACCAATCATCCATGAGGCTGTTCGTCTCCGCTTCTTGACAGTATCAGCCGGACTACCGGTCATATCTAAACCAGAAGGGCTTTGATCAGCATCAAAATTGAGAGCAGATCGTGGCTTATATTCAGAATCATTCTCCCCACCATGTTCGGAGGATTGGGGTGAGTCGCTGTATTGTTGACTAGGGCTTGACATGTCTGCGTTCTTATCAACCATTGCTGTATAATCAGCCGGAAGATCATCATCATTAAGTGAAATAATGACATCTTTTAGATTATCAAGCGGAACATCAGAAATATGATCCACTGTCTCAGCTAGTTTGACACCAGCTTCCCTGCAGGCATGGTCCATAGGTTCATTAAAGGATGTTTGACAACGATTTGTTTCAGATTATTAAAAAGTGAGGGACAAATGAGGATGGGCAAGTTGTGATCTGAATTAAAATGTATTACTCATAATGCTAAAAGGATGCATGAAGAACATAAACCAAGGTTACACACCTGCTAGCCTTCGCTTTAACAGCATCTTGGTCAAACCCCTCTTTTCCGTCAACAAATATATCAGCTGTAACAGAATTCTCATGAAAATCAATCATTCTCCTTAGATCTTTGTCATTTCTCATACTGATGAGGTTTCTCTTGTTTCCTGGGAGGAAGTACTTGATAGAAATTGTTTTCTGATCCAAATTAGACATTTCAGCTAAATTTAATTTCAGATCATCAAACAGGGTTTCATGATTTATATTTACAGCATTTGCCTCTCCCCTTTCATATGATAAGGTGCCATCACCCTGGGTTATAAACTCACCACCAGACTGGCATATTAGTATGAGCTTCCCCTTTGCCATGGCATGTATCTTCACAGAATAAGGAATAAATCAGCTACAATAAGAGAATTTCCTTAATTTATGTTTTCCATAGCATGAACCATTCATCAAACACATATTGACATTTACTGCAAGTACAAAGTCCATAACCCCCTAACCCTAAAGAACAAATATCATAGCAAATGAGCATAAGTACTGCTTTAGGGTTTATATTAATTTTTAATAAGGTAGATGATATACATTAAATTTATCCGCACCATATTTTCAAGTCATCAAGAATTTCTTAGTTGCAACATCAACGCATTATACCCAATCAACATACTACACATGTAATGTAAGGAACACATGACACAGGCCTCAAGGTAACCAAAATTGGCATACGGATTCACAGGTTGTAATGAGAACATTTTTCCGGCCAATCACATTAGAATCCATACTTATTTTTATTCTAAACTAATGATTTAGGAAGTAAACAAATTCTATATGCAGTGAAGCAATTGTAATACATTCAACTCAAAACATGTATGTAAAGGTTTTGAAGACAAATGAACGATAAACAAAGTTTGTGTCAACTTAGTGGTTAAATAATGCAGAAGGCAAAGGGATTAAGAGAACCCATATGCCACACACCTGAGACTAGAACATGTACAAATTCAAACTCTTGTTTTTGAGATGTTGACAACAATATTAGAAAAAGAAAACCAATTTCCATCTTTTGGACAGAAAAGAGTGTACCTCTCTCTTTTCTAATAACATGGTCGAAAGTCATCATGAGTGCAAGAGTAACAAAATATAACTTGACTATCTTGGTGTTATTCCAAATTGAATGTCAATAAACAACAAAACAAACGCCTTCTTGTTTCCAAAACAAGGATTGGCAAGCAACAAACAAATTACAATGCCTTCTACTAGTGCTAAAAAGGCCAACAATAAAATGGCCACATTGGATATTAGTCGAAAATATAATCTCCCGGGCCTCGCCCCAGTGCAGAAAAACAATTTTTTATCAACACCTAATTCACATGTTTGGCAGTGGAAGGAAGACTCACAAACTAATCCTACTTTTTCAATTTACAACAGAAAACACATGATTTATCATAGAATTTGCAGCCTTTGTAACAAATAGAAATCGACTTTGTAGTTTCAGAAGCTAGTCCTCGGCTCAAAACGCACGTCAAACAATCAAACAGCAAACAGATAGATGGTATCTAGCATACTTGCATTGGTGACATTAAGAATGCCTTAATAGAAGAATATATTTAATAAAATACATGGGAATTAACGCCTCCAGCTTCATCTAAACCCAATGCATGATAGCATGATTCAAAAGTAATAAAAAACACTACACTATTTCCTAGTTTAGATTATGCTTCACAAAACCACTGCATGCAATTCATGGCCACTCAACAATTTCCCAACAAATACTCCGAACAAAAAAAAAAAAACAAAAAAAAAACCCAAAAGCTTAGGATCAACAGAGTGATGCCCAGAATTCAGATTACCTTTGCTATGATTGACACTTATAACGAAAGATAAAACTAACACCACGATAATCAGCCCAATTATCGCTGTTGAAGTATATCACAAGTCAACCCAAAACACGACAAATTGTAACAGAAAAAGCTGCAACAAAATTCTGAAATACAGAGATAATAATGCAGGAAATCCAGCAATCAGAAGAAGAATTGAATAAAAAGATGAAATTGGAGTAGAAGGGAAAATTACCAGAGTAAGAGAGAGTGATGTGAGAATTGGTAGGGGAGGGGGGATGAAAGAAAACCCTAGATATTGGGGCCGATACGGAATTTGGAGAAATAAGAGAGAGCAATGGAAGATATAGACTATAGGGGCTAATACTGAGGCAAGCAACGTAGCAATTAGCAAAAGTCGCGGGGTTAGATTGGAATTTTGCTAAATTTTCTTCTTTCTTTGGTTTTACTTTTTTCTTTTTTAGGGTAACTTTTTCTATCTTTAAATTACAAACTAATTAGGTTTAACATTTGACAAGAAAGGTCTCAAAATAAATAAATTATAATTAAGCTCCTGTAATTGATAATATAGGTTTAATTTTTGGTGTTTCTCCCAATAAGAAATATCGCAACTGAAAAAAGAAAACTATATATCACTTAGAGATTTTTTTTCTTTTCTTTTCTTTTTTATTTAAGTGTTGCAATTTATGAAAACATATATTATCGATAGAAAACCTTTACGACTAATAAGTTACACTCTGTTGAAATTCAAAATAATTAGATTTGAGAAAAGAATAATCTTCATGCCCTTGCTGCATTGCACATATTATCACATTAATAGTTGTATTAAAGTATTTGACTATTATATATCGAATTTATGTGATATTATTCTTTTTTTTTGGTAATTAATAAAAAACTAATTGAAAAGATTTTTATGTTGAAATTAAGTGACTCATTGAGTAATGACTCTAAGTTCGAATACTCTGATCACTTAAGGGTGTATGTTAAGGGAAAAAAAACACATTTTTATGAGTAATAGGTCTACTTGGATGTAAATTGCATTTAATCATTATAAGTTTTCTCAACACAAACACCGTTCCATTTCTAAACTAAGACGTATGAATACAGATACATATATATATACGCGGCACGACACAAATACAGAGCACAAATATTTTTTAAATTCCCCATATGAGGAGCATTGGACGCGAATTTTAAACGCAAAGCAACACGGTAAAATAATAGTTTTAGAAATGTCCATGCAAGATAAAGATTCAAAATTTCCAAACACAACATAACTGAAAAAAGCAAAAGCGCATGTTTTTCATGGCAGAGTGAACGACAACTTTAAATTTAACTGACAATTGAACTGGATCAAGATTATAGGGAGCAACAAGTTCTTCACTTATAGTAGTAAAACTAGAGCATGAAGACAATACAAGCTGTGAGAGCAAGTGGTACTCATTGTACATGATCAATTTTAATGGAGACTTCTTTTAACTTATCACTAATCCAAACAATAAGGTAAACAGGAAAATAAGAAGAGATAAATTTTCACTCAAAAGCTATCTGGGATACACAAACAACTATATAAAAGCAATCCTGGCATTTTGTAGGCGGGAAGTTCCTCGTTGCAGATATTTCTTGCTTCGTTTTTCTCTCCCATGCTTGAAGCAGCGCCAGCAGCACTAATAGACAACTAAATCATGTTTCAGTCTCTTGAAAACGAACAATTTCGGTCAGAGGAAGTAGGGTACTCCAGTTCTTGGTCCTCGCATTTGGTTGTTTTCTTCGGTCTCTGTGAAAAACTTCACTTCTCTCTCCTAATGCGATGGAAGGGAGGGCGAAGAACAAGAAACAATCAAGTTAGACTAAAGTTTGTTCTGGATTCTAAGCATGAAATTACCGACACTTGGATTTGCTTAGATGCAGATAATTAGAAGCGGATAAACCATTGAAAGAGTTTCATATAGGGATATGCAGACACACACTACACCACACAGAGAGAGAGAGAGAAAGCAAAGATTAAGAAGTGAATAATTCTACCATATTCTCATTAAAGCTCAATATTGAGGCAACATTTCCACAGCGGTAACAATAATTTGGTGCAGACCACACCTGCACCATCAACAATTCAACAGTAAGAAAGATAACATTTGCAGGATGGGAACTCTGCAATCAAGAGAGAGAGAGAGAGAGAGAGAGAACAAGAAACTCACCGTCACAAGCCCTTTATCTTGAAACATGTATTTTAGACCTTCTTGGACAAGTTGGTGTGCACGACAAACAAGTTCAAGTTTGTTAATGTGATTGAACTGCAAGTTATAACAACTATATTAGCAAACCTCATAACTCTGAACTGGCTAGAAGTTTACATGAAGAAAATATATCTGTGTTTTCCCAAGGAGGTTCCCTCAACAGTGAAACTTCATCATGGCTAACGGGCATTTGCCGCAATAATATTCCAACAAAGGTCTATCCTCTCACATCTCATTAGCCCACCTCAGTTGTAACCCTAGAACCAAAAAGCCATCCTGCTCCTCGAGGGCTGACTGCCCACGTCTCAATATCTTCAGGATCACTCCACATTAAGTCACAGAAGGGCCCTTCATGGGGTATCTCACAGTTCCGTTCAATGACACGAATCTGCCAAAAGATTAAAAAGGAAACAAATATTAACTTACCCTAACACTGAATTTTTATGCTACAGGTAAGCATATCAGAACATCTTGTCACCTAGTATAAAACTATTTAACTGAAAGCTGATCATAATAGATGGAGAATTTCCAAAAGAAAAGGAAATGGAACGGCATTCAGCTCCTGATATAGGAAGCCATCCAGTTTGAGGAAATGCAAAATATGCATGCACCACTCAGCAATTTTCTAGGGAAGTATGCCAACACTCTCCCATCCCAAACTTACTGCACTAATTATGCAACAAAATAAATAGATAAATGACAATGATCGAACCTGATCGACAGTTCTAATGTCCGGTGATAATCCACCATGCACACAGAGTACCTGACATTCCAAAAAGGCAAATGTTTTTAGTCGCCAAAGAAAGCAATTAAAAACAACTCAAGAGAAGTCGGATATTCTGAATATGGCAGGCTCTTTAAGTTCCCTCTAGGGGACAGAAATTTGCTTGACATGGCGCAGCATTCAACAATAAATATTAAGAGTGTGTGTGTGTGTGTGTGTGAGAGAGAGAGAGAGAGAGGGAGAGAGAATCCATACAGTCCCATCAATAATTGCTGACAAAGTTAGATAGTCAAAAACATCTGTGCAATATCGCCAAGCGTTAGCATTTCCATATTTCCTCTGGCATTCATCATAAAACCCATAGACCTGCCAAGAAAAAGCATGCAAAACCTCATCAACACTTGACAGTTCCAAGTCATAAGGAACATCAAAAACCTCATTGTATATCAAGGTTTGCTCAACTAAGATAAAAAGGTGGTAAACTAAACCTAGTCACTTAAACTTACTAATATCGAGAGAAACTTGAGGAGGCTATATAAACAAGGATAAAAAAGAAAAATAATAGTATCTCAAAACCATAAGAAAGCGCGAATTCTAAAAAACAAAGCATGTCCTTATTAGGATGTAAACTTAGCCAGGGCAAGAAACCCAATACTCTAAACAAACAGCCTCCAGCAACAGCACCGGTTAAATACTCGGGTATAGGGAATAAAACATAATCTGTTAAAAACATACGATTATACGAAGCACAAATGCAACAGATTTATTGCCAAGTGTAGCCAAATAAATTCCATTCAAGCAAGTAGAATAAACACATGATGAAAAGGAAACGGGATTACTACTACATATAGTAATCAAGAAATGAAAATAACCTTCTGCATTTCACATAAAATGAAAGTAAAAGGTTGCACAAAAGAGCATGTTCTTTACCTCACTTACCTCATTCAACAGGTAACAACTATTGTACTAGTCATCAATTAGAGAGGATAATATTTTAAACGTCTAGAATTCTAATTTATCAGGTTCATGAATGCAATCACATAGAAAGATATTAATCAGAGGACTCTGGTCTCCTAAGAGCCTCCAAAGAAGATGTTCATTGTTTAATTGGAACAATGCTCTCTATCCAAACTTGTTCGGTCCCAGTTGTTTCCCATCCATTAACCCCTGCGGCCCTGCCAATTAATAGGAACAGCAGTGAAGCTTCTCCCAGTGCTTATAGACAGATCTAAGTGTCAAATGCACTATTTTATAAGAGATCACATGCTCCCACCATGGTGTAGAGATACAAAGATCCAAATGTCAACAGGATACAGCCAAACACAACCTCAAATCTTTCTATTTCTCGCTCATTACCAAATCAATTGTAATTCTCATTTCAGTGTGGGCAAATCTTGAAACCAACAATCAATCTCTTTCTATCGATGTATCCTTCATACAACGTTTAAATCCATACATTTGAATTCACAAAAGTAGTTCTTGCTCTAAATTTCTGGGGCCAAGCACAATGCAAAAGATCCATAGCATATGCTAGTTAGACGCCTTTGTGAAATACACAAGTCTTCATAGACACATAGCAGTATCCACGCAATCTCAATATATAGTAAAACTACTTACTAACACTCACAATATAACATTGTCAAAGCACATTAAATGGTCTACTTTGCTTCTCCAAGTCGACCGATTAACCAAATTCAAGTGGGAAAAGTAGAGGACTTCGTTCATGACAAAATCAGGGCTACTACATCTAAAAGTTAATATTTTCCTTCATTTTCAGATAAAGACAAGATAAGACTAAAACTTCCTCGGATTCTTATTACATTCTTCAATTAAACACCTGATGTGACCCCTACAACTTTTAACCATTACTTACAAGGGAAATGGTGTGATAACAAGAATAGTGTGCACAACTCATCTATAATTCCGAATCTGGTCAAATTACCACTACATTAGTTATGGAGGCAGTAATAAGTCGAGCATCTCGCTTGCAAGTGGGACCAGGTCAAACACATAAGAAATCTTGCATTTGCTGGGTGGGTGTCGGGGGGACGAGGGAGTTGATAACTGATTTCTCTAGATTCAAAATGCCACAAAGTTTGGAGAATCCTAAGCTAGTGAGGCACCTTTGGCCCCACGTTAAGAGAGATAGGGAGATATATGCTTACTCAGGATCTTCCTAAACAATCTTGCTAACAACAAATACAGTCCTCCACGTAACATATAAAAGAAGCAAAGTTCTACAGTATAACCATTTCCAGTGTCAATTAAACCTGCACACTTAAGGCCCCATGCAAGAGCAAGTTCAAAACCTAAATGTTTATATACCACAATAGTTGAGGGAGTAAAGGCTCAAGTGGTGCTAGAATTGATTCACAGCTAAATGTTATATACCACAATAGCTACTGTTATATTACCTGTGTTAGTTGCCTGCTTTCATGATTTCCACGTAGGAGAGTGATGTTAGCCGGGTATCTAGCAGGCAAAGGCAAAGAGAAAATAAGTAACTTCTTAAATGACTTCCAAAAGAAAATTAACTTGCTAAAATGACATACATGGAAACACTAAACCCTAGCTTCTGGCTAACAGAAGGCCAAAAGTGTTACTTGTTACAACTTTAACTTTCTCCATCTATAAAACTCAAAATAATGTGGTCGACAAGTACTTTCCAGATACAAAAGAGATTACAATGCCAAAGGACACTATGTTTGTTAAGACCTACAAACAACTATGAAATGAAAAATTGTGCACTGAAAATTAGCTAAGACATCTACTGGAGTGGAAATTACATAGTACATACAAGAGTAGCAAGCCGCCCAACTGTAGTTATTTTTGGATGAGCTATCATATATTGTGTAACTCCTTAGATAATATTACAAAAAATTACAACCGAATAGTGCTGCTAGTTTGCAGTAACCATATTGCTGCCAGCACAATCCTAGCAATCTTGCACAAAGTCTGCTCTATGCAATATCGTTGAAATAATGTGGTGAACTGGCTTGAAAGCAAATTAAGAAACACATGTCGCAACCATGATTTAACAAAAATTTATCTTTTACGCACCTTGCTTTGAGAAGCAAGAGAATGGTAAAAACTTCTAGACTATTATAACCACGATCAACAAAATCTCCCTGCCAAAGTAAGAAGTTTCCCGTTAAAATAACAGACATCAACTGGGAACAAATTGACATATATAAGACAAGATACACAACTTTACCATAAATATGTAATTTGTATCTGGTACATGACCTCCGGTCTGAAAAAGTTTCATTAAATCATGGAACTGTCCATGGATATCCCCACATACTGTGACCGGACTATTGACAGGCTGAACATTTGACTCCTCAATCAAGATCTCCTTGACCTGAATGGTAGGAGCAAATCAGAATAAAGATCAAACTGAAAACAGAAGTCACGAGAAAGCAAATGAAAAAATATCATTAAACATGAAAGTTTGTGGAGCAACTCAGAATTGTGAGTATAATAGCAGAGCAAATGAGCTGACCTCCACAGGTCAACCACTGCAAGTCAACAGACAACTAGTCAAGACCAACAACCATCTAAGTTACAAAACTTAACAATTTCCAATGTTTCTAACCAAGAGTGCTATGGCACTACAAGAAGCATCCCAGTAGGCAGAAAGTGCACATAGTTGTCAACTCCTAGCAGGTTTTTCAGCAATGTACACAAGGACATGAGCTCGAGTGTGCACATTACACATTGCAAGAAATTACTGATTTTCTTATACGCAGACCTGATACTTGTCGAACTATGGCAATTGCGATTATGACTGGGAGCAAGAGTTTTAGTAAAAAGCATATTGCAGTCTCCCATCACTATCTTTATCTGTTTCAGAGCAACACTGTCTAGGTTTTCAAAAATCCAGTGCACGTTAACGTTATAAATACTGCAAAAAAACCAACCAAAATAATTGAGGCCACCGCTTAATGTAAGAAAACCAGTACTTGATCGAACACTGCATCGACGACAAGGACAGATTCAGAGAAATAGACTGCTGCAAGCCTTGCTCCCCAATTACCCAGTTCCACAGTATTGGACAACCATTAGTTTGTTAACACAGTGGAAAGATTGTATCATCCTACGTCTAGAATTCAGATTATTAGTCTTGTACCTAAATAATTAGAAAGACCTAAGCTCGTCATAATTATAACTATGTCCCAACTCCCCTCTCTAACGAGCCAGCAAGAAAATAAGCCTTGGCTAGTTAGCATTACTTTAAAATAAGGAGGCTTGCAGCTAAGCAAGTATGGAGCAACACCGACTATCTCTTAACTCTGCAACTGCAAAGACCATCTCCATACCTCAAAGAACAAAAGACGTACCACAAAAGTAGTATTAACAGAGAAATGTGCATAACTAACATCTCATCCTAAAACGGATCATGTTTATAGAATTAGTAGTAAAATAGTTTATCAGAAATGAATTTATTAGGAAAACTGATGGACGACATTCCAGATGGGGTGGCGAAATAAGAACCATAAAGAAAAAGTTCGGTCGTGGTGCAATTTCACAGAACTTTTTCAGAAATATGACAATTAAAGAATAAGATCTTTTCTTAGAAGCTTATAAAGGATTTACTCATCCAGAAATCAAGGGGTAACCCAATATAACCCATCAAACGAGCATCACAAGATTTTGGCACACTCTGTTGCCCAATAAACAAACAGTCCAGTTTCTTAGCCACACAATCAGCCGAATAGTGAATTTACATGACCCAGTTAGAAACCAAAAAGTAGATTCGCAGAATATTACCAACTAGCTCTTCAACAAGGAATAAAAGCTTCTAAAACACCCAGATCCACTGCAAAACCTCATAAACCCTTTCACTTGGCTGACAAACGCAACAACCACACAAGCCCCACTGTTCCATTCCAAATCGCACCAAGACCATCCGCCCACCAAAAAAAAACAAATGCCCAACCAAAACCCTAACTACCAGACGCTAAACGCCTCACCCTCGCAAAATGGACGTCTTCCGACTCCTCTCCCAACCGTCAGTTCCCCTCTCATAAACAAATTCTTCACTTCCCGCAACAAATTCACAAAAAACAACAAATTAAACCAATGAAAAAGCAAAAAACGAAGAACCACATACGTATTCACAGAGCAGCTGAAGCTCATCTTCGGACAAGTGCTGCCCCTCCTTCACCTTCGTTATCCACTGGTCCAAATCCATCCTATTGGTCCCCCAATCGACTGAAAACTGATTTCCAGAAGAATTACAGTCAATCAACAGCAGCAACTCTGTACACGAATGTATCCGCAACCGTCAATTGAAGAGAAATTGGATTTACTGAGAAAAATGGCGCCCTAATCGATCGGAGACGGAGGCGCGGGCAATGAAGAGGAGGAAAGAAATTGCAGAGGCGGAAGGGAAACGCTCCCTTTTCCCTCAAAGACGAGATTCACAGAATTATTCTCCAACCCTTGTGCCCCGGAGATATTTTCAAGACCATCCTGGGGTTTTGCTTTCTTTGCAAATTAGCCCCCTTAATTTTTGGTTTTATGAATTTTATCGGTATTCAAAAATATGTGGTGCATTCATTTGAAAATAGTGATAGGGTATATTACATTCAGACCCCAAGAATTAGATATATTTTTAATTGAGTCTCTTTTTATTTTAAAAATTATATTTTCGCTCCTCATAATTGGCTAATGATTTGCAATTTCCTCTCCATTGGACTTTGATAGGATTTTAATATTTTATCATTATTAAATAAATTTGATCATGCCTAAATTTATCTTATCTTGTGTCAAGTTGTAGTCCAATGATTCGTCTAGGATCACATAGATTACTTACGACGACGAACAACAATTGTCTAAAAAAAAGATAATATATCCTACATCTATTTATCTTTACTTTAGGATTTAGGACGGATTGAGTCATTCTTCGTTCCTTTCTTATTTTCGAATCAGCCTATCGACGTAACAGAAGTGATGCAATTACTAACACTATTGAAACTCCTTAAAATGACTCGTAATAAACAATCAAAGTTGCTCAATTTTACTCAAATTAATATCAAATTTACGCAACTATCAAAATGTGTGATACCTCTGTTCTTAAAAAAAGAAAAAGGGGGTTTAATACCTCTGATATTATGCATGCAAGTGTAAACAATTTTTTTTCTCCCCTCTAACGGAGTCCAACAAATGAGGTTTTTGTAATCAGTTTGCAAATCATAATGGCTAAAAGTATAATTTCTGAAACTAAAGAGGGTCCAAATGTAAATTTGATTAATAATTATAATATGTGGTGTATTTTAGATAAAAGACTATTTTATGTGTATATATATTTGTTTCCAAATGTTTATTATTATCTTTTAACACACGCACACCCAAACGGAATTCAAATTCAGTATTTACCTAAAAGAATTCACCTATTAATCTTTTGAACCAACCCCTTTTGGCAATCCCGAATATTTACTTGAACTATATAATTTGTGATTTGCTCAAAATATATAAAGAAAAATTGTTGAATTCAATTTACTATGCATGCTCCCATCTCATATTTCATGTCATTTTCCCAATTCAAAGCTTCATTCGACTTCACCGACCAAGGGGGAACCAAAAGCTAGAGTCCATGGCCAGGCCAGAAGAATTAATCGAGACACTTGACTTATTTGATTAAACTTATTTTAAATATCTTATAAGCTCTAACATCTCGTGAGATGTTTTTTCTCTTCTATTTCAACTATTAACATATGAACTTTGATATAATCTGACCTTCTTAAATATCAGCAGAATGATTATTGTACATGACAAACACAACAGCTACATACAATATTATACACCTTCTTCTGCAATTGTGAACTAATACCAAAGGGGCCAAGAAGACAAAGGCAGAACATGTCAAACTTTAGTGTAAAACCTGGCAACCCAGGGCGCAAGCTGAGTGTTTTCTGGTGTTCTTGGGTTAACAGAGTAATAATCAGACCAATAGCAAGGCGACATCTTCTCTGCAAAATTCCCATCCGAGTATATGCAAAATGGGTGCCATTCATCACCTCCATTCATTCTTCTTTTTCTTTCTCTTGGATAAGCTAATGGAGCCTGAACATACCTGCAATTTTTGTAAGCAGGGAAAAAATGTTAAGAAGTTGATTACCATCACGTATTTTCATTCTTTGTCGCACTATATAAGATTACTAGAAACCATGCGGTTGTTTTTATCTACCAAGTCAGGTCTCTCAAGTTCATACCGGAAAGAATAGTAAGGAAGTACAAACTCTAAAGAGAAGTGCTTATGTGCTTTTTTTTTTTTTTCCAAAAGCATTGGGGGAGTGTTTGGAAAATAGCTTCTGGTTAAAACTAAGCAGAAATGAGCTAGAAGTATCTAAGGACCGTCTCGTAGATTTTACCTCTAGTTTCTAGGTTATTTTCGAAAATAAGTGGAGTTTGTTTAGTTTAATAAGATCCTCCCCAACTTTTTTCAAAGGCTAAACAACTTTTTCTTCCCCTTAACAATGCAGTCAGCCATGAAAATGTTTGATGGGGAATTTTTCTACTCATGTTTCAGTGTCAATAATATGCAAAAATTGAATAGAGAAATAGTTCCATTTTAACAATCACCTGATACCATCGAGGTTAAATAATATGCAAAAATTGAATAGAGAAATAGTTTCCATTTTAACAATCACCTGATACCATCGAGGTTAGCATCCCAACAAAAATGGGTGTGGCCAAACACATGACATGCTGATGGACTCCCTTCAGCTCCATGAATTGCTCTTATTCGAGTCTCGAGATATTTCGAGCCAATGATTTTTGGAAGGTTGGGATAGAAGAGCATTCGTTTTTCTGGGCATAGCTCTTGTCTGCATAGAAGAGCCCAAGGAATACTATCAGTTACTTCCCCATTTATATATGAACCTAAGTTTGCTAAAAGGATAATTATATTTACTAAAGGAAACAAGAAGCATTGAAAATACACACGCTGAAGTACAAAAATAGAGTTATCATCTGAGTGCGAAATTGGGTGCATAAACAGACAGATATCGGGCCAAAATACAAACTTTGGAATCAAGACCATTTCATAGCACCCATTGCAGCCTTAGCTTATTGGGAGTAAAAGAAACACACATAGTTCTGCAATTGTAGGATAGACTGAAGGCATCACTATGATGTAATCCATTAATTTTGTTAAGATAAGTGTTCTTAAGCCATCCTCATTATCCAACTATTGCTTCATCTAGGGACCACATACCACACTGTTTGGTCATTTTCTATCTTTTCCCTCATTATCATTATTAGTCTGTGTATGTATTCCGACTGACGCATTCTTAACTAAATTCAGCTCCAGATATAAAATTTCATCATAGCCATAACTAAAGCTAAATAGCTCATTGGACATATCAAATATGATAGAAACGTTGCGGGAAAGGAAACTTGGATGGGCAACAACAAAGTGCCTGTCGACAAAACCCATTTGCAATGAGGCCAACAATTTTGCTAGTACAGAATGCATAGACAATGAGCAAGAATGTATTCACTGACCTTGGAACAAAGTGCGAAAACGAAATGATATGACTGCATCTCCTCAGAATATCTTCAACAATATTCCAATTCTCCTCATTCAAAGCATCAAAATATTGAGCAAGGGAAGTATCTCCATTTTTCAGTTCATCTGGCCATCTGCATACATGAAAGTCCTTACATGCCTACAGTGCAAGAATTCTTATCTTAGCTCATATAATTTAGGGGACATAGCTGTGAAATCAAGTTAATATCTAGACGGAGAAGCCAGTATACCATTGGGCCTTTTACACATTTACTAAGTTGATAAGATACACCGTATGAGCGTGCTCACATTAGAATAATGCTACATTCTACAAAGGACACATTTCCAACATACTCACACAAGCATCAATCAGTAATTTGACATTCCACTAAACAATGCTGCCCAGTAAGACAGAGACATGAAATCCTTACTAGGAGAAAGAAAGTAAATCACCATCTCCAGGGGCGGAATACGGATTCCAGTTATGTCCCTTTCCCCATCAAAGCTCTGGATCAAAACAGATAAAAATCAATGAACATATGATCCAGATCCATATAAACCCATTACATGACAAAGCATTTGAACGTTTACCTCATGATACCAAGAATATAACGGGATAAACCCCAAACCATCAATTATTCTAGGTTTAGTTTCCACTCCAATATTCTCACACGCTTCAAGCAACTTATCCAGCTTTTCAAGGGAATCCAACTGAACATGACCATAGCAAAATTTGTCAGAAAAAAGGGTTTTAATGACAAAATGCAGTCCAATTGAACAAACTGAAGCGAATTCCCCATCCAATCATAGAGCTCAAAAACGAATTTACAACCAAATTGGGGAAATTCGATCAGGAAAACGGAAACCGATGCTTACATAATCAATCGTCTCCCTCCGCAGCCAAAGATCATGGTTACCAGGCACGAAGAACACATGCCGAAACTTATCCTTCAACAGCGACATAGTGAACACGAATCCGGCGTAAGTCTCCGCCACATCTCCGGCAACCAAAAGCACATCTTTATCGTGATTTCGGCGGGATAAGGACTTCACCCAACTCATGTTTTCCGGGTAATCCGTGTGCAAATCAGACACCACGAACACTCTGATTCCGGCGCCGACGCCATTCGTCTCAATCCCCGGTCTCATGACGAGGGGCCGCGTACGGGGAAAGGAGGAGGAACTCAACTGAGTTGAATACGAGGAGGAATTAGGCATTCCAAGACACCGAGGAGACAATGGGAGTCCAGCAGAGTTGAGGAAGCATCGAGCCATGGCGAGCCGCGAAGAAAACTGTTACGAAATGGTTCTTCTACCTGAAAACAAGAACAGAATTTGGGGGGAGAAGGCAAGATTTTCATTTCCCACACCGCCTAATACCTATTGCTGAATATGAAACCATTGCAAATATAAATTTTTTATTCCAAGCCTTCTTTTTTTTAAGAATTAATTACACTTGACACCATTTTAGGTGGGGCAATTACAATTCGTATACCACAATTAAATTTAATTACATATACTATCCACATGAAAAATAAAAATTACACTTAATACCCAAAATATTAGGATTTCATTAAAATTATTGTGAATTACCCGTTATACCCCCATTTTTGTCGTTAAATAATTTCAAAAAAATTAACCAAAATGTTATAATTATGAAATCTCCCTTTTGACCTCATATATTTCAAACCATTACACAAAATTTTCTTTTACATTCTCAAGTTGAAAAATGCCCACATTCTGATCTTCAATTTGTATTATTCCCACAACTCTGAAATTTCCTATTCTTATTTTAATACAGTGTATTGGTTGAATTTATTACGAACTCGATGAAGTTATACAAGATGTTTTGTAATGGTTCGTTTTTATAGAGGTTTTTTTTTTTGTAAATTGATATGGTAAATTACATTTAATACCCATAGTAAATAAAATAATTACAGTAAACCACAAGGGTAAAATTGACATTTTAATATTTAACTTTGGTCAATATGGATATTTTCGGATTTTCACATTATTTTTTGTTCATGTCATCAATTTTCAAGTGAAACCCTAACGTTTTGGGTGTTAAGTGTTATTTTTATTTTCCATGTGGGTGATATTTGTAATTAAATCTAATTGTGGTATAAGAACTGTAATTACCCCATCTAAATTGGGTGTCAAGTGTAATTAACCCTTTTTTAATTAATCTAATAGGTTGAATTATTAAATTGTAATTTTTTTTCATTTAATGGTAGAAAAACTAATCTTGTTTTACTTTTGTCTTCTAAAACTATGGAATTTACAAATTTAGTATTTCTTTTTTGCGGTACTCACATGCGATTTAGGGAGTTAGAGAGGGCGCAGTACTCCTGAGCCTTCGATATAAAAGTCGGGAGAACACTTGTGGAATCATTACTCCTTGTGGTTAC
>JBBMKE010000001.1:5506531-5520868 GCA_037834125.1 Lippia alba | reverse complement strand
ATTTTTTTATATTATTAATAATTAAATTATTATTAAATACGTCTGATAATTGATATAATTATATAAGTAAAAATAAATTAAAAAGAAAAAAAGTCAAAATTAAATCAATCAAAATAATAATAAAAAATTTAAAATATTAAGAAATAGATGAAAAAAAAATGGAACTTTTTAAAAACTCTCTATGAGTGGAACAATTTTTTTGTTTGTTCCATATTTTCAAAATTATTCCTCTTCACTCTAGATAAGAATCCTAATTTTCGTTTACTCTTCATTTGGAGTACATACAACATATTGTGATTTAAATACGCGATATTACAATTTAAGAACGTGATCCCGATAAAAAAAATATGAAAAAGATTAAGGTGATTGATATTAAAACGATAATATATAAATAAATTAAAAGAGAAGAAAGAGAGAAAATATGAGTTAAGAAATAATGCATAAATAAATTTAAAATATATATTTTAAATGAGAGGCGAAAAAATGAGAGAGTCCCAACGAGAAATTATTTTAAAAATGAAGAGCAGAAAAGAAAAGAGTATCAGAGTCGAAAACAGCAAGACGGTTACGGTTTCTATCTAGCCCCTCATGCTTAATATAAGTATAGATAACTGTTGTTGAATATGTGCACACATAATTTTGAGAAAATTGCAAATTTGGTCTCATTAGTTTAAGCTCAGATTTTTTTTTTTAGTTCCACAATTTTTAAATTGTCCTACTAATTTATTTTTTTGACACATTTAGTCTCAAACCTTAAAAAACTAACGGAATCTTCAACCGCATTAGTGTACATAGCACCTTAATAATTAAAAACAAACAAAATAATTAAAAATCTAAAAATATTATAGACAAAAATAAATATACATATTTTATATTTAAAGTATTTATAATTAATTATATAAATCTTAAAAAGTCGAACCCCCCTCCTCCCCCAAAAACACTGCTACCTTCCCTCTACCAAATACACCGCCGCCACCACCTACTTTCCAAACTACACACTGCGACCAAGACCACGGCCACCAGCTTCAAAGATCAATCCACAACCGCCGCGACTCCGCCACAGCCACAACCGCCCCACCGTCGCCAGTCTGTCTTCTCCACCATCGGCCTCCCATCATTATTCTCCACCACTAGTCCCCACAACCACTATCAAACTCACAGACAAACACACACACACACAAAATCAGATACACACACAAGAAAAAAAAAAGATCAGGGTGCGCCGATGGACTTAGGGAGGAAAGATGGGGTCGTGTTGGGGTCCGTGGCGGTGCATTGGGGCGGTGTCGAAGCGATGGTGGTAGTGTTGCATTGCTGCGTCGACCGACGATGTCAGGCGTGGTGACGACGATGTGGGTGTGGAGGTGGTATGTTGTCCGGCGACAACAGATTGGAGGGGGAAGACAGCGGGCCGGTGGGTGGATGGGGAGGCTTATCATTTATGTGTATATATATATATATTGATATATGCATGTGTATTGTATATACCATATATAATATATATTCATATATGAAAATTTACACTTAAAAGGGCAAGTTCGAATCATATGGCCATGATCAATAAAGAGATCATAAGAAATACAATAAAAGTAACCAAATTCCTTTCTCTCGGGATATCTACGCTAAGGAAAATAAATAGAGCTATCACTATAAGTATTAAGAAAATTAACAAAGCAGACAACATCTTGATATGCGAAGATTTAGCAAATGGATCCTTTAGAACTTTTGGAAGTAAGAAGTAAGATATAGAAGTGAATGAATTATGTTTACCAAAATCAACTATTTATAGAAAAATCTCAGCTAGCCGTTGCAAATTAGTCATTATATATATATATATATATATATATATATAATTTTGTTTTATTTTATTTATTTTGTAAAGTATAGTCGTTGCAAAAGTATATATACATATTATTTAGAACACAAAATTCATAATGACGGTTTATGCATGCTCAATGTTGATAAGAGTATATATGCAAAGTAATAGCCATATAAACACAAATATTGACAGCTAGGCAAAAATTAATTAGCACATAATTATACGTTACATAAATGAATAATTAGGAGGCACGACCTTTCATTTGTAAGTAAAGATTAGGAGATGACATATATGTTCACTACAAGAAAGCAGGCGAATTTCGAGGGATTCTCGAGAGAATTCGCCAAATTAATTTCCAAGGAAATATTTCCTCGGAAATCTCTCGAAATCAATTTCAAGGAGGCTATTTCTGAGGGAATGGATTCCCTCGGAATTCGTCAGTTTTCTTGTAGTCATTCATAATACATATTACATGCGAACCTAAATAGATAGGTAGGAAACTTCAGACAATCGAGTCTTTCTTGAGATGTTAGATCGCCAATATCGAACAACGTTCAAGAGGCTTGAACTCTCACTGAAGGAATAAGAACGAGTGTTGATTCGCCGAATAAATTAGAACGCTTGTACTGATAATGTGTTGCGAAATAGAATCACAATAACGCGAACCAACACTAAAGTATTGAAGAGACTTTATTCAGAGAAACTATGAAAATGTATTCTGAATCGACTTATAAAATGAATGTACACAATGCCCTATTTATAGATTTTTTTCCGTAAGTAGTGGTTCATTTTGTTTGTTCAATATGCAGAATTCAATTGACTATCTATAATACATATTACTAACAATATGATATATAACTTATAGCGAGTATTGAGAGATCTCTCGACTAGTTTTATCTTATTTCACTAACTTATTATTCAATTTTTACGACACAATCCACCGCTATTCGGAATATCTATTATTATAATACTTTTAAAATTGATTATTGTATACTAAAATGATGAAAAGCGCGGGGATATAACCAAGCTATATGAAGACTGACTTGTGAGGTGGTAATAATTTTGACTGATGTTCACTCTTTCTCCAACCAATCTAACTGGATACACACACCTCAGGGCAGCAGCAGAAGTTTCAACAACGAGAGGAACGCCAGACTCTATGACGTTTTTAAGTATTTTTTATTATTTTTTTAATGCGGTCGCCTATTTCTGTGGCATTTTTAATTTTTTGTTAATATTTTATTCTCGAACGCCGCTCTCTGTGGCGCCTAAAGTAAAGTATCATTTTTTTTATAATATTTTATTAAAAACGCCGGTTTCTGTGGCGATTTTATTAAAATAATAGTTTTTTTTAATATTTTAATCTTGAGCACTATACACTAAGGCATTTTTACTATTCATATTTGACCAGATCTAAAAATCTGGTACCCCCTCCCCCCGTGTGACCCTATCCCCTTTTTGTTTGCACTCTTCCTTCCCCACCTCAATTGCAACTCTTTCCCACCACCACAAAGCCCCCAGTGCCTCAATCACTGCTGCACTCCTGGCCATCAGAAGACCGCCGCCGCCGCCCGGAGCTCCACCACACCACTTTTTCCAACCGCGGCAGGAATTTTACAATACATCTTTTTTTTTAATATACAACTTAGTTAATGTGTTAATATCAGTATTAATTAGTTATATAAAATAATATGTTGTGTTGTTTTAAATTATAGGTGGTAAATATGCAAATTGTTATGGAGTTATATGAAATAATAATATTTTTTGTTAAAATTTATTATTTTATGTAGTTGTTTATCTTGAAATTATTGTAATTAATAGTTAATTTATATTGTTATATAAATAATTATATAATTTTTTAGATTAATAATATGATCATTTTAACGAAATAATTTAATATTTGTGTAGATTTATAATGTTTGGGACTAGAATTAGAAGAGCATCGTTCGGTTCGATTGAAGATGATTTACTTTATTTGTAAGATATTTATCGTTCAAATTATGTTTATCTTGGCGCTTATGATGATATTGTGCGTACAAGGCATAATAATTCATCCGCTTTTAATCACTGAGACGATGATGAGAGACATATAATATTAAATGAACAGGCTGTGGAGATGTTGTATGAGATAAGCTTTTATGGTGTTTGTTGTTGTGGATTTATAGAGGTTGATTCACATTTAATCACAACATTACTAGAAAGATGGCGTCCAGAGACTCATACTTTTCACTTTCCTTTTAGGGAAGCTGTAATTACTTTAGAAGACGTAGCAGTCCTATGGGGCTCCCAATACGTGGTCAGCCAATAATCGGGGTAGCTACTTATCCGAAAGGATATAATTCGTGGAGAGATTATGTTAATGATATGTTGGGATTTTCACTAGATGTCGCTGGGATTCCCGCATTAGGTTGGCAGTTTTAAGGGACCATTTGTTAGATAACATGGTGGATGAAGAGAGCATTGAAGAGGAAGCACTATAATATGCACTTACAGCCACGTTATTGCTTATTGGTTCTTTAATGTGCCCTGATACTAGTGGAAATCTTGTGAACTTACTATACTTACAACATATGGAAACAGTTGAGGAGTGTCGGAATCACAATTGGGGCAGTGTTGTATTGGTTTTTCCCTATCGTGAATTATGTGGAGGTAGTTACAACTATCATCCTAATCAGAATATTAGTGGAGCATTGCAACTCGTGCAAGTAAGTGTAATTATTTATTCTTTTACTTTGAAGTATGTTAGTAGTTATAAACCTTGTCAAATATTTTGGGTTAGTTTTGGACTATGATATGTATAAAATCTATCCGACCACAAAGACGACTGCAACGTGTGAGACTCGAGCAAACGATTCTTGCAAATGGTCGAGTATTGCCAGTACCTCCACCCGCTGCCAGGTTCTGCAATACATTATATATATATATATAGTTTTGCATAGATTAATTATTGTTGAATCTATTTTAAGTGGACCACTTATTTCTCATGGACGCAAACTGCTAACTATAGTGTTAGAATTTTTTGAGAAATATTTGATCGATTGACTCGTACGAGGTACATGAATTCAAATTTATATATTGCATTTTTGAGAAATCTATGTGTTTGACCTGTAATTTTACATTTATTTCACATGTTGTCAGTTTAATGTTGTCAGTTTACTTAGCGACCTTATAATATGAATTAGCCAGAGATCGTTGCGTTACGTCCTGAATGTGGTGTCGAATTGTGGCATTGTAAGTGTCCACTGATTCACTACAATATTTTAGAGAATCTTCATGCTAAGAGAGTGACGCGATAATTTGGCATTGTTCAAGTTATCCCCCTCAATCCCTCAGCACAAGAACAACAAACCCTACACAAACTCACCTGGCAAGGACGACCCAGATAAAATTGGTCACAATTTCATGCTAGGTACATCGCTAAGTAGCATGAGACAGTGGCTAATGAAATTGTTGGGGATGCAGCGATGCAAATCAACGAAGTGGTTGAAGGGTACTATGATTGGTTCATGAAAAAAACACACAAACGAGTATCTCCACCCCTTCCAATCAGTCAAATTGGGTATAAGCCAGATGAACGTGAAGAGTGAAATTTAATGGTATGTAATTTTTCAATTCTTGTCAATCATTTTATACATGTCTCAAGTAATTGGTTAAATTATTATATTTATTTTTTTGTCGAACGGGCTAACATATATGATGAACAACTTCATGACAATATCACACTACGCCAATGAAGATCGATTCAAAGAATTGGCTGCCAATCATAAAGAAGTGATTTGTCTTTACAAGACACAATTCTAAGATGAGAATCAACCACACATGGTCTTCAGGCACAAATTCCAGCAGTATCCCAGTCCTTTCAGCAATGGGGTTCTACAACCCATCCACCACATCACTTGTCTTATGCTCCATCCGAGCATACGGGGACTTCCACATAGATCATATAATCCAACCCCTGAGTACCAACCTGCTCAATATCACTCGGGGCCTTCCGCACCACAAATAATATCATTCGGCCAGCCAATTGCTGAGTACCAACCTGCCCAATATCACTCGTCAATACTGTTTGAGTTATCAGATAGCATGACTCTTGAAGAAAGGCCACCACCTCAGAGAAGTGATAGGGAACCACACCCAAGTTTTTGTTTCACAGGAGGGCCTTACGGGCATTACGATCATCGGTTATGTAAGTAGTATTTGATGTTTGTTAGTACTTTAATGTTATGTAACTAGTACTTTAATATTTTTTAGTACTTTTATTGTTATGTTACTAGCACTTTATTATTTTTTAGTACTTTTAATGTTATGTTACTAGTATTTTAATGTTTTTTAGTACATTTAATATTATGTTACTTGTACGTTAATTACAACAACACTGAAACATACGAAAAAACATACATGGAATATTGAAATCACAACAACATTGAAATAACAACCTTACAACAACAAAGCATATGAAATAGAAAATCATACGACATTGAAATAAAACACTAAACATTGAAATATTATCTATCTTCTTCGAGATGGTCCAACTTCATACGGTATCTTGTTGTTCTATCCCGACCTGCCCTCTATCTGTCTAGCGTTGTAAGATTGTGAACTAACTTGAGATTTGTTTGAGGCCAGTGTTCTTTGCCCCATAGAGGATATAATTTACCACTATATGTCTCTATATAGTGATTGACTTCATAATGGCAGGGCATAAAACTGGAAGCAGGAGTACTATTGTGTTTGCAAACCCGAATAGCATGCGAACATGGAATTTTTGAGTTTTTTCAGAAACCACAACTACATTCATTGGTTGTCAACGTTAGGCATGCAAACGAGCCGAGCAAAGCTTTGACCTTTTTTTCCCTAGCTCGAGATCGGCTCGACCAGGGCTCGCGAGCCACTCGGCTCGGCTCGAGCTTTTAGAAAATATATTATTTTTTTATTTTTTAACATGGTTAAAAGTTTCAACATGGTTAGTGGTGGTCGTTCCGAACCTACGTCCTTCATCAAATGCCATCGTCCATTTTCCCTTTCCAATTCTCATATGATAATCGTAGGCTTTTAGACTAATATCTTTGATATGATTCAGAATCTCATAGAACGAAGGCGAATCGATGGTTACGCCGGCTCTCCAACAAAGATCTTTCACGCTTTCTTTTTTAAATCTTGATTTGTGGTTCGAGCATAGGTGTCTCAAGCTATAACGGTGACAACCATGGTTACCGTTGAATGATGTCTTTCATCGCTCGAATTACACCTTGGTTGCGATCTGAAATTATTATAATCAACTCGTGAGAGTCTGTTATTACATGCACGCGTAATAAGTGCAGAAACCATCCCCACGTGCTTGTGGACTATTCATCAACCAAGGCAAATGCAGAGGGAGAATAGTTTTGTTGGCATCTACGCAAACTGCTATCATAAGCTTGTGTTTGTGCTTGGTGTATAAGTGAGTGACATCAATGCAGATAACAGGACGACAATGTTTGAAACCATCAATACAGGGTCTGAAGCCCCAAAATACAAGATTTATCATCTCTACACCAGGTCTACATCCTCCATTAGGATGGTGTCTCCATTCCACTATGGTGCCTACAAGTATAAATTAAATTTTTATTAAATCTATGATATTTAAGGGAGGTCTTTAGCAATGAAACAAAAAGATGGTGGATTACCCGGATTCCATTCTTGCAGTGCACAAGTGTTCAGGAGCCCGCCTCAAACTGTGGTAAGCCTTCGAGTATCCAATCTCATACCAGCAAAAATCATTAACTATTTTTCGGACATCTGCTACTGCATAGACGTAGTTGGTCTTAACATGACCAACTAACATACCTGCAATAAAATTCGTATCCAAGTTTGTATATAGTTGGTCGGAATGAAATCGGGACTACATGTATGATTACCGTGATAAACAAATATGACCCAAATCCCCACTCTCTTTTTATTTTGTGCGCACAACTCCCATGGACAGTCTGTAGCTTGACCTCGTTTGCAATAGATCTTTCAAAATTCTGCGGTACTACTCCGAACTTTATATTCTCGTTTAACTCATCGAATGGAGAAGTCCTTAACGACTGCTTGCACATGTTTCTTACTTTGAAACGACAATCCCACAACCAATCTACCAATATTTGACTCATAAAACTGTCTCCACTTGCCCGATGGCAAGTCCATCGAGTCAGCATACATTTCAGATCCAGATACATGATAGTACGAATGGAACTCGTAGAGTTGAGGATGTGAGCTTTCACTGTTGCGTTGTGCCAACACATCTACAACAGCTGCTACCTCTTCGACATGTTCTTCGGCAGTTTAGTAAGTGTTCTCACTGGTTTCATCCTCGTTGTCACTACAGTCGTCCTCCTCATCATCGGTCTCTAACTCCAACAACACTTCATCATTTTGTGGAATTTGATGTGCAAATTCATCATCTTCAACCTCCTCCTCTCGCACCACATATGCGTCAGCCTGAATGTTTTGTTGCAATGCTGCATTTGGGTCATTGATACCAAATGTTAGAAACCACTGCTAATTGACAACACATCTTGAGTGAGCAGTTCCATGTAATTTATCATGTCTTGACCTCAATTATCATCTACTGCATGTTTTTGTTGGATGGGCTCAGTGACAACAAACACCTTGAATGATTCGAGTTAGGATGTGATGTTCGTGTAACAATTCAAAAGATTATCATCGGATATTTCAACAACCGTTTCGATAGGTACCAGATTTTTTGATATGTACAATGTTGAGAAAAACTTGATATTGTATTCATCTCATGGCAATTGAACTACATCAGGAATGTGTTCAACGAAATCTTAAAATGAGGTTGATCGTGAAATTCTAAAAATGGTAAATGATGGTCAATCATAAGAAATACAATGATTCGACTCAATATAATTGCCACCATAAAAGACAATTACTCCAATCGAATCTATTGCAAGAAACAAGAAATTTTCTTCAAAGAAGTTGAAGAAAGTTTTGTTACTTAGAAAAATAAGGAAAATTTTGTCCTACATTTTGAACAGCACCCCTGGTCCATTTAAATAGACATTCAAAACTCTTCAATAATGCATATCGTACAGAACATTGCACAAACCTCACAAATAATGCATTTTTTAACAGTATAATTTCAACTCAACATTCATTACATATCTAAAAAAAATTTCAGTGTGTTGTCACATCAATTTACAAATTTTTAAAATTACTGTGGACTGCAGGGTGGTGGCATCCGAAATTATTATTTTTTTATTCATTAAGACTGTGCCAACCAATTTACTCGATATTAAAAAAAGAAAAAAATTATTTTGGTTGCCATAGCTTCTGGCGATTATACAATTAATATTAAAAAAAAACTATTTTAAAAAAACACAATAGCAAGTGGCAACTATTCAAAAATAATAAAAAAATGAAAGAAACGCAAAGATCTCTGGCGATGGAGACAAAAAAATAATAAAAAATGATGGGGTGCCAAGATCTCTCGCAACCTAGTTAAAATATTAATAAATAATACCCAAAAACGCCAAAAGTAGTGACATTTTAGTGTAAAATCATAACCCAATTTATTTCGATAACACTTTATGAATTTGAATAAAAAAATAATATTTTTAAAAAATCCTCTGAGAATCTCTCAATTACTTTTACCGTGTTTCACGAACTTATTATTCAGTTTTTATGACACAATATTTGGAATATCTATTATTATGATACTTTTAAATTTAATTATTGTATACTAAAATGATGAAAAGCGCGGGGATAGAACCAAACTGTATAAAGAATGACTTGTGAGGTGGTAATAATTTTGACTGCTGTTCACTCTTCCTCCAACCAATCTAACTGTATACACAGCTCATGGCAGCAGCAGAAGCTTCAACGAGAGAAACGCGGCTACAGTGATTTCTCCACCTCCGATGTCGGTATCTCTGCGCTGCTTCGGTGCTCTATCGTCGTCGCCGGCGGCATCATCGCCGTCGTCTTCTGGTTGTTCTTCGAATTATCAATGTCGATTAGGTCCTGTTCGGATTACTTGCTTCTCGCGCTCCGCCTCACTGGAGGAAGCACTTCCGGCTCAAATTAAGCCGCCTCCACCGGCCGAAGCAGATGAAGATAAGCGTAGTACAGGGGAATCGGAATCCGATTGCGGTTCTCGCTCTGGAATTCAGGTCCCGAGGCAGAGATATATACCGGTTTCTAAGTCGCGGCTATTGGACGCCATTATATCCGTCATGTTCCCCTCGGAAGAGGAGGCTCGTCAATTTCTGTCTCTGTCCAAGTAATTGTGCTTCTACTTGTGCATTTGGATTTCCTTGTTTATATTTGAAATTATTTGTAAATTTTGGGGAAAAAGTATTCTGAACTATATTTTTGTGGAATTTTACTGTGAAGCTAGTAATGTTTTACAAATTGCCATATCTTGTTTGGTATAGATCGGTGTTAGTTAGTGTTGATTCGACTTATTTATGATACTGCTTGTCCTATTGCAGATGCTTGGATTTGATAATCCACGCTGAACACAAAATTATTTTAGAGGAAATGCGAGCCGATTTTGATCTTACTCTTGCCACAAAGGGCAAGACGGTTGATCCTGATGATTTCCCATCCTTTGGGAGAAAATATGTTGCTGATCAGGAGTCTGATGCTTTCATGAATAACTATTCAAGAAGTGATGGCACTTACAAGGAACAGGAAGATGAGGGTGACAGGGATACGTTGATATCCTCTGGTTTTAAGCTGGATCTGAAACAACTTCTGAACTTTTCTTTGGCAAGTGGCGAGAAAAATTTGATGGATAATTCTAGGTATCTTCGGGAATTCTCAGAACTTTCTGCTGATAAATTTGGGAATCTTGATCATGACATAAAATTTTTTCATTTTGAACATAGTATGCCCCACGAACATCGTAAGCCCTAATCACATTCCTAAAGCTCTCCATATACACATGGTAGTGACATTGTGTGCCAAACACATAACAAATGTTTGTTCTTGAATAGTTTCCCAATGAACCATTGCCAATTCGCCATTGATGTACTAGGAGAAGTATAAAAGCCTTTCCATTTGAACAAGTGGACTCATCAACATCATTTGTCAATTCATCTATCTAGCAATGTAGAGAACATAATAAATATGCATGCTGGTGCACCCCGTTGCAAATTTCATATGGTATTATTGTGCTCATGGCTTTCAGTGTTGTCCAAGATGTCCGTGTCTTTTTCTTTTCATAACACTCACTAAGGAATCTGATTTTCTGCTTCCTACTTTGACATATGATTCTATTAAATTGTGCTCATTTGAGTTGTATGTAGAGTTGGCATTCCAGGCCGTTTCCAACGTGCTTTCGTGAAACTTCTGCATAATGCTGAGTTTGAAGAGTTATCTCCAAGGGATTTGATGCTGACAGCGACACTAAATACTGATTATCTCCTTACACTGCCAATTTATGTTGACTGGAAAAGAGCATCTGAATCAAATGCTATTATATTCAGGTAAGGAGTACCAAGTGAATACGCCATTTTCCACCTACTGATTCTCAAAATGTTTCATATGATCTTTATAACTTTATATGATCCTAGTCATCTCATTTCTGTGTTTTTTTTTCCCAATATGAATCCTCATCCTTATTCATGTTGAGAGAATTTAATTATGCCACAGACAAGGAAAATAACTTGCCTGACACAGTGAACTTATAACCAATATACTGTGAGGAACACAATTTACCGTCCTTTAACATGTATACAAAGTGGAATTTCTATATCTTCCTACCGTACTAGAAAGAAGCAATTTGTACTAAGACTTTTCCTACGTTTTCCTGGAAAGCTAGATAAGTTTATTTTTCCTAGAAGCAATTTGCTTGATGGAGTATTGGCTGGTAAATTGGTAATTCACTCTTCCCATATGATCATTTTCCTTATACAGGCGGGGATATGCAACTGAAAGGCAAAAGGGCTTGCTCATTGCTGCAAAGTTGGATTACTTACAGTCAAAGTTGCTGCAGAACTTCTTTTTCTCTATTTCAAAACCACTGGGTAGATTTCTTGTATAGTTAAGTGAGGTAGTTGGCATGATTTATGATTTATGTTTTCATTTAGACCAGTCTAATGGCCTTTATATAGGTCATTATGGTCAGAATAGATTTGCCAGGGGATATATGGTGTTAGGGTAATGCTGAGTCATGAGGTCTGAAAAATATGAGATGTTAAGAATTGCAAATTATGTCAAACTAATTATAGAAAGAGGTAACTTTCATATTGGTGATTCGGATGTTGAGTTTAGGAGAAAACTTGTTCCTGCAACTATTCCACTGCAATTTCTCAAACTTACAGGCACTTATATCCTAAAATCATTCATATGATATTTTCTCAGCCAGAAAACCTTCTCAAACCATTTGAAGACAAGCAACCTCATACATAACTTGTTTTATATCAGATAAATTAGACTGGTTTGTTGTCAACCCTTGGAGTTAAAACAATAAATAGTTAATAACTTTCTTTTGATTGAATCACTTTTTTGAATCATTAATTTACTTCCCTTTCTAAATATATGCTTTCTTTGTTGGGGTGGCTTGTTCTTTTCTTTTACAGGCTTTCAAGAGCTTTCTTCAAAAACAAGATATTGAAGTTTCGGCAAACAAATTTACGCTTTGGCTTAAGGAGTTGTCCAATGCTCTGAAACCTCTTTCCTTTGACGAACAAATCTTTGATGACCTTAAAGAAGTTGAAATCCAATCGACTGACATGCCAATCTGGCTGGCTGCACAGAAAGCCGTTACTCGTTATGAAGGAATTCTCTCAGAAGTTGGGCCTCGTGAGAGGCTCTTAAGGAAGTTTCTTGCGTGGGTCGGCGTAGGACCATCAATTCCTGATCAAGCATTTCACATGGACTCAAATAGTACTGGTTCTGAATCCAATTTAAGGTTAGAGCTGATTGGCTTACCACACTATGGTTTTCCTTGTGATTGATTTTAAAGTGTTCATTTTGATTCACTTGGGTATTGAAGCTGGTAGTTAATAGCTGCCAATTTTTTTTTTTTTTTTTAAATACGCAGCAAAAGCAAACTATCTGAAGGGGTCGTTAAGAACTACTCTACAGGAATTGCTTTGAGAATATTGTGTTATCTTGATTTTTATTTTTTAATAAATCAGAAGATTTTAAGGTATTTGATCAATTAGTTAATAGGCACCTAATCCTTGCCCTATGTTATTCATATATCTATTCATAAAAGTTCTTTCTGGGAATTGTCCTTAGTCGGCTCATGGTTGTATTGAAGGGATAACTTGAACTGGGTACCTGCTTCGTTAACATTTGTCACGGATTTTATTGTTATAACCCATTTCTTTTATTAGTTGCTGAAGCATGCCACTTCTTGCATGCATTTGATTAAAGGGAAGGAACACTGTTCCATATCTAGCCGCCCAGGAACCGATGTGAACCCCTTTTAACATATATTGCTCAATGAACTCTAGCCCGGCTTTTGCCAAGTTGAATTCTTTTGCTGCTACATCAATTCCTTAGGATAGACCCGATGAAAGGTTCTCTAAGACTGGTATTCATTCCTCCTCCTGGTTGGCTTGATCGGGCAAGAGAACCGCCGGTAATCCGCACCTTTCATAGATCTTATCTATTGTCTTAGGAAATGTATTCTTGTTGTATCTGCCACAGGATCCTTTGATGTCATGTTAGATACTTATGCTCCTCACATGATCCAATAACTTTCCAGATGTTAAAGAATGCATAGCAGCACTTCAATTTTCTTAACCCGCCGTTTGTTTGCTAATTGGGATCTGATCTCTCTCTCTCTCTCTCAGAATCACTATTTTCTACATGCAGACTAAATTATTTTTCTGGTAGTTTAGCAACACTAAATTTGTATGTGTTGGAAGTTGTTGGCGGATGCAAATTAAAATGATTGTGTGTGCGTACATTAGCATGCTACTATTTTTGGGAGGAATTTAATCTGATTTTGGACTAAAGGCTTGTGGATTTCATAAATAATTATGGAGAAGTGATGCTTTCCTGTGTACAGCCCAAGTTTCTTGCCAAGGATATCACTTGGCGACATATGGAAACCTGCATCACGTAAATCTTGTGGAAATGACTTCACGAAGATGTTCACAACTGCCATTTCAATTTTCTTCTCAGAGTCAATTCTTCAGGTACTTTATATGTATGTACATAGCGTTCAGTTAATCGTATGATTGAATTTTCTGGTTCTTCCTTCTGGTTTCTATGTCAGTGCCAATCCACATAATGTGTTTGTAATGATTTGGTCCGTGAGATCAGCTTAATATTTGCCGTTCTGTGAGACTTGCAATTGATTGGAGTAGATTACATTTGCTAAAGTATACCATTCATTTAGAATTTCTCAAATTAGTTGAAGTAATTGAAAGAGGTCAAAATTTAGCAATCATTGACTGTAGGAATTTGAAGGAAACGATGCCGGTTATAGGATATGAGCTTTTCATGTCATGTTACCCTGAGTTTGAGAAAGTGTGAAGTGTTGATAAGTTCTACTTTTTAGTAACATTGAT
>JBBMKE010000001.1:5462110-5473048 GCA_037834125.1 Lippia alba | reverse complement strand
CATATAGATCATGCGCATATAAGTTCAAGTATCCAATTTCAAATTCATTCAAATAATTCATAAAGAAATTGAATAATACAACGTAATTAAGAAATATACATTTAAATATAATTTAAAATGCACAAATAGGGTCACATAAATTAAACCCGAGCGGATGAAAATCCGGGGTGTTACAGTATCTGTGTGTTTACTCGCGTGGTGCATGTGCATGTGAGAAAGAGAGAGATATTCATATATAAAAATAAAAACTATAAAATATTAATATTTTTATATATAATTTTACTATATTTAATGTAATACATGATTTTCAAAAATAAATTTAATCTAAGTCTTAAATTTAGTTTTTATAAAATATTTTAATTTATTATGCATATCTATGAATTTATAAATAAATAAAAAAATAATATATTAAATATGTATTTTTAAATATATAATATAATATAATATATTTTTATTTTTATTTTATTTTTTAATTTAAATTTAATAATAATATATTACACTTTCAACGTGTTTATATATTCGTAATAATAAAATAATAATATAATATACATTTAAAACATACATGGAGATTACATAAAAAATAAATAAATTTTGGATATTGGGAATGATTAATACCATGGGGTACCTATGGAATTGATAAACCCATGTTTGTGGTAATGAGCATTACCTCAGTAATGAGCATTCCCAATAACTTTTTATACCAATCATGAGTTTGTGAATGAACGTAGGAATACTCATTACATTTTCATTCAATTCCATCATACCAATCATGTCTTTAGTTTTTAAGTATCTAGAATAAAATATGAAGAGTTTTAATTCCTTTTCCTAATGTTGAATATAAACGAACGAAACATAAAAGTCGACCGTAATTTAGGGATAAAAAGTTCTTATCCCTATTTGTGCGGGAAAGGGTTATCCTATTTGCAACAAACAATTGGTATAAATACTTGAAATATATAATAATATTCAAGATAAATTACATCTGGATCTTTATAGTTAGACATATTTATAATTAAACTCTCTTTAATTTAAAATTACACTTTTCCCCTTTATGATTTTTTTTTAAAGTCAAGTGGAGAATATTATAACAAATCAACAACAATATTAAAAAAATATAAGGGGAAATAACAGAAAAATTAACTCCCTAAGCCCCAATTTCAATAAATTTGTGATCTATTATATTAGTACCACGTCTAGAAACAGTATTCGACTCCGTGAAGTTGAAGATTGTTTATTTCAAGTTGATTTTAATCTAATGCGGGTAAAGTTTTGCGGTGACCTTTTCTCCGAATACAGTTACTTTGACGTATAATAGATAGCTCTCCGAATTGATAAGAACAATTACTTTGATCAACAGATAACTCGGCCAAAAATTTTCTCAAACAATAGAAAAAAAACTAACTAAACTTCTATACGAAAACAACAAATACCATATTTGTTGGTCTCTATTATGAATGAAGCTGTACTAATTTATCGTATGGTACCGAATATATTTCACAATTTCCATCAGATAGGTCACACATTTCGATAGTTACATGAATTTAATATTAATAATTAAAAAAATTGAACAATGTCAATTGTTTAATAAGTTATATTTTGAGATATTTAGGTAATATCAGTGATTTCATAAGTATTGCTTTGAGTTTACAATGATGTCTATCATTCAATTCGATAAGTTACATGTAGATCAAATAATTCTTCTATTATAATTAAAACATCTGCATTTTGATCTTTACAGTAGCGAATTTGTATGCATTACTCTATAAGATGACTGACTTAAAATGTTATTTTTTACATTGACTAATTTATGTACATTTCTTGCTAAGATAACTTACAATTTCTTAATTTATACATTTAACAATATGAAGACGAATTCTAATTTTTTAGTGGAACGTATGATCATTCTAAAATGATGGAATTAGGTTGTTATTGTTAATAGTTAAATAAATCAAGTTTTATCTTATATTATTTTTTAGAATTTATTTGAAATTGTATATAAAATAAAATTACATTGTATATAGAATTATTTAAAATATATTTTTATTAAACATTTTAAGGCGCTCTGACACTCTATATATATTTTTTAAAATCTTGCACACTAAAACATACCCACATTGGCTCTCGCATCCGCGTTATGTGACCTAAATTACAACATTATCTATAAATTTCTCGATAGAAAAAGTATTAAATCCCTATTAAAGCCTAATAGTTATGACGGTTTGTAACGCATTAACAAATACCAAATCATAAGGGATGAAAGTATAATTTCTAAACAAAGAAGAATCTTATCTAAATATAAATATGCCTAACTATAGGGATCTAAATATAAATTCCTAATATTTAATAGAAATCCTTAGCATTTAAGACGGTGTTAAAAAGGGAAAATCCGATACTCAAGAAAACTAGATTTATAATTAGATATAGTCAATTTGATATCCATCAATATTCTCAAGTATCATTAAATAACAATCTCAATAAAAAAAGAAAAAAAATGATATTAAATTTCAGGAGTTTGGGTTATACTTCCACTCAGACTACTTCACTACACTTGAATTTAGTCCAAAAGTAAAGTAATATTCTATGACGCAATACCAATAAAAGCCCACATTACATCACCACCACCTCAAAAAAAGAAAAATCATAAAACCCTAATTCTAAACCCCCCTTTTTCTTTCCCCCTGATCGCCCACTCCCCTTCCGTTCTTGGAAGATTTCACCGAATTTAGGTTTAGATTTTGAATTTTTAACCTGCATTCTCTGGTTTTAGATTCGATTTCGTCACCAGCTTCCGATGGATTCCCAAGATTCCTCCGCGCCACCGCCGCACCTCTCCCACCACCACGCTCAACAACCGCCGCCGCCGCATTCCGCCGTTCTTTTGGGCCAGCACTCTCAGAACCAACAGCAACACATGGCGAACAATTCTTACCAGCTCCCCCACAACAACAGCAACAACAATTCCGTCAATCCCACGACCTCCGCCGCCGCGAACGCCAACATGATGCACCAGCAGCAAAACCCTCGATTTCCGTTTAATTCCATGGCGGCGGCGGCCGCAGCCGCCGCTGCGGCTGCAGCCGGCGGGCAGAAGCCGATGGATCATATTCAGGCTGATGGGTCGCCTTCGGGGGGTGGCGGGGGAGGTGGAGGGTTCAATATTGAGCCGGCTAGGAAGAAACGGGGTCGGCCGAGGAAGTACTCGCCCGATAATAGCATTGGGTTGGGATTGTCGCCCGCACCTGTGAATCAAATTCAGCAGATTCACCATAATGATTCTGGTGGTGGCGGTGGTGGGGGGACTCCTTCTTCGGATACGCCTGCGAAGAGGAATCGGGGAAGGCCTCCCGGTTCGGTGAAAAGGCAATTGGATGCTCTAGGTTATAATGATGTTCTTTTTTGTAATTTTGTTATTATTTTTTGTGTTGATACATGTTTATATGTTACCATTACCATTATTTATTTATGAAATTTTCTGTTTTGTGTAGGTGCCCCTGGAGTCGGTTTCACCCCGCATGTTATTACTGTGAATGCCGGAGAAGTAAGTTTATGATACAGTTGTTGTGGTGTTCTGTTGATTATTGTTGGAACTATATTTTTGAAATGTGTACTTGTTTGGGAAATATAGGTTATTTATCAGCTTTTATATTATTGCATTTCATATATTTTCTTAAACATTTTTCTTTTCTTTTATTACCTTCACAATTCTCACCCCATTTGCCTTGCCTTTTTCCTTGATCTTCTTGCCTGCCCCTTGCTGTTCACCTGCAGTAATTATGTTAAAAACATTTTTGAGTTGTGATACATTAAAAAATGACTCAACAAACCAGCTTTGATTATTTATTTATTTTTTTTGTTCTTCTGCATTCACTTGTTAGTAAGTAAATATTCATTCATTTCATGGTTTTGATGTTGTCGTCATTTGCAGGATATAGCTTCAAAAATTATGGCTTTCTCCCAGCAAGGACCTCGAACTGTTTGCATTCTATCTGCTAATGGTGCCATCTGCAATGTCACCCTTCGTCAACCAGCAATAACCGGTGGAACAGTCACATATGAGGTGTGTGAATCTCAAAAGCATTTGCTGATTTTGTTGTGTCTAATGCTTGGATTTATTAATGAAGATTCATTATTATTTCTCATGGTTAATATGGCTACTCAAAAGGTTCAGATATTTCCTAGATATATATTTAGTTAGCATCTAACACTGCATATGGGTTTATATGCCGACTCATCCTCCACCTTATAATGAGTTTTTGTTATCAAAATCCAATACTTGAAAGGTGATTTTCTCTGTAAAATGTCGTCCTATTTTAATGTCTAACTTTCATGTGTCTTCTACCTATATCATTTACATAGTCCATTAGTTCTGTACTAAATCTTTTTGTGTCTGTAATTGGTACTTAGTAACCCCTTAAATAAACTTTTTCATCAGAAAACTCCATGATTACTTTCTGGTCCTAAACATCTGTTCTAATAATTTATAACCAAAAAGCTAAACAAAAAATTTTGTTTCGCTGTGAATTTCTCGACTTGTTAGATTGTAATTGGTAGTTGTTTATATTGTTTTCATAGAAAAATTCTTTATGTTCTCTAAAATGATTTGATTATCATACTATGTAATCTTTTCGGAAAATATTTTTAAGAATTTTAAGATATGTGCGTTAATACAGTTAAATACTTCCAAAATTCAAGATATAGAAGAGAACATAAGATTATTTTTTTTCTAGAAATGGGTTTAAAGTAGATGACTGGGTTTTTGTGTGGAATAAAAAATTGGTGGGATAGATTTCTAGATTAGCAATTATGTTCATGGTTTTTTGGGGATAATCTTAATTTAAGGGCTTTTTTTTTAATAAAATTTTTGTTCTTCTATACATGGCATAGTTGACGCTATTGATAGATATGTTAAAGTGGATCTGCTTATACAAGCAACAAGAATGGCTTATTCTTGCTATTATTGTGCTTACTATCTTCTGATCTGCTCTTTTGGTTTCTTATCCTTTCTGTGCACTAGGATTGAAAACCCAAAAATTCTTGTTGGGTTTAGAAATTCCATAATTGTCCCAGAACGTCATTGACAACTGAATAAATTTATCTCATTCAATATCTGTCATTGCCTCCATGTTTTAAAGATTGTTTAGCATTTGAAAAGTCAGTTTCGGGTCCTGTAGTTATGTAAGTAATGGAGTTATTCTAACGGCGCTTCAGTTTACCTCATTTAATTAGTAGATACTAGGTATAGCCCGTTTAATGTAGAATTTACATTCCTCGTAAGATTTATAATGAAAGGTGAGATGAATCTGGGGGTTCTTCGGGCTTAGCAGCATATTCATGCCTAGTGCCCTAGAGCTTGTTTAAGGATTTTGAGCATTTTGGTTTGCAGTTGTTATCTCTAAAGCTTGGATTACAAAATAGCGTAATCTATAATTCACATTTAGAAAGAGTTGAGGAATTATGTGAAGGTTAGCTGGAAACTTACATATTATATTAATTTATTAAATTGGTTAGTTATAGCATTAAAAATGTTCTATCATAAGTTCTATGGTTTAGACCTTGTGCCTTCTTCATTAAATTTGCATTCAGTTCATACCCTTTAATAGTCCATTGGAATCTGATCCTGTGAGAGATCATGTATGATAACCTTAGTTTAGAGAGCGATCGAGCGTGTAAAATCTGTGTTTATTGTTAAGGCAATTTTATTGGATAAGGAATTCCAAATGCATAGGAGAGTCTCTAAAGGGTTTCTAAGTTTTTAGTTTTCATGGTTAAAGCTATAATTGTTTATTTTATAGCTACAAAATCTCCGACCTTCCTTCTGAAAATAAAGTTTAGTTTGATACTTCACAACTTCAAACCTTTTTCGGCAGTTTACTCTTCTGGGGCCTTATGCGAGTGAGAGCATATAAGAAGATTACTAAAAACACCCCTGAAATGGATATCGGCAACTTAAATCAAGAAGATAGATGATGAGGAATATGCTTGAATTCTTTGGATTTAGTACTTCTATTGTTAGAGATTATAGTATTATTACTCATATAGTCCATTCTGCTCTATATAAATGGCTATGATTTCTTAAAGGAACTTATTTTACATCATAAATGCACTAGAGTCCTCCAGTCATGTATTGGAATTCAATGTCTCTATATTGTTCTATTCTTCTGCTTATGTGTTTGGTAGTTGGACCATATTCTCTGGATTTTATTTTTATTATTATTATATTTATCGTCAATTTTTTATTATCATCGAATAACTGTTTGTCTTTTTCCATATCTACCTGTTTTCACCAATATATTTTGAATTGTCTGTTAAACTGGTTTATAATGTTGGGTTGATGATTTTACAGGGGCGATTTGAAATAATCTCGTTGTCAGGTTCCTTCCTTCTGTCAGAGAATAATGGTAACCGTAGCCGAACTGGTGGTCTGAGTGTATCATTAGCTGGATCAGATGGTAGGGTATTGGGTGGTGGAGTTGCTGGAATGCTTAAAGCAGCATCACCTGTTCAGGTTCCCTCTCAACATCAGTCACCCCCCCCCCCCTTTCTTCCCTTAGAATAGTATGTGTCTTGCCCCTGCCGAATGACTATATATAATTTCATGAACCTTCCCTATTAGTTTCAATTCACCATTGAAATATGATAAGTGGGTGTTTGCAAGAATTTCTACTTGTGCAGAAGCTAATATTGTAAAACTGATGAGCGCTTGGAAATAAATAAAATGAAAAAGAATAATAATAGTACTACTGAGTATTTGGAGATGAAAGTTGAGAAGCTCCTGTAGTATTACTCTGAGCTAGTTTCCAATTTTTTTTAACCAAAATGACATCAAAGCTAGAACCTAAAAATAAAAATTGGTTCTTTGATTTCATAAGCAAAAGTGCTTGTCCTTGAAGTTTGCAAACACTACCTAACAACCCCGAGAATTCACTGACAAACAAGGGTAACATCTCCCCAACAAGTGAGCATGGTTAAAAAATTCACTAAAATATTTAATCAAACGATCATTTTAACTATGTATATCAATCAACAGACGGGATCAAACATTTTACAATGATAGGTGTCTATAATTCTTAAATCAAGAGGGGATCTTTGTGTAATTATACATACTTACAGGTGAGGGCACTGTAGTTTTCACTAACCCAAGGCTCCTTTACTTTACCAGGTCGTGGTGGGCAGCTTCATCGCTGATGGAAAAAAATCGAAGTCCAGTGGGCCCTCCACGACGCCCCCTCCACATATGCTGAACTTTGGTGGGGCCGGGACAGGTGGCAGTCCTTCTCCAGGTGCTTCTAGTGATTCCGGTGAAGAAAATGATGAGAGCCCTCTTAACCGTAGCGCCTCAGGACCTTATGGTAATGCCGGTCAGCAACCGGTTCAGAACATGCCTATGTTCTCGACTATGGGTTGGCCGAATTCCATCAAAATGCTTCCAAATTAACCTCCAATTATATTATTATGTGGATTGGTTAGTAGAGGTTGGTTGCAAATCAATGCTAACAGCAGATTGTAGGGACTTGCATATGCTTTTCAGTCGTCATCCTAGGTAGAGATTTTTCGTCTTTCATATGTTCCTTTTTTATTTCTTTCTTTTTTCTTCTTCTGTAGGTTTGGTAGGGTGGAGTAGATCCTTATCTTGTTCCCTTGAAGATCTGAATATGGTAATTTGTTACAAGAAATGGGGCACGGCTTCCGTGTCGCTTTACATTCTTCGCATATGCAGTTCGATTTTTATGGTACTTAAAATTATTCTATCGATTGAACCCCTATTGTAAGCTTTATTTTTCCGTATGTGGAGATGTTGAATGCAGAATCAGGTTCCCAGATCGAAAGTAGGTCAACCTTTTGTGATGTGTTGTTCATAAACAGGGTGGAATTGTTCTGTGTTTCTGGCAGAATTCAAGGCTGAGATAGTAGTTTTTGATGATGGCCCTTGTGGAATTGACGTGAAAAGATGTTTTCCAATCAATTTAAGTGTAGAGAGCCAGGATTTTGTTTTGAGTCGGATGGTTATGGAAAAACGTAAATAATTACATTAGAGTAGAAGTGGGGGGGGGGGGGGGGAACCTGACAACTCCAAAATACAAAGGACGGAAAAAGTGGGATCCTCTCAACATAAAATTCTATCCAGATGGAATATAACTTAGGACTCGTTTACTTCTCAATTGTTTTGGCTGATTATTTATTAATTGTGGCTGGTTTAGGCAAAAATGTCATTATTATTTTCACTTTTTCATTTGAAGTTACACCAATACCCTTTATTTTTGGACACAATTTCTAGGGAAGGGGCACAATAGTCTTTTTCTAAAGTAAAGTGACTTATGGGCATGTAAAGTAAAAACATCGTCAAATTAGGAATACAATGGATTAATTTCCAACCATCAAAGTAAAAGGTTGATGGGTTTATATAATCCAAATAAACACTAATGGATAAGAACCTATCAAAGTAAACGAGCCCTAAGTGTATTATAAGTTGGACCATCTTCGGATTAAAATTACCTTTTCTAAACCCTTCATCACCAATTTGTCACACGCCATAATCTCCAGTTTTTACCAGTTGTCCACCCAAAGTCAAGGTGTGTGCATTATAAAATACAGTTTTGCCGTTAGGTAAGTATGATTTTTATCTCTAGTTACCTCAGTCGAAGGTTATTGAATACTATGCGGCAACTTCAACTACGTATTTGTATTCATATATGATAATCTATTGCCAACAGGGGTTGGTCCAAACGGTAATTGGATTCATTCCTAAGGGCGAGGTCCCGGGTTCGAATCCCCTCTTGGGTGTGCCTGTGTTAAAAAAATAATAATATATATATATGATCATCTATTTTCATACCACAAATCGATCAAGTAATCTTAACTGTAATCACGACAAGACCCTTCTTATGTTGTGTTAATTTAAGATTTCAATGGAAATTTGATGATTAAGTGCGAGTAAGTATTTAACGAATGCTTTGAACATCAAGCTTTATCAAAACAATAATATTCTATTTAGAATAAACTTCTCATGGAAAATTTAGCAGAGATACTAAGAAACCCTAAATAAACCTAACGTAAGGAGGTAAATTTTTTTTCTCTTTTTTAATAAGAGGATTAATGCTGGTTTCTCAACTACTCTCAATAAGATTTAAACTTATAACATGAGTTCACAGGCATCTACCACTTAAGTTATCTGCTCGTTTAAATGTAATGAGGTAATTGTTAGGCAACATGTGTGTATATATATATATATATATATAGTAATTACAAAAATTAAACTTATTTTAAAAATTATTAATTAACCCCCTATAGTTAAGTATAGCCACATTTGGTCAATATATATAAATAAATACACTCTTGGTTGAAAAATATTTAATTCTACCACCTATGAATGTCTAGTATTAGTCTATTTTGACAAGAGAAAATAGAATTTCGAAATAAAAAGAAATTTGAACGTGTGGAAATCATATATGGTAAATTGTATTTTCTTGAGGCTTTTAGAGTTTGTTTCCCCTCTGGTTTATTCGAAGTAAGATCGAAATACAAAACCAGGTTATTCATTTCCTCTCGAAGTTTCTTTATTCGCATTTTACTTGGCCGAAGAATCGTACTATATTAAAGATTTTCCTAGTAAAAAGGCTTTTCATAGCTACAAATTACTAATATTTAAAATTGTAATTAAAAGCGGTGTAACAATTAATTTGCTACAGTCAAATATGCAAGAAAATAAACTTACTTTTGTATTTAATTAAGTTAATTAGATTAAATTAATAAAATATACTAGAAAGGGATAAGTATAGATTTTTGTTGAAGAATAATTAGTTAGGTAGTTAGGTGGCGAGTAGTTAATGTAATTAATTTTAGTACTAGAATTCTCCTCCAAGTAGTATAAGTCGAGGGGTGTCCCCTTTCATAAATAAAGAATCTCTTGAGTAATAAAATGATTCTTTTCTCCTCCAAAAGTTTTCTCCAGTTCTTTTCTCTCTTCTACTAAAAATTCTTAAGTTCTCCATTCACAAAATTTCCTCTCCCCGTTAAATAGTAATCTCCCCTTTTCAACAGATTAGTATCAAAAGCAAGGTTCGAGAAAATAAGTAGTAGTGAAATGATTTATCTTTTAAGTTCCTAAACTCATAACAAACAATTATGATAATTTGAGTATTCGGACGAAAGTTCTCCTAGAAGCACAAGATATTTGAAACTAAATGTTAGAATGAACCTCAAAATGATGCCCTTTTCCAAAAATCTAAGAGATATAAATGATTTGAAAATGAGAAATAAAAAGGTTCTCTACCTCATCCATTAAGTCTTAGATCAGAATAATTTCGAGAAGGTATCGATTTCTCATACATCTTTTCTCATCACTGAAAATTAAAAATTTCTCATAGCACGAAATAGAGCACTCTATTACGAGGGAATTGGAAGAAGATAATTTCGCATTATGAAACTTGATTTCATTTTGTTTCTTCGGGGCATTTTAATACTAGTTTTATGTTTACTTAATCCAAGTTTTCATTCTATGTTTATAGATTAAGTGTGGAAACGAGAATCACAAAATTCCCTAAAACTCTAAGGATGAAAGAAGAATGCTTAAGATTGTGAATCCTAAGCATTACATTCATAAAAATTTGGAAACTGACATAAGAAGGTTGTGACGCCCCAGCTTCCGGCAATCCAGGTACGCGCGCCATGTGTGCGTTTTTGAGTGTTAGAAATTGTTTAACTTAATTATTTTATAACTTGAGCATTTTATTTCTCATATGAATTGCATCTTTATTTGATATATGAATTATTTGACGAATGTGATTTAATTTCATACGTGACTTAATTGTTTATTTTCTTGAAAATGAGGACTTGAGTGCATGAACTTTCTTGGATTTAATTACAAATAATTCAAAACCTTTTGTACTAAAATGCTTGACTTAAAACTTGGGGGACCTTTTTGCAAATTGGCATCATATT
>JBBMKE010000001.1:5423905-5436722 GCA_037834125.1 Lippia alba | reverse complement strand
GGCTGCCCACTTTATCCAAGAAAGACCATATCTACCTCACCGTCACATAATGAGACCTCTCTTTTCTCATCAATTGTAACGCCCTAATTTTCTGAATCATAAAACTAAGAGATATTTGGTTAGGTGGCATATCGTCAAATAGTTCGAGTATATATTAGTCGTGTTAGTGTTGTCGCGGTGATCTCTATCTGCATCCAAACTACTCAGTGGCACATCTATCACCTCAGAATTTCCAATTTCAGGTAAAAGCGACACGTGTGCGTCCGAGGGAACTATTAATTAATCAATTTAACTACATATATTTGGTAAAATCATAATATATTCATACATTAGATACAATTTTAATTATTTGAATTATGTGAAACTTGTGAAACTATATAACATTTATATTTGATCAACATATGAATTTAACTATCGAACTTGACTTGTCCTTACTTGATCATTTTCATAAACTTTGAGGATCTAAATGCATGAGATAAATGGACTTAATGGATCATGAATTGGTAACTATGAACTTGAGCTTAATACTTAAAGGTTGAGGGACTTGTTTGTGATTTAGCATATATGTATATGTGCATAAGAAGGAAATAAGCAGAATTCCATTTCTCACATTCAAACATACATACACGTTGTTTCCTTACCTCTCGGTTCTTCACCAAGCATCAAAGGAAAAAGGGAAATTTCATCATCAAGCTGGGATTAGGCATTTGAAGCATCAAGGATCACCATTTTCATCTCCCTTCTTTCATCTTGAGATATATGATCATGCATATGTATATATCCATGAATCCATGAGTGAATCTTGGGTTATGAATTCATTGAGATAATTGATAATTAGTTGGTTTGAGCATGATTAGGAACTAAAGACTTGAATTCCATGTTTGATTTTTGAATTAGTTGGAGTATGATCAAGATTATATATAGATTTGATTTTGGGAATTTTAATGATCTATGTATGATTCCATGGATTATATGATGCCTAATTGATATATATATGAATCATATACATGTTATATGTTAGTTTTGAGTGAATTCTTGCTTTGGTTTGGTGTTGGAATGGCTTGGGAGCCAATTCCCGTATGTATCCCCTATTTTCCCCTATTTTTTCACACAGAATACTTCCAAACGGCCGTTTGGTTTCCTAGTTATAACACCAAACGCCCGTTTGGGAACTGACTGCCTCACCGGAGAGCTTCCAAATGCCCGTTTCTGGTTTCAGTTCATTTTTCAAACGGCCGTTTACCCCCAAAATCTTGTCCAAATAACCTGAAATTTTAACCACGGAAACCTCTTGAAGTCTAGGACATTCTCCAATTTGAATCACATCAAAATTTTTCTGGTTTTTGAGATATAATCAATCCATTTTAGTGTCGCTATTTCACCGAAAATCTGCATTCACTTAACTTCGGACCTACGCCATTTTCTCCTCGCTTTGAACCATGGTTCATGCTATATATTTTTTGAAATTTCTATGAGTCTAATTTCTAACCTAACAAACAAAATCCAATTCCAATTTTAGATCTCAAGATATATCCATTTTCCTACAACATGTGCATTTCCTAAAATTGCCCATTTTTACCAAACTTTGCCAAAACCCTTCATATTGTATTTCTTTCACTTTCTTGGCTCCCGTGTGTGACTTACATGAGTTATATACTTGATTTATTGGTAATTATGCTCTTATTTGACATTCCGTAGTTTTTACTTGCTTAAGTTGATTGTTAACATGGATCTCATCTAATCATTTCTTGACATGATAGAATCGATATACATTTCATGATATTGTCGTTCATCTTATGCAGTTCATAAGGTCGTGTCTCACACTCATTTTTCCTTCTTGCACAGATCAGCATCCGGGTGACGATGAACAGGCTCCATAAGATGTATCCTTGCTTTCTTTTCTACACAGGTGAGGTTTATTCCTAGATACATAGAATCGATACAATCCTTAAGTGTATTTTCGGCCAAAAATATATACTATACCTAATATATTTCCAAAAATGTCAAGTATTGCAAATGATCTTTCAAAAATATTGTTCATGTTCATGATTTGGCGAGTAACTCTGTATAACACTGTGGGCCCGAGGGTTAGTGTGTGAGCCAACCGGGAAAGCAAGGGCTGACGGGTAACTCATATACTACTCTCACCAATTGGGATGAATCCTGAATTCACCAGGAGGTTTAGTGAAGGAAGGAATCCCGTACGTGGGAGTCATGTTCCTGACGTACACCATGATTGGATAATTGGATCTTGCAAACCCAATTATCATCCCGGAGGGGGGGAAAGGTTACATAAACTGCTAATTATGGACTGTAATGAATTGCATGATCACATATTTATTGAATTGCAATTGGAACCATTCACTACTGGGTGTTGGTTGGAGAATTGCCCTACTCGCCGGGCAACAGATTGATTGTAACTTTAATTAATTGCTAAACTTGATAGTTGTAATCTCGGGCAAGGTTAATCTATTTCTTAAACTTATATTATTTTCTTACATAACTTCACCCTAGGATATAACTTGCATGTCTGTGCGCTTATATATATTATACCCCTCGCTCAGTCTTCCATAGACTGACGTCCCACAATTTTCAGTCTTTTGCAGGTGCATTGCTAGGTGGGAATTAGAGTTGAGAGTGTCTTTAATTGGTGTCTAGCATAGTCACACATTTTGACTAGTGATGCATATGATATAGCTTGATGGATATTGTATACTTGCACACTTATTGTATATATTGCTATGAATTTTGAGGTCGGTGTGCCACTGTATATGGATGTACATATTGAGCAAGATGGTGATGATATGGATATATTATGCATGTTTTGGTATTACTTGAATGGTTATAGTTAGTTCCGCCTAGCTAGGATTGTTTTTTTTATTGTTATCCGTTCGCCAGGTGTTTGATTCATGTATGGAAATTAATTTCATATGTGAATTAGACATGTGGTGCGGGAATCTGATGCTCTATCGTTAAGGGTGTTACATGTTACTTGTAGAAAAGCGGAGACCATTAGGTTTTGGTATAGCGTTTATCAAGATTTGGCTATTAGCAGTAGACCCTTCCCAGCCCACCAACACGTATATAAAATTCATATTAGGATTGCGTATGCCTAGAACATTAACAGAAAAAGTCCCTTTACGGATTCTATATTTTGCTTGAACATTCTGACTCACAATGACTTCGACGTATGAATGACACCTACACAACCCTGCATGTAAAAATGGAATGAATAGGTAAAATACAACAAAAAATATTTAGACATAATAAAACAATGTACTGACATATGAATACAACAAAATTAAGAGGAGTCATGTTTCTATGGCTAAGATGTACAAGTACTTCCAATAGGTGTGGGCTCCACCAAAAAGACGAAGCTAATTCGTAGTGCCATACGTAGTGTTTGTTTAAAATATATGTTGATCGTATGACCTGATACATGGAAGTCGCCCTTCACAATCCTGTTTTTCTTGTGATGTGCAAGTATGTTTAAAAACATTGCCACTTGTTTGATATGCTAAAAATCGCTCGTGTGTCAGACTACCTAAATGTTTTAAAAAATAGCATAATCTATAAAAGACATTCCTATCCGTTCGGAAATTGTCGATATAGTTGTTATCACTAATCTTGGTGTATCTTCTAAGTCGGGGTTAATTGATCGGGTTGCTTGATTATCATGGACCAACTATATTTTCTTGGTTGCCTAAACTCGTCATTACCTCTAACTACATAAAGTAGTCACAGGTAGAACATTGTCATGAAAAAGTTGCTATGCATAAGCAACAGTTCTACCAACAAATGAAGCGTCAATTTCAAACTTGGCTCCATACCCTCATACTCTTATGTAGCAAAGAAGGACAACAAGTTTAGTAATCAAGGTAGAGATAATAATATTTATAATAGAAAAAATAGGACGAGCAAAAACAGAAAAACATAAAATTGCAAAAATGTAGGGTTGTCTAGATGTATCTACATGCACACATCAACATGAAAGAATGAAGTTTTAAAGGTCTAGTTGGATATGCTAAGAAAACCATGTGACGTTCAAATGCAACATATTATAGCTAAAATTTGAACATAATCCACGGGGTTTACTTTCTGTAGGCATTAATCATATAACAATCATAACAAATAAATTACACATGGATATAGGAAGCACAAGAATTTGGTATCACAACACTCACAAATGCAACATTTTACGTACCAAATCAAAGATTCTGAAATGGTTAGTTATCTTCAAATGATGAATAATGATGATACGAATATGCTAGATCCTTGGTCCCCATATGTCGACCACTAGAAATAATCCCTAAAATAAAATAAGCAAATATTATAACACAATGAAAATTAGAGGTGCAACGAGTCGAACAAATTAAAGCTACATTATATGCAAGATTTCTGTTTGGAGAGATAAAACATCGGCAATTGGATTAAGGGAAAAAAATGGCCATCAATTTATATGCTGCTTGCCGAAGCCACAAAACGCCGTGCAGCCTCCGTAGCCAACACCTCCACCACCACGGACGCCGTCACCACTGCCGCAGTTCGATCCAGATGAGATAACTTACCTTCTATGACTTATCGGAGAGAACGAAGAGGAACCAGTGAACAACGAAGAGGAAGAGGAATCCAACCTCGACGTTGACCAGTTCTACAACAACGAAGCTGGCAACGTCGAAGCTGAGACAGACCCTGCTGAGGAAGAGGATGCTGGCAACGAAGAGGGACCTGCTAACCCTCCAAACCCCATGGAGGAGGCAGAGGGCACCGGGAGAGGAGGATGCCCTCTAGGTATGCAAAAAATTACTACTGGGGCGAGAATGCAATGTCAGAGGCATTGTCTTGTCGTTGGACTTGATTTTGCAAGGTTGGTCAAGACTTGGAGGAAGATCCTAGAGTAAAGGTGATGAAGAGGGAATGGTTTGATGGAAAGAATTTCTCGCTCTGGATTTGCAGTTCTCTGTTAAATAATTTTCTTTCATTTTCTATTTTTTACATCCAAACAAATCAATTGCAGCAACATTCTTGGTGTTGACATTGATGGAGGTAATTGTTTCCAGGTTATGTTTTGATTCTCATCCTACAAAACTTGATAAGAGTGTATGTGTTTATAAATTTTTATCTGGTGTTATATGTTTCTTATTAAAAAAAAGAAAAAATTTGATTAAGGGGAAATTGTTCTTGTTCCCTCCAAGCTTTCGTCTAAAACTGCATTGTAACTAAGGAGCAAACCATGTCAGCTGAAATGCCGTAATTAATGTTGCAACTTGCATCCACAAATAGAACTCTTTCTTATTTAGGGTAGTTCGGGAATTTAAGGTTTGGGTTGACAAATAGACTGACATAATGTGATTTAATCACACCCCCCTCCGCGACGAATTCCACGGCTTAATCAGAGTTCCATATCAGGATGCCAATGAGCTACAAATAAAACTCAAATAGGTTATCATGATTTAATATTTACCATCAAACTCTCTAATAAGCCAAATTAAACCTGTGCAAGCAATGGTAATCCTCCAACTCAAACAATTTCTTATTTTATAGCCTCAGATTATTTCCATGTTTGTGTATAGAGTTTTTTTTACCAAAAAAAGAACTCCATATTTGTTTCGGAAAATTATGAAAAAAATCCTCAATTGTGGACTCAATTTTTAGTTTGCCTCCCAGGTCGAATTTTTTTTTTTAGTTCACTCCCTAGATAAGAATCAAAATTTGACTTTACTCCCCAATCTGGGCAACAAATACGACATATTGCGATTTAGATATGCGATATCACGATTTGAATACGCGATTCCTGAGGACCTAACGCCCTCTCGTGCTGACTCATCTCTTTTCACCATGCACTCTGCTACAACTTTGCTCTTTGTCCTTATATACATTTATGACATCTTGGTTGTAGGAACTAACAAGGATGCGGTTTCTAGCTTCATCAGTGCCCTATCAACCCGATTCTCTCTCAAGGACTTAGGGCCTCTAACCTACTTTCTAGGAGTGGAATGCATCCGCACGGCCGGTGGCCTCATGTTATCTCAGCAAAAATATATTCATGATTTGCTTAATCGAATGGAGATGACAGGTTCGAATCCGGTGAGCACACCACTCTCCCTGAACACGGATCTTCGCCTCGCTGCTGGCACATCTCTGCTCAATCCTGCCGTGTATCATTCCATCACCGGCGGACTCCAATATCTCACGATGACCAGTCCGGACATTACTTTCTCTGTCAACAAACTCTCTCAATTCAAACAAATTAACACACAATAAAAAAAAAATAGAGACACAATGAGTCAAACAAATTAAAGTTACATCGTATGCAAGATTTTTGTTTGGAGATAGAAAACATTGGCAACCGGATGAAGGGAAATCATTCTGGTTACCTCCAATTTTTCATCCAAAACTGCATCGTAACCAAGGAACGAACCCTAGCAACAGAAAATGTCGTAATTGATGTTGTCAACTTGCATCCACAAATAAAGCTCTTTCTCATTTAGGGTATTTTGGGAATTTAAGTATTGGGTTTGCAAATAGACTGACATAACGTGATTTAATACGCACTCTCCTCCAAAACGAATTTCATTATTTAATCGGAGTTACATACTGGGCTTCCAATGAGCCACACATTAACTTAAATGGGTCACCATGATTTTATTTTTACTATTAAACGCCCTCATAAGCCCAATTAACCACCTGCAAGAAATAGTAATCAACCAAATCAAACACTTTCTTATTATTATAGACTCGATTATTTACATCTTCGTGTATAGAGATTTCATTTTATGTTTTTTTCCCCAAAAAAAAAAGAACCTCGTATTTGTTTCGACCAAATAATTAATTAAAAGAGAAAATTACATTTGACTATCCTGCATTTACGTTTAATTACAATCTAGGCCACGATTTTTAAAAAATTACATTTTAGTCCCTATAATTTTGTTTGATCTGAGGTCCCTTAACATAATTTGTAAAAGTACATTTATACCCCTGACGGTTTTATAAGTGTTACATTTAATATATGACAAAAATTACAAAATTGTCACTAAAGTTTATAAAAATAACAAAACGATCCCTACAAAATATGATTTTAATAACAAATCAGGGGCATTTTAGGAATGACATAATGGAACCCTAGGGACCACAAACGGTTCTAAAAAATTAGGAACTAATTTATAATTTTTTAAAAATTATTGACTAAATTGTAACTAAGCCTAAATATAGGGTAGTTAGATGTTATTTTCCCTAATTAAAATTGGAAATCCATCATCATTTCCTTGATTTCGACTGCGAAACAAGCCCTGCAACAGTAGGTACATCGCACTTCTAACTAGTCCAAGCGTCGTTATTAATCACAACCAACTTTACGTCACTCTAAATCACTTTAATGCCCCTACACGGCAAGGGCATTTTCGTCACTTCACCCCGCACCAGATCATACAATTAAGGGCCTCTTTCACATTGCAATTTCTTCACTTAGCCTTTTTCCTCTGTTTTTGTTGTGTTAAGAGAGAGAACGTCTTTCTCTCTCTCGCAACACACAATTCACAGATACAGATTATATTATTCATCCTATACAAAAAACATATATATATATTTGTTAATAAACGCAGAGGAATCGTATAATCTTGTTGTAGGATACAGCCATGGCTGCCGAAACCTACACCGACAGGAACGCCGTCTTCCGCAGGCTGAAGGCGAAGTCCGATAATAAGGTGATTTTTTCGTTTTTCCTGTGTTTTGGTTGGAGTTTTTGTTTGGATTTGGGCGGGTAATGCTGAGATCTGATTCAGATCTGAGCCAATTGTGGAGGGATTTGGGATTGAGCCCTGATTTTTAAATTTGATGTCTGCGTTTTGTCAGATGTGTTTCGATTGCAACGCCAAGAATCCGACTTGGGCGTCGGTGACGTATGGGATCTTCCTGTGTATCGATTGCTCGGGGGTTCACCGAAGCCTCGGCGTGCACATCAGTTTTGTCAGGTAATTCTGGGATTCGATTTAATTTTGGGGCGTTTTGGTTTGTGGTAAATCAAATGCTGTTTGGCTGATTGATTGTGTGTTATTGCTGTTCGTTCGTTTCAGCATTTGGCTCAATGAAAGCTTGATATTGCATGTGGACATTATCTTAGGAATGATGAATTATTAAGCTAGGCTAAAGGTTCTCATTGCTATATTTTAAGGGCGGATGATCTCTTGAAGATTATTTAGAAAAAAAATCTAGTTTGTGTATGTGAAATGCTGTCGGTTGGAGATTGAAATACACGGAACAATAATACTAACCGAGTATCATTGCAAGCCATTGTGTGGTTTTGGATTTGTGATCCCAGTTAGTAGCCGTGTACCTCATCACATTCTAATTTAAAAATCTAATCTTTCTGGATGATCTTCTCATTTAGTTTCAGCAGGCTATAGTGTTAAGTTTAAGGGCATACCGGTTTGGCATTAAGATCTGGTTAGTCATGTGATCCATACCCAATGCCTTAACTCCTGATAGTAAGGTGTGCAAACACCAAACACGATCATTGCTTAAGACGACTATATAACTATGGAATGGAGGCTAGAAAGATTATTCTTGTTATAATTACATGGATTTTCCGTGTTGAATTTCCTTGAGCTCTGCTGTCAGCTTCTTTGTTGGAAAGTTGTTAGTTCAGATGTGAATTTGAGATAATCATATATCCAGTCTGTCAGAACTTTTTTATTGCACAAAATATTTTGTAGTTTATGTGTAATTATGTTGGTGAACATAATGGATCTCAATCAAGATGTTTTTGGAGTGGTAAAAATTTAGATTGGCAATTTTGTTTTGTACCTATTATCCAATAACTTTGGGGATCTACATTTATGTCATTCGTGTTTGGAGGTCTCATTCATTCAAGAGGCTTTTCATATTTTTTTCTATGGTGTGGTAATTGTAAGAATCCTTTGCATTTCATCATCCTATTGATCTGAAACAAGGTTATGAATTGACTCATTTAGAGCTCTTTTTTGGAGCATGCTTCGATGTTGTGTTTGGCAATTGCTTTTGAGTGTTGAATTCATCTAAAATTTCTTTGAACTAGTTTATGCAGTTTTTAACAGTTTACACTAGTCTTTTGCGGAATTTTTAAATACAAGATAATTGTTTGTTGTCCCAGATACTACTCCTAAAACTGTTGAGTGTAGGAGACATATAATGATTGTTATATGGGTTAATGAGCTACCACATTTGGTACAAAGTGGCATCACCATTTTCTTTTCTTTCGGGGAAAGGTCCTAGTTCCAAACTGAGACTCTCAAAAGCATAATCATGTGGAGTATTGGAAATGACCTGTGAGAATAACTTAGGTGTTCCAAAATACAGCTAGAAGAAAGGCAATGTTCTGGTCTAAACTATATGATTGACGTTATCCTGAGTGACCTTCTGATATAGGTTGTTTGTATACTGTAAAGGAACTCTAATCGCTAAAGTTCTGGGAACATTGTTTGAATGGCTCAAAGAGAAAAAGAAAGTGCAAAACCTTAATAGTGCAAACATAATGATAATTTTGTTAGTGAATGTATAATTCATATGATGAAGTAAGTTATGAAAAAGGAGCAAGGATTACGTGTGCTTTCAGCCGTGCCAAATTTTGTGCTGCTTATTCAGGCTCCCCGTATCTGACTTGTTTCTGAGCATGAGGTTGAACTGCGAAATATCAAATTGTTGGTTTTTGCTTATAGCAATGTCATAAAATCACCTGATCTCTATTTTTATTTCTATGTTATTCAGTTTTAATTAATTAGTTGGCTCTTTAATTGTAGGTCCACAAATATGGATTCATGGACACCTGAACAATTGAAAATGATGTGCTTTGGTGGTAATAACCGTGCTCAAGTATTTTTCAAACAGCATGGATGGTCTGATGGAGGCAAAATTGAGGCTAAATATACCTCAAGAGCTGCTGAATTATACAGGCAATTACTTGCAAAAGAAGTTGCTAAAAGCAATGTAGAAGAGACAGGCTTGCCTTCATCACCTGTTGCTTCTCAGTCATCAAAACCTAATGGATTTTCTGATAACACACATGAAGCCCCTAAAGGAGCTTCTTTTAGTGATGTGCCAAAAGAAAATTCTTCCCTGAAAAATGGAACCCCTGAGGCTTCTGGATCGCCCAGAGCCTCCCAGAGAGTTGCGTCGATTACTGTGAAGAAGTCTCTTGGTGCACGGAAAACTGGGAAGACGGGGGGTTTAGGTGCTAGAAAGCTGACAACCAAGGTTAAAATCTGATCTTTCTTTTTCTATTGAAATTCTATGCAATGTGTCGTGAACTGAATGTATCCTTCCTCTACTCTATCCAGTATCCACTTATATGCACTTTTCCATTTACTGTATTTCAAATGTCTCATCATTGCAGACTAGTGAAAGCCTTTATGACCAGAAGCCTGAAGAGCCACCTGTACAAGTTTCTTCTGCCAAATCTTCGACCAGTAGCAGCACCCCTGCGGTTGCTTCATCATTTGCATCTCGATTTGAATATACAGACGATGGAGAATCTACGGAAACTGCTGGAGGTGCCCGTAATACTGGCCATGTTTCAGCTCCAAAGGCTACTGATTTCTTTGCTGATTATGGCATGGACAGTGGCTTCCCAAAGAAAAGCAGCTCAAAAGTGCAAGTAAGAGAAAATTCTCATTGCAAGCTTTAATTAGGAGAGAAGACTCATAATTTTATCTGAATATTGTGACAGGAGATTGTTAGTTATTGTTAATTATCCCTTGATCAGATGGAAACCCCAATGTGGGTTGTCGGATCAGTAATCGGCATGCTTTGGTTTTCTTTGTGAATCCCGATACTCTTAAGTCCTATCCAGTTCTTGCCCTTAGTAAAACCTTAAGCATATTTACTTATATGAGTTGGTTTGGGACTCAACAGTATCTTGATTAGTCGAATACTCGAATGATATGAAGCACTTGAAATAGCAAGAAAACATTTTGTGATTGATTAGTAATAGGTGTTACCTGGAAATGGTACCTCTTTAATATAAGTTTTATGTGTCATCTGTTATTTATGTTTGCAAGAATCTGGAAATGGTACCACTTTAACATAAATTTTATGTCTCATCTGTATTTTTTGCTCTCAAAAACCTTCATTTGTGTGACATTGTAAGAGGTTATTCTGCATGACATCTTTCATTTATGGTTAATTCTCCTCTATATCAGGTTGAAGAGGGTGATGAAGCGAGGAAGAAGTTTTCTAATGCGAAGTCGATATCATCCGCACAATTTTTCGGTGGGCCTGACAAGGATAATGATGTGGAAGCATCAGTTTCATTGCAAAAGTTCTCAGTATGTCACATCCTATCACCATACTACCTTTCCTTCCTCTTTAAAAGTTTTGTTGGTTCCAGAGTCTGGCGTCCCTGGTTTTTCCCTTTATTTATTTTCGCACCCTGTTGTCTTGACTCTTTTATCTTATTATTATTATTATTATTATTATTATTATTATTATTATTATTATTATTATTTTGGGTCTTAAGAGAAATGATTCAGTTTTTCTTTTTGTTTTTTGGAATTCTTTGATGATCTGATTATATTATGTTTGACCAATTAGTGGTTCTAACGTAATCTAGTATAACATGAAACAGAATTTTTTTGTATAGAGGATGAGTCCGGAAACACCTTTTAGTTGATAGTAGATACACTCTTATCTATTTCATACTCTGTTGCCAGAGTTCATCGGCAATCTCCAGTGCTGATCTCTTCGGTCACAATTCAAGCTCTTCTGCTGCTGACATCACAGCAACTGAACTCATTAATAAGCTGTCTTTCCAGGTAAAGCAGACGGCAATCTCACTCTTTTTTTCGATTAAATGCTCATATTTATATTTTGCTTTTTATGCCACCTGTTTTTCTAATATTCTTGTTTTTTTCCGATTATTTTTTCTGGTTATCAGGCACAGCAGGATATCTCGTCTCTTAAGAACATGGCAGGAGAAACCGGGAAGAAGTTGAGCTCCATTGCATCCTCTTTATTAACGGATCTTCAGGATAGAATCCTCTGAATGAGTCTGATAGTACGTAATTGTATTTTACATGAAAAACCCAAGGTTGTCGCATTACGTGCCCGTATTTTATGTAGTTCATGTAAAAAGTGAGCAATCTTTCCGAAAACTGATATGAGATTTGGAACTCATAGGTTTAAAGGTATGCGTGTCTGTGTTATCTTCAGTAGTTGCAGAAACTGGTGCAAAAACAATAATGCTTTTTGGAGTAATGTCTTGAATTTCCTTTTTGGCCTGTGAGCACTTCTCTTTGCTATTGGATTTGTTTTAAATTTTAATCAAATTGAGCTTTTTGGCTTCTGAATTTCATATCATTATTTGATACGTCATCGTTTTGAAGTCCTGACTGAAGGAACTAGAAAACGTAATGTTTTGCTCTTTACACTGTTTTGAAAGCAAAGAAAATTTAGATATTATATTTTATCATTAATTTCCTTGTCCCTGTTTGATTTCTGGAGCTTGCAAGATTGTGCAATAATCGTTTCAATTTATCAAAACATTTGAAGCAATCTTCATTCGCCAAAATATATTTTTTCAATATTTATGTACAGTTTACATATTACTATTGACGTTAATGTGCATAAATTATACAGCTCATTCATCACAAAACTAGATAAACCATACTCGTCTATGATGCATGGACACGGATACGGTGACACGGACACGACACGGAAACGGCGACACGGATTTTTTTTTAAATTTCCCACGTGAGGAGTGTCGGACACGGTGTCCGACACGCGTGTCCGACACGACACAACACAGCAAAATGATATTTTTCGCAGTGTCGGTGCATTAGAGATACTC
>JBBMKE010000001.1:5400943-5411581 GCA_037834125.1 Lippia alba | reverse complement strand
ACAGTGTATAGTGACGCTAGCTGGCGTCATTTTATGTCATAGTTGTGATAGACAAACATATATAATGACGCCTAAAAGCGTCTCAATAAATCATTTATTAAGACACTTTTTGAGCGTCATAACAAAAGCGTCGCAATATAGTCTATAGGGACGGCTAAACACGTGACGGTTATATATAGCGTCTTAATAGCGAAAGTGTCACTAAAAGCCCCTTTTTGAGACGCTTTCTAGCGTCTTAAAATCCCTTTTTTCTGGTAGTGTCAACTGTAGCCGTGGCAATTTCACTGTAAATTTCATCAGCTCCTGGGCTTATGCGTAAATTCCTGTGCCATGTTAAATTCATGTGAGCTATCACACGCCTCAAATGCATGTGAAGAGGCACATGGTTTTTATCCTCAAAATCACACGGGCCACCCTTCACCACACGGGCTTCAGCCCACGAAAAGTAAAAGGGGAATTAGCTAGGGCTGTCAATGGGTCGGATTTTAATCCGAATCCGATCCGTATTCGATTCGATTATTGACATATTCGTTCAATAAAAAGATTCGATGGATCATATCCGATTATAAATATTCGTTATCCGAAATAAATGAAGCGAATATGGAATTAAGGGATCCGATCCATTAAAGATCCAAATCCGATAGATTATTAAATTATATATTTTATTAACTATATATATATATGATATATATACTAAATATTATATATCATTATGCATTATGTAATATAAATACTATATATTATATATACCTTGCGGTTGTTGTTTGATTAATAAATGAAAAACTTGAAAAAGAAAACCATGTATGAAAGAAAAACTATTAAAAAAAGTAAAAAGTAAGTAAATGAAGTCCATAAAAATGAAAACGCTCAACACATACGTTTTCAAAATAAAGCAACACAAGTACACAACCCTAGCCCTGTCAAAGCCGCCGTCTTCAAAGTTCAGATTCTTTGACCCATCTTCAAATTGAAATAAAATCTCAACACCGGCGAGTCGCCATCTTCAATTTCCAACGCTGTTGCCTCGCCACCTTCACTATCCGCCGCTGCCGCCTCGCCACCGCCACTGTCACAGAGTCCGCCGCTGCCTCGCTCCAACCTCCGTCCTCCATCTGCAGCCTGCGATCTCCAGGTCTCCACCATAGCTTCATCCTAATCCGACCCGTTGACAGCCCTAGAATTAGCCATGTGAAGGCCCACTAACATTCAAAATCTTGATTAGTAAATGCGGCCTAAAAAGAAATTACGTAAATAACTGGATGGGCCTCGATCGGAGAGCCCCAACTCATCATTAATTCATTATGATTTTCTTCATGTTTTTAATTGGACTAAGACGAACAACACAAGCCGAGAACTTGTATGGTTTAATCATTAATGATCACCAGTCTCTAATATAATTTGAATTGGGCTGCCCCAATATTTTTTTTCCCCTCCATCATTTGAGCCCAATTGTAATGATACAGTACACTAAATTTGGGAATAAATCACTATATTATTAATTAAGTACCAATTTTTTTTTCATGTTATACCTAAACACAAGTTTCAAATTTTTTTTCTTAATATATAAATTCTGGTTAAGAAAATGCACAAAGCACTAACGTTTTGGAGGCAGCTATCTATTTTGTAAAAGTAGGAACAAATCACATGGTTGCATATCTGATCCATCGACTTCGAATAATAAATATAATATAATCGGATATGATTCATGAATTTTTATATACTAACCATAAAAGAGAGATGAGGGAATCAACCAGACTCCGTGAGCTTAGGCTGATTTCAGAAGAAAAATGAAAATTCTAAAAGTGATGCTTCGATCCTATTCTCTAATTTTTCCATTCGACTTTCACCAATTTGGGTAATTCCTTATCCAAAATTAAGAATAAGCACATTTTATTTTTTTCTTAATTTTCTATAATTCATTTAAAACTCTTACCATTAGTGATGGCTACAGATATAAACATATGACCTGTAATCAGACCATGAACATTCTATTTAGTGGTCGAGCTTAGCTAGCCGAAATTGAATACAAGAATCTGAAGAAAATAATTTTATAATGTTATATTTATATACTTCCTATTTTTTGAATGGAGACAAACCTTGAAGAAGTCAATTTCCAATGTAATTAATATTTTCCCATGTGAACCTAGGATTATTTAACAAGAAAAGAAATGTGAACTCTTGCCTAAAATTATATGCCCACAGAAAGCACATTATTTGATTAGAACAAAAATTTCCTAGTCAAAAGCCGATCCCCTTTGCCTTATTTTTCCTTAGTTTCTGGAAGCCCTCAAAGTCAGCCACTAGAATTTATCCAATGCACAAAGGAAGCTTTTAGGGGTATGACTGTATTAATTATATTGTGGGTTGATCAAGTCTAACGAGGAAGAGGTGCATGGTTATATATTGTTTACTATTCCTGCGTAAATCAGTTAAGTTGTATTTATACGTTTGGATTTATATTAATATAGTATGCTCTTGTATTAATAAAACAATTTCGAAAACTATACGTTTTCTCGGGCTAATTACTTAAAAAGAAAAAAAGTTAAAGAAAAACGGTGTCACGTAGATAAGCAGTGGGATTATCTTATTTTAAAAATTAAAAGGTTGTAAGTTTGTATTCACAACAAATGTGATCACAAGATTCCAAATTTAGGGTGGAGTACTATTTGGACTATAAACCAATGTAAGTTATTTTGAATTTATCATTCATATATATATATATATAGAAATACCTGAACAGCTTAACTAAGAGCCGATAAGGCTCCAAACTGCTAATTAATTAATTAATCCCTAGACAGTTAGATTGTACTTTGTAGGATGCAATAAGTCTTTAATGGGGGTGCACATTGTCAGAATTATATAAAAATTGCTCCTGACATTAAAAAAATAAAAAGATAGCGATCAAAGTTGTTTTTTTTTTTTTGGTTTTTTTTTTCCACAGCATAACCACATTCCACGACATGGCATAGTCTTCAGACGACATGTGGATCCTTCACTCTACTTGACCGATGCCTTCTTCGATCTTCAGCAGGGGGCAAGTGGCCTTCACCACCCTAAGACGGGAGAACCTCACTCCGACCTCCAGCTCAATAGTATGCATTCGACGATGCTTCTCGACCTCTCATATCCTCGAGAGATCATGTGGTCACTCAGAATTTATAGGGATAATGGTCGACCAAACATTAAATGCACCTTGATAGTGAGGCAGTTGACAGTTGAAAGACTGCCCACGACGGACATCACCCCTACATTTTACTAGGTAGATAAGTTTCATTTATTGCACTCACTCGATCTCTTTCATTCCACCTTATATTAGTTTCCACCTTATATTAGTCCATTGACTTGACCGTTGAAGTGTCAACTCGAATAAAACCCCATTCGGTCCCTGATTGACTTTAAGCTTACGTTTCTTCATCTTTTAATATATATATATATACTGAAACAAACTTTTCAATCCTACAAATTTTAAATGATTAACTTCTCAATCTAAATTTTGGCTCGATCACGTTAAGTATTGAAATTTTATAAAAATTTGGATTCAGTATTATATTTCAGAGATTTGGAATCTATGAAATAAGAGAAATAACTTATAATTCAACTATGTTCAGGAGCAGTCTCTCATAACTCCCCATGAGTTGGAATATTTTCAAATATCTACCCAAACCACAAATTCATGAATTTATACTATATAATAAAATATAAATACTGCATTAGAACATTTTTGTACTATATTATGTGAAATTCATATAACATACATTTGAACATTTGCATATATTGATTTGTCCCAAAACCACAAATCTATAAATTTTATACTACATAATAGAATGTAAATACTGTAAAATTTTTATAGAGTAATGTAAAACCGAAATGCCGCATTGGGAATTTTCGGCAAATTTCCCGCTATATCCAGCTAATAATCAATAAATGTAAAATTCCCCTAATTGAGCGTATAAAGAGGAAAATGAAAAAAAGCTCGCCCCAACCCCAACACTCCACTAATGCAAATAGTACTCGAGCATGATTATTTGTTCAAGTTGAACTTCATTCAGACATGATTTGCTACGAAAGGACTAGCCAACGGAAATCATTAGTTTTCAATTTCAAAGGAAATTAATATATCGTTATCATTATGAAATGATTTATGCAGTAGCCATCTATAAATTAATATATAAATATAACTACGATAATTAGGATATGAAATAATACACACGTAATAACATGAATTTTTTTTGTTCAACACAAATATTTAATAACTACGACATAATATAATAAAATAATATCTTTTTTAGATATCCATACGTTAGAATAGATCACTTTCTGTGGTATGTTTTGAGGTGAACTTTTGGTTGGGTGGTCGGTCACCAAAGGCTTCTCAAATTGGCCTATTTATTTACGAATTATATGTGGTGCTTATTAAAGCAAGAATTTTATGTAAATCAAATACCTTGTGCTTTGTATCTCACCAGCTCGGAACCTAAGTGAAAATTCGAACTTCAACATTTGTTAATACAGATTAGGCCCCCGACCACAGTTATAATAACAATAATATATAAGGATAATTATATTTAACTACCATCAGGTTTGACCTAATTACAATTCAGTTCTTATTCTTTATATATTTACAATCTAGTCCCTGAATTTTACATTCCGTTTGAGATCTCTGACGTCTATTAGAGTTCCGTTAAGTTAGTCAATTGTCCTTCGTAAATTCCAAACAGTACAAGGATCGTTTTGTTATTAAAACGAAGCCTTAGGATTATATTTATAATAAATTCAGAGGCAGTTTGGGAAGGATAACTGACCAGCCTAACGGAACCTTAAAGGACGTCAGGAACCTCAAACGGAATACAAAGTTTAGGGACTATATTGTAAATATACAAAGAATGGGGATTGAATTATAATTAGGCCAAACCTAAGGGCCGGTAGTTAAGTGTAATTTTCCTTAATATATATATTATGGCCGTTTGTGGATACTAATAACTTATATGCAATTTCCCTCATAATAAAATTTATAAAACATTTATTTTGAAAATAAAATAGTAACAACTAATCATTTGCTTGAAGCTTTTTATGAAAAGTCAGGTATTCTAACCGACATTTTATAATTTCAGATCAAATGAAATAATACGAGCTAATATAAAAGGTCATTCATTCAAATATTACTTTAACTTATACACGCTTAATTTCAAGATTCTTATGAGAATCGCTACATTAATACTGGAATAATCACACCCGACACCAAACTAACCTTAGGGTCATTCGTAACCATTCTTGTTATTTAATCTTTTTAGGCCCGTTGATCAATAAATATAAGCTATGGTTTGTCTTAATAGAACTAAAACAGAAACTATTCAAGACAAGATTTTATACCTAACTATACTTCGATCAATTTAGGGACAAGACAACCCATGTGCAGAATTTATTTAGATATAACTAATGATCAACTTAATTGTTGTCAAGTTTCAGCTGCTATTTGCTTTCAATGTTCAATGAAAATTCATATACTATCTCATAAGTCTTGTCCGAGGTAGGCCCTTTATAGCGTGATTTGATTTCCCACACAAATTAAGTGCAATATGATATCAATTCTTGAATTATACAAAGCCACAAATATATTTTCATGTCGTTTTCCTGTTGCTCCCTTCCCATCCTCACAAAAGATACGAGTACAAAAAGATCTAAGTTGATAAACCGGAATTTCAAGAGAATAAGTTTTATAAATTATTTTCTTATATTGTTTTAAAAATAGAGATTAAATTTATGGTTAGAGAGTATAATCAAGGGGAAAAAAAGTTTATATATTATAAGAAATTCAATCTCTCATCTTTTTTTTTTCCCTTATGGTTTGGGATAATTATGATGACCTGCTGAATTCTTCTCTAACCCATTATTTCTTTCTTAAATTTTACAGAATGTACAATTTTACTATTTTACCTCTAATATATTAAAATTTAAAGAGGTATTAATTATATTGAAAGTCCAATGATAAGAAGTTAATGTGGACACTGAAATTCTTGGGGGATTTGATATAAGTATGTAAGTTTTGCAATTGACATGTTTGTTTTTTTTTTCCCAATAATGCTACTCATAATATTTTGATATTTTTATAGTGAACTAATTTTATACTTAGAGATTATGAATGCTATTTTTTTTTAAATATTGGGCATGCATGTTATATTAGTATGTTATTCTTTGTATGCAAGTTAGATGTATTAGGAACCACAAATGCTTGAAATATTTGTTTAAATAACTATTATGGATACTTATGTAAAAATCTAGAAATGCATTGATTAATGTTGGTGTATTTTTTATAGTTTTCTATTCCAAAGTAAAAATTTTGTTATTTCAAACGAACAAGTTTAAATAAACTTACACAAAATATACATAAAATTAAAATATAAACATAAGGTATGAAATAAATATCCATGAAATATGTATTCTAGCATTTCAAAAATTTGTTGGTAATTATCTCTAATGGTTAATACAAGTATATATTACGTGCTTACAATCAATTCAACACCAATGAAATAGTGAGGCAAGATAGATAGGGATGTTGGTTATTCCCTAAAGATTAGTTTTCTTCATTAATTTACTATTTAATTGGATTAGTTATGAAATAATAATAATAATAAAAAAAAAGTTATATTAGTTTACCAGATAACGCTCTAGTTAAATAGTATAATTTTTCATTTTGTTTATTTCACTATATTATAACCCATTATATAGGATAACAATTATTGTTTTTGTTTTAATAAAAGAATTTATGCATACAACCAAACCAAATAGAAAAGTAAGAGGGTCCTTTCATATTATTCCACAAAATGAGTTATTTAGAATGAGTTGCTAAATAACATATGCCTTTCTACTCTTTACTAGAGTTTACCAAGTTTACACTAAAAAGTAAATGTTAAATACCAAGATCCGATTTTTCAGTCAAGCAAATTATTTCTAATTTTAAAATTATCTATATAAATATTAAATATACTACTAGTAACCGGATCAAAGAGTTTCCACTATCTATAAAGAAACATATCAACAACGGAACCAAAGAATTTTCGACTATCACCAAAGAAACATTCTAAAATTCTAAAACCTGGTTGGCCGCCACAGACTTGGGTGCTTTTTCTTACTCGTTTATTGGCCAATTGTTTTTCCTAATGTGAATATTACATAGGCTCAATATCGGAGTAGCAATAGTTTTTACAGGATATAAGAGAATTATGAACAGGCGATCAAATGGGTTAATATGTTCATCAAAAAAAGAAGAAAAGGTTAATATGTTAAATATAATTCATCAAAAAACGGTTGGCGTGACATAATTAAGTGAACTTAATTGCTATCCTCATTTTCCATGTTGAATGATGGAAGTCAAAACATAACATCCCTATTAATGTTCAATAAAACTAGTCAAAGTTGGAGTACTAAACTTATAATGTTCTACCGTATAAACAATCATATGTACTCCTAGGCAATAGATAATAGATATAAACAAAATTCCCATGAAACATCCATTCATATTGAAAAGAACATATTTTAAATTCATACAAACTAAATAAGAAGATTACAAGAGTAATCTATTCTATTACTTGTTAATCAAACAATCGTGTAATTAATACACAATTTGCTATTAGTATTCTTAATAATTATTATTATTATATTTTCTCCACAAAGAAAAATAAAATTCAACCTACACGCAAAGGCGAACGATCTTGAACGACGACCTTTGGAGTTTTGGAACTTCGAAAGATCTTCATCGGGCTCGGAAAATGCCAAAACCTCCGCTTCATAGGCGAATAGCTGACGTCACTTCGCCGGAAACCTGACGCCATACCCGCCGTCCCTACGCCGACGGACCTCGACCTCGTAATCATCCTCGCAAAATCATCAATCCTGTTGCTGCTCTCGGGATTCTCATCGTTTGCATTTACACACTCGTCGTTATTCATGTTCTCCTTTGCAGGTTCGCTTCTCCTCGTCTTGCTCCTCGTCAACACCAACAGAAACGACGGCGTCTTTAGGCCGCCGTTTTGCGATCGGAGGAAGGGTATCGCGACGGATCTGGAGCGGCGGAAGGACGGCGCGGCGTCGCGGAGGGAGGAGGACGAAGAGGAGGAGGCGGAGGAAGAGGCGGAGGTGGAGGCGCAGGGACAAGGGCGGAGTTTGGCGCAGTTCGGGCAGAGAGTGAGGAGGCGGTCGCGGAGGCAGGTGGGGCAGACGCCGTTGCGCCGCCGCTTGGAGGGGTGGTTTTGGCATTTCCAGACTTCTTCTTCCTCCACGTGATACGCCGGAGCCCCCATTAGAGCGGCGGAGAAGAGGAGCAGGATATGAGTGTGGGTTTGTTGTATGAAAAGGTCTGCGCCTCTGTTGTGTTTATAAATTTGTAACCCTGCGTGTGTAGTGAGAGAGAGTTGGGAGAGAGAGAGAGAGAATATATAGGATTAGGCTGTTTGATTTAGCCCAACCGTTTGCGACTGGACTTATAGTAAATTTTGGCAGACGAAACGACGCGTTTCGTTATTTCGTTATTGCTATTAAACAAATACAAAGTAGCAACTCCATGTTCGAATTCGGTGTGCGTGTGTAAAAAAAAAAAAAAAATACAAAGTAGCAACAATTTCCTCTGAGAAAGAGAAAAGATTTCTGAGGGCATGTTTAATACACACCGTTTTAAGTAGGCAGCTAGCTATGCCCGGCCCCATGTTAATATAGCACTCAATTTGTTCGCGAAATACTAAAATATAATAATTAAATTTTATATTTAAATAAATTATTTTTATTAAATAAAAATTGTTATTAAGATAAAGAGAAATACAGTAATAACGAACAAAGAGATATATAAGGAAAGAAGAAGTTTTTTGCTCGGTCACCCAAGACGATATACCTAATTAGCACTCTGAAACCTATGATTTGAATAGTTTCAAATTGAATACTCAAAACTCTACGGTCGTGATAATAACCACGGCTGATGGTTTTTGAGTGTTGGCTTTAGTTGTTTAGGAAAGATTTCCTAATCCCTTGTTTTACGGGATCTGTTGTTCCTTAGATTAGGGATCTAGTTCTATATATTTGCTCTCTTTGTAAGAGTTGTATCGCGACATTATCTATCTTCATCTCACGTATTTACTCTTTAACATGGTATCAGAGCAAGCTGCATCTTGTTCAATTGAATTGAGTTTCACTTTCCAAGGTAGACTCCCGATTGTTCTAGGCGTGCTTGAATTGAGTTTCACACTGCAAGATAGACTCTCGATTGTTCAGGCCTGGGCGTGCGGGATGTGTGTTAACATCCCACATTGGAAAAATATTAAACCTTGTGCTAGTTAATAAATAAAAGGCAACTCTCACCTCATCAGCTAGCTTTTGAGGTGAGTTAGGTCAAATATTACTTTTATATGGTATTAGAGCAGGTTCACAGATATTTCGATTTCTGTGCCTGTCTCTCCACCCGGCCAAATATTCTGCACCACCGATCGAGAAGGATGAGGCATATCAGGCCTAGAAACAAAAAGATCTCCAAGTCTTCGGCTAGATTACACAAGCCATTGCACCAAATTTAGTAACTCGGTTCATCCACTATCCCACGGCACGGGATTTGTGGAAAGGGTTGTCACAGATATTTTGATTTTTTTTTGTCTGTCTCTCCACCTGACCAAATGTTCTGCACCGCGGCCGATAAGGATGAGGCATATCAGGTCTAGAAACAAAATGATCTCCAAGTCTTCAGCTAGATTACACAAGCCATTGCACCAAATTTAATAACTCAATTCATCCACTATCCCACGACACGAGATTTGTGGAAAGGGTTGTCATTAGGATTGTCAATGACGTATCAAAGTGGAGAGGACAGCCTACAAATCTTCGATCTTGGAAAAGGTCGTCAATGACGTATCAATCCGGAGATGACAACCTGCTAATCTTCGATCTTATGACCAAAACAGATTTGACAAGAACAAATCTCCCTCGAGAAATATTTCAGCAACAACAAGAGTATTTGGCGGAAATTGACCGACGGAGACCTAATCATCGATTATAATAATTCAATTTTATGTTTAAATAAATTATTTTTATTGGAATAATTTTTATTAATTAAAAAATGTTATTAAGATAATGAGAAATGCAGTAATAATGAACAAATAAAATGATGAGATATATAAAGAAAGAATAAATTTTTTTCGTAACCATTCTTGTTATTTTCAAATCAATCCTATGATTGTATTAAATTAGCACTCAAAACCTACGATCGTGATAACAACCACAGCTGTAAGGTTTTGAGTTCTAATTTAATACAATCACAAAGTTCGCTTTGAGACATTTTAAATCACAAGGTTTGGAGTACTAATTAGGTATATCACATAGTTTTTGTTGCAATAAACTCCAAACATAAGAGGGTGTATATATCGACAAAGAGAGATAATAGAAAAGAAACATTGTTGATACACACTACAACGTAACACTTAGGATAGAATTGTAAGATGAAATTGATGTTGGAAACAGTAGAGTAAACGCAGCAGAAATTTTAAAATTTTCCAATCAAGAAGGATCTTTGAATCTCTCTATTATTGTATTGGATTCGTGGTTTCAAGAAACTCACGTAGGTAGTAGCTTTCTTGTGACGCTAGTACCGCCTACTAGAACGCC
>JBBMKE010000001.1:5390749-5400843 GCA_037834125.1 Lippia alba | reverse complement strand
ACACATTGCTATCAACATTCATTTTTAGGTCCTAGTGATGGGAGAGGGGCAAAAATGCTTATCTTTAAAATTTTAGGGGGGAAGGTCACATATATGCATAATTCGAGGGTGAAACTTGTTATAATCATTATAAATAATGCATCATTAGTTTCCGACCACAATGTGTCTTTACATGCTAAAGAACCTAAAAGACGCCCAAACGGAAAACAATTTGCGAAAATAGATTGAAAAAATAATTACATTTAACTACTCTATATTTAACCTAATTACAATACAATCTATTTAAATTCCTTAATTTTTTAACAGAATCGTTTGTGTCTCTGACATTCATTAGGGTTCTATTATATCATTTCAAAATGCGCCGTTTTTTTAAATTTGATTTGTGATTTTAGGGACTTTGTTTTCAAAACTTATAATTTTGTTTGTATTTGTAAATTTTATGAATGATTTTATAATTTTGATCTTATATTCAATGTAACACTTATACAAATCGTTAGGAGTATAAGTGGATGTTTACGAACTCCATCAGGGACCTAAGACCTAACAACATTTTCAGGACTAAAACGTAATTTTTCAATCTAGATATACTACATTATAATTAAACCTAAAGACAGAGTAATCAGATATAAATCGTCGATAAATTGAATACTATAGATATTTTAGACATTTAGTTCAACATGTGAAAAATCTATTAACTTCAAATTTCTGTAGTGCAAAAACACTATTTGTGTGCGTTCGACAAGTCCAATCCAAGAATTTATTGAAGTTCGAGACAAATTGTATCATTTAGTTGTAAAGTTCTTCCTCTAATCCATAATAATAATAACTATATTCTTAGTACTTACTCGGACACAAAATTTTTAACTAAATTAATATAAAGACAAATCATTAAATTACATCAGTTTACGATAAAAATTTTCTTTTAACATGAAACATTACTGGGCAAAAGAAATGCAAAACAATAGTCGATTTCGTTGTGAACTAATTTGATACAAGGAAATCGGTGGCAAGAGAATCAAATTCAGTGTTTAAAAAGACCCAACTCATTATGGAATGGATGGACATTGTTGTTTTCGACAACTAAGAAACACAATACTAAGTACTAACCTAATTATGAAGGGAATCAGAATATGTACCAACTCATTAATCAAATTCCATTCTAAGTAAACAATGTAATTAATTTTTTAAAAGGTATCTCAATCAATTCAGATCGATAAAGCAATATTTTGATTAAAAGGATGAATGATTTGGTTTTAAATGGTAACTTTGTTTTTTTGTCCTATGTATAAAGAATATTAGTAGCAAAACGAAAAATAATATCGCTTTTCTTAGTTTTTATAAACGTGTTCATTCTTTTTAAATTAGCTCAAACTATTAGAAATATAAAGTTTTGCATAATAACAATATGTATGCTGCAGTTAATTGAGCACACAAAATTACTATTATTTTTTGAAAAAGAGGATAATGGCCGGTTTCTAATTATCTCTAATAAGATTCGAACTCATAATTTTTTGTTCATACGTATAAATTCTTTTCACTAGAGAAAATACTTAAACTGACTGGACTTACATTAAAAATTAGATTCTATTTCTATTATTATAAAATAAAGGGTAAATTATATCTAAAGATTGTAGTTGTGCTTATTCATATATGAGCCTAGTAGATTTTAAAATTTTATTTATCCTAATGAATTAGAAATGCTCTTCGTTATGTTCGATTAGGAATTATAATGTTATTCATTAAGATTTTATAATCGAGTTTTTAAGAATACAACAATATTTTATAGAGAGTTTTTCGATTAAGTGACCCAACTCATTACGACGGTAAATTTATACTTTTTATTAAAAAGAGTTCATTTATTAATATACCCAAAATTAAGATTGAGGTGGACTCTAAAATTGTGCTGAATTGAGTTACTTGTGAAGACATTGAGTATCATCCATAATAAAATATCATAACTGATTGTCGAATGTTGCTTCTCATAATAAGAAAGACTGAAATTCACTATATTTTCAGAAAGCAGAATAATAGCTCTTACTCACTTACTAAGACGCATCATACTATTAATATTGACTGCCTCGTACGGAAATCTCCTCCGAAGACTATTCGTTCAGACTTTTGTTTGCGTTTTGCCCCGATCAGGGAAAATTAAAAGGTGAACATACCAAATTACACAAGAAGTTTAAATGCAATTTACTCAAAGATAAAATAATGTCTACGTGTGCGTGCAGTGTGATAAGACCAAATCCAGAATATTGCACACACCCTGAAAATGAAATCCAACAAGGAAAATAATTAATTAATTATTTAAGCGAATAATAATAAATACATATAGAATTGGAAAAAAGGAAAAGGAAAGAAGGAGGTCGGTTCCTTGCAGCCAACGTATCTCTTGGTTCGGCCTCGGAGCTAGGTTCGGGACGTTGTGTATGTATGACTTTGAAAGGATAAGAACGACCCCCACCCCAACTCCACCCACCCACCCCCGCCCCCCTATACAAGTACCCACTCTCTCTCATCGTCTCCACTTGCTCTAAACTTTCCACCACAGCCACCTTTATTTCCCTCTCTCTCTCGCCATACTTGTTTACACTTAACATACAATACAAACACACTCTTGAAATACCCAGAAAAACACTCAAATTTCAAGAACATTCGTTCAAGCTGGCGATCGACAATCAGGAATCCACTGTCCGTGAAATCAAGCCCAAGAACAGGCGGATTATGGTAGGGAATAGGGATACTTGCATTGATTGATGATGTGTTTGGTTTAATTCATGGGTTTTCTGATGTTTATTGAATGGTTTTAATCTGTTTTGGTAGGGAGCTGGAGGCCCGGATGAGGAAGACAATCGATGGCCGCCATGGCTGAAGCCTCTGCTGAAGGAACAGTTCTTCGTTCAATGCAAATTCCACGCGGATTCCCACAAGAGCGAATGCAATATGTACTGTCTGGATTGTATGAACGGCCCTCTCTGTTCTCTCTGCTTGGCGTATCACAAGGACCACAGAGCAATACAGGTTTGTAATTTGTATTCTATTTCTCCCATTTGGGTTTCCGCCATTTTTGTCAAATGCTCTGTTTCTTCAGCTTTTTACTGTTTGTTCTGCCTTTTTATGGTTCAGACTTCATAGTATGATCTGTTATTTTTCTTTCTGTATTGAAATGGGCATTCGAGATTTCTGGGTTTTAATATGAACAAAATTTGTGATTCGACAGATACGGAGGTCGTCGTACCACGATGTTATCAGGGTATCCGAAATTCAAAAGTATCTGGACATCGGCTCCGTGCAGACATACATTATCAACAGCGCAAAGGTCGTCTTCCTCAACGAGCGCCCACAGCCCAGGCCGGGAAAAGGCGTCACCAACACCTGTGAAGTCTGCGATCGCAGCCTCCTCGACTCCTTCCGATTCTGCTCTCTCGGCTGCAAGGTAAAAACACCAATCCCATAATCTCCCCCACATTTTGATTCTTGAATATTTCTCTGTACCATTTCCTTGAAATTGCTGCCTGTTTGAGGTACAATTATTGGGTGTTGACTTTTTCGTTTCTTGGTGTTTTGGTTTTCAGATTGTTGGGACTTCCGGCAATTTCGAAAAGAAGCAGAAAAGATACTCGCCGGAGAAGAAGCGGGCGGAGTCGGAGGACTCCTACAGCAGCAGCAGCCACGGCCGGAACAGCTTCACGCCGTCGACTCCGCCGCCGACCGCCGCGAGTTTCCGGAATGCGAAGCGGAGAAAGGGGATCCCACATCGGGCCCCCATGGGAGGCCTCATCATTGAAGTGTAGCCTGAGAATTTTACCGCTTCTGGTGTGAGGGTAAAAAGGTTAAGTTAGTTTGAAAGAATGGGGTAAATGGAAATGGAGAAGATGACTTCTAGTGGTGTTTTTACTGAAATGCCCCTTTTGGTGATAGGTGATTACTTACTGCAATGTACATAATAATGGAGAAGCAAATATAATTACAAAGTGGAAGTGAGTATAGAAGAATGTGGAATGCGTAGTAGAAGGGTAGAAGTGGAAGAAAGAATAAAACATGTGTAGAAAAGTCGTGAAATGTGGAGGGGAGTTTGTATGAAAATAACCTATATACTTTAGTGTGTGATTCTAGAGTAGATACCATGGACATGGAGTTTTCTTTTATTTTCCTCGTAATTTGTGCAAAAATTGTGAATATATGGAATGATGTATAATTTTGTGTTTGTACGTTTTGGCGTTGATAGCAGTGTTTTGAAAATCGGACCGGACCGGCCGGTTCGACCGGTTTAACCGGTAACCGGCATCGTGTCCGGTCCGGATCACCCCATAAAACCGGCAAGGTTCGGACCGGTGAGGAACCGGAAAAACCGGCCGGTTATTCGGCGGTTTTGGTCCTCAAAACCGGACCGGACCGCCGGTTTTCGGATTTGCCCTCTATTTTCTCAATTTCATTCCCTTCCAACCATTTATCTTTCTCTTCCAGTGGCACTTCGCACACACATACTCTCACAGACTCACATAGCAACCATTTATTTTTCTCTTCCAGTGGCACTTCACACACACATACAGACAAATACTCAAATAGAGATTTTTAGAGATAGAGAGAGATTTTTCTCTTCCAAATTTCAATGGATATTACACACGCGCATGCAGAGATTTTTAGAGAGAGAGAGACTTGCCAAAATATATGATGAAATGTTTAAGCAAGAAAATGAACATTGTGAGGCGGCTTTGCCTTTTAGTAGGTTTCATCTAATTTTTTTTTTTGGGCTTAGGGTTGGATAACAATATATGTTACTTTATTTTTCTTTTTGTTTCTTTCATCGATATATTTTTTATTCTTTTTTATTTTTGGGTTACTTATAAGACATTGTAATTTTTATGGACAATAACAAGGGTTGGTATGGTGTTAAAAAATATAGTTTTGAGTTTTAAATTCAATATATTTTTCAGATTTTAAATAAAAATATTATTTTTTATTTTAAATATATATACATTTAATAAATAAAATAATTAATTATTTATTACGTCATACCGGTTCGACCGGTGGTTGAACCGATCGAACCGGTTGGACCGGTAACCAGTAAGCTTGCCGGTTTGACCTCCGGTCCGGTTTTGAAAACATTGGTTGATAGGGTAAAATTGCATCTGAACTTGTGATGGTTAGGTTTCTACATGTTTCTTTTAGTATTGTGAAAATTATGAGTCATTTTCTTATGATTCATTATGAAATTGGATCATCGGTGTTATTGCTGAGCCTCAATCGTGACTGTTTAATTTTAAATTTTATAAAAATTTAAAAATGTGAGATTTGTGATTATAGTGGTAAAACAATTCGTTACATGGAATTGGTAACAAAAAATAGGACTAATTATATTTAGCATTTTTATATCAATCTGTTGATAAGAGTTGAGATTAACTATAGTATTTAATATTTTTTGAAGTTATTAGTATACAAGTTGGCTCTTGGCATTTGTTAATCATTTTGTTATATTTTGTTTTCTTTCAAAAATATATAAATTGCATCAGATCAATTTTTTTATTAAAGTTTAATTGATGTTATATATTTTTGTAATTAAATTTTCTATTTTATCTCTATTTTAATTTATGATATAATTCCTAATTTAATAGAAAAGTGATTTGATAAACTTTATAATTATTAAAAGAATCAAAATATAATAAAATGATGGATTGAGTTGAATTAACATATTCAAAATTTTAAAGGGTGTTAGATGTAATTAATTCTAAAAATGAAATAAATCAAATGTTGTTAAATTCTATAATATCTATACTTAATATTATGTCAACCCGTAAATTCACCTAACTAACAAGGGACACAAGACACAAATCACCCTAATCAAAATAGCAACAGTAGAAAATAAAAATAAAAAGGAGATGCAAAACTACTCTAATCAAACTATCAAAATAGCAAAAGTCGAAAATAAAATAAAAAAGAGACGAAAAAATTGATGCAATGTGCTACTTTGGGAATGCTTTCCATGGGATGAGGGTGACTCTCGAGGGGTGGGGCCCATGCCGGCCGCCTTCAGGTTTCCGCCCAAACGACGCCGTTATAGTAGGGACACTTGTCAATCGCTGATTGGTACGGTTGAGTGAGGTGTCTCGCTATGTTGCAATCTCGGAATGAAGGGTCAGGTTTTGTAGCCGTCCCTGGATTGAATGGTTGCTTGGTGGAGGAGTTGGGTTCTCTTGGTGGGCCCGAAATCGTTTTGGACCGTCGATTGGAATTTGGACGGTGGAGATGGAATTGATGGGTCTCTTTCCTTTTCTTCGATGTTTTCAATTTTGCCAATTCTTGGATTAGATATACAATTTGGTGGTTTTGACCAAATGGGGATAAAGAATTTGGAAATATTGTGTGCATTATTGGATGGGGAAGTATCGGATTTGAGGGAGATGAACGAACCTAATTAATGGATGAAAGTTATTGGGTTGTGAGTTTAATTCCAATTGCTTTATAAGATTGGTCGTGTAAGTAAGAATTTTTCCAATGTTTTCCATGCTAATACAATGTTTTGGAAATAAAATGGATGGTCACGTACGCACATTTAAGTCCTTTTTATGATCGAGAATAGTGTATCTACTTATCACTTTTTAAAAAATATTATGACGGACTGTCACAATCTCATCAGAAAATCTTAGAATATTAAGCTGACTCATACTCATTGTGAGAACAACGATTGTGCCGATAAACTAGCTAGAGTGAGATATTGAAATATGGAAACAACGGTCGAGTTGGATGAAAATTCTCCTAAAGGATGAAACTTACTTTTTAAATTTTGTCTTTTCAAAAGAAAAAACTATTCAAATTATAATGTTCATATAAGACGAACTTATTACTTTAACGGTAAGTATCTCCATTTTTGAATAAAGAGGTGAATAAAAGTTCTATGAAAACTTTTGCATGTTTTGGATATGTGATGCATATTAATCTGAAAAGACTATATATGTATCCAACTATAATTACTAAAATGATTTTATCAGAAGTTAGTGATAGTTTGGGGGAGAAAATGTAATTGATGCCAACAGCTTGGGATATTCATATGTGCCGGTAGTCTTTTGAGAAACAAGTTCCAAATAACAAATGGTACAAACTACAAAGTAAACAAAATATAGTGTAGTACAAGAAGTTCAAGATCAGACGTTATTTAAAGTGGCGCTTTTAATTAAAGTCGCCCAAGTACTATACACTATTGAAATACTTTTTAAAAATTGACTTAATGAAAAAGATTTGAGTGGTGACATTTATATCCATCTTAAGGATTTAGATCCATCTCAAACAATTTTTGAACAAAAAAAAATTAACATTTTATGCAAGGATTTTGTATTAATTATATATATGTCTTTGACAAAATTAAAAAATAAAATAATGGCATAGGTGTGATCGGAATTGGTGTTAAGCTGAGTTCCATTCTCCAATCCAATAAAATTTTGACACCACCTTCTGAATATTCCTTTCAATATTTCCTTTTGATATCGACTTAAAATTATATATTTATATTGTATAGTTTTGGTGTCGCATAATTTTATTTAAGACTATACACTGACGTGTCATGGAAAGTTACTTTAAAAGTTTGATTGTCTCATATATATGTTTAGCTTGGATTCGGGCAGTGGTTATTTTCATGGTTTTGATTGCGATGTCGAGCGATTTATGGCCGTCAAAAGTTATATAAAAAGCATAGATAATTGCATAGTTTCGCCATATTTTCGGTACATGAATTTTGGACTTTTGATCAAATTTGTTCAGTTGGTGTGCTTCTTTGAAGTACAGGTGTTTGATGTTTTTCGTGTCATTTAGATATACATTTGTTGTTTCATGAGGCAAATTGAGTGGTTTTTTGATTAAGATTCTTATGGGTTAAGGAACGCCTGAAATTATTTGGTTCTTTTGATGGGAAATGGACATTGCTTTATATTTTATTAGTGCTTTGGTAGTTTACTTTCGTAAAGGACAAATGGTTATGAATTCGTTTCGATTCCAAACCAAGTAAATAGAGTATATAAATAAATGTCCGAATATTTTCGCAAAAAAACGAAAAAAAAGTGAAATATTGATCTTCGTTTTGGGGGAAAAAAATAGAAAAAGTTTCGAAACCCATTTTACCTAAAATGCATATAGTATTTTTTGTCACATTTATTTAATTTTTTTTTCTCGCACTCCTACACCACCAGTTGTCAGTTCTCACCTGATTCTTACTTGTGATTAGTTGTTCCTATCCACATTGTCCGCACCACTCCCCTATCACGCACGATATCGTTGCCCTCTCCACACCACCGGTCCACTCTTATTCGCTCCTCCAATCGCTTATGCTGCTATTGACGAGTATTACATGTTGTTTGGAATTATCACAAAATTCTTTATTTTAGATCTTTGTAGGGTGATTAGGTAGGATTGGGTTGCCACTCTCACTATTATACCCTTATATCAACCCCGATTCTATTCTATCCGATCCGTCCAAATTGACGCCCTTAACAAATTTCGATCAGTAGCCTTTATATCTTTAAAAAAAGATCAAAGGTGAAAGACTATATATGGTATAAAATAATTAAAGTTTGGTGGCTTGCTTGTCACATTGAAGCATGTAAACAATATGTGGAATTAATGTGGACGCGTGTGAACCCAAATGGAATGATGAGATTCTCTCCTTTGGCGTTCCTTTTTTTTCCATTCCCTAATGTTTTTAGTCCTTGGTCATTCACATTATATCTTTCTTCTTATTCTATTTTGGCCCTCTTTCTATTTCGGAGTTGCCTTTTCACCCCTATTGATTTTGCATCTGCTGTATCTGGTCCCTCTGGAACTGAATGTTTGGCGGCTATAATTTTATCATTCTTTAAAGGCGTAAAAAGGAGTACTTTTGCGGGTCAAATATGCTGAATTTCCACTTTAATCACTAACTATTTTTTATTATAAATTTGTGGTGCCCAAAAAGATATGTTGGATTGTTACACATGCTGCCAATGGGAAAATGATTTTGCCTATGTATAAAGAATGGCCACGGAAATCAAGTACAATCATTTTTCATTAAATATGTTTTTAGGATAATTAATTGGTTGTAATAATTTGAGATTATTTTACGTGAGTTTGAAGATAATCCTAACACTCAAACAACCTCATGAACGAGAAATGTAGCAAGTTTATTGGTAAATATAGGGGTGTACAGTTGGGTAAGAGCAATTTTATAAAGGATACAAATTTATAAAAATATAAGTTGTAAATATATAACAAAAATTTCAAAGCCAACATCTTGAATTGGGAATCACCTAAAGAAAAACATTATACAGATGATAAAATCTAATTTTGGTATAATTTTTTTACTATAAAATATACCGAATTTAGGGATTAAATTGATAATAATCCTTGCACTTTCACATTGTATTAGAGATATATTCAATGCAATATAGAGTACGTGATATTTACATCGACAAGTTATTCTACCCTAAATTAATCGAAGGTACAATCACATAAAATTTATATAGTGAAAGAAATGAAGGGTATAATCACTCAAAACATACATATCGGAAGAAAGTTGATCAAATATGAGGCTCACAAATTATAGTACTAGAAGTGCATGATCAATTTTGAGGATCCTTCGCTTGCTAGGATGAACATGGGAGTTAAAAGATTAAGTTGGGGATGGTCCAACATTGTCACTTGCCCAAACTTCTTAGATAGAGAACTTAAAAGAGCTTTGGAGTGTGTTTAATGTGTATTAAATGTCTTACCAAAATGGAATAAATAATAGGTTATTTACAGGAGAATACCGAAGAAATTTCTAAATAATTAACCATCAATGAGGTGTCTAATGAAGTCAACTCTCATAATATGGTGCTGATGGAGATATTATTGAGATATGTTTAATACTTTTGGCAAATATAGTGTCGAAGTATCTTAACTATGCATTGAGCGACCTTGGGCGTTGGGTTGCTCAAAGTTGGTTACGAGTTACGACTCAAGGGATCAACTACACCCAAGAGGGTTACCTCAAACATGGGATTTGAGGTGGCCTCGAGGCGGGTTGCACTTGTCACCTGGAACGTCTAAATTAGTCGGAGAGTGACGAACATAACTATTTGTATTAGGAT
>JBBMKE010000001.1:5356958-5376433 GCA_037834125.1 Lippia alba | reverse complement strand
TGCAGGAATTTTAAGTAAAGAAGTTAAAAGAAAATTAAAAATAAAAAGAGATATGTTTGACATTGGTTAACCCCCCCCCCCCCCCCCCCAAAAAAAAAATTTCTTTTATCAAATAAAATAAACTAAAATAAAATTATAGAGACGTATATGAAATTGATCAGAATTTTAGGAGTTGTAAATTTGTTTTAGTAAGTAATTAAAACAAAATTTAGAAAGAAAAAGAGAACATCAATAAGAAAGAGCAAGACGATTTGTATCGTCTCTCCCCCTTAAGATAATAATATATATATTATTTATTTGAATTTTATTTTTCATTTGAGAAGAGAATATATAATGAGTCCCTAATAAAGAGTCAAGCCTGTGTGGTATTATGACGGGGAAGTAGTTGAATCATAAATTCTTCCCTTCAACTGTCTGTGGAAAAGCTGGAAAAAGAAGATATACATACAACAAGCAACACCACAATATATATTCACCGCCAAACCCACCTCTTCCTCCATTCCACTCTCTCTCTTTCTCTCATGACAGCTCCAAACACTTGAACCCTAAAAAACAATAAAAAGATATCCCCAAAAAATACACACAGAAATATAATGAACCATCAATATTCCGGCAACTTATCCAGCTCCGTCGACGACGGCGGCAATGACGAGAAACTATCATCGCCGGGAAAGAAGAAACCGAACCGAGTGGCGTTCGGGAAGCTGTTCTCCTTCGCCGATGGTTACGACTACTTACTCATGTTCCTCGGCTCCCTCGGCGCCTGCGTGCATGGAGCTTCTGTCCCGATCTTCTTCATTTTCTTCGGAAAAATGATCAACATCATTGGGTTGGCTTACCTTTTCCCCAAAGAAGCTTCTCATAAAATGGCTAAGGTAGCTCTAATTTAAAATTCCCACACACATGCATGTGTGTGTGTATATAGATATTTTATTTTATTTTTCAGGAATTTTTACTTGTGGGGGCTAGATAAAGTAATTTTTTAAATATGTATTCTCTGTCTAAAATTATTTCTCACTGAAATTTGAGATGATTATAATAAAATCCTCCTTCATTCTCTGTGTATATTCCTCATTTTGTTATTTCCAAGTATAAGATGGCATTAGTTTCAGATAATTCTAATTTGGACCTAAGTCGACTGCCCAGCCGAAACAATAGTATACATAAGTATGTATTATATTGATTTGAGGGAATCAGTTTGGGCGGAAAATTATCTACGACTTTTTAACATGCATCACCATAGTTATTATAGATTTATAGTAATTATTATTAATTTATGTTATACCATGTCACTAATTAATCTTTAATTTAATCATTTTGGCTTTCATCTTTTGCAGTACGCGTTGGATTTTGTGTATCTGAGTGTAGTCATTATGTTTTCATCATGGACAGGTAAAAAGAGACACCACAAAAACATGTGTGTGTATTAAGTGCAGCCAAAAGATTAATTAGGCGCATAAATACTACAATTTTTGAAATCTTGATAAATGACACTTAATTGTATTTATTTACTGAACTATAGAGGTGGCGTGTTGGATGTATTCTGGAGAGCGACAGGCTGCGAAAATGAGAATGGCTTATCTGCGCAGTATGCTAAATCAAGACATAAGTATTTTTGACACGGAAGCCTCCACCGGCGAAGTCATCTCTGCAATTACTACTGATATTATTGTTGTTCAGGATGCCATTTCTGAAAAGGTAATTTCTTGTCTTTTCTGCCTTCTCTTTTAATCACTAATTTAATAATGATTAATTGAGTTCGATCATCTGTTAAAAAAACTACGGGTGTTTGCGATAACTTCTGCTTTTATGGTATATTTGTGAAAACATGGTCGAGAGATTAAGTTGAGAAACCCTTTTAGAATCAGAAACAAAGGAATAAGTTTTTAAATAATTTTATTTCTTAATTATTTCTATTAATAATAAGTATAAATTGGTGTTTCTAGTTTCAATTATATAAAATAGAAAACTGAAATGGGAAATTTAAGTCCATCGGAAATAAAAGTACAAAACCCAAATATGTCTTATTTTAGCATTTGAACCGCTACACATAAATAATGTGTACTTATATATTCAAATTTCATTAAATCCTATTTAAGATGTGGGTTCCACATATTTATATGCCAATAGTGTTTTAACTAAATAAGACAAGCATATATAAGTAGCTAGTGAAAAGAATTGAAGATATGTTTATAATTGGTTTATTCTAATGAATCGATCGGGTTAATTCAAGTACTTAAGGGTATTTTTTAATGATGATTTCGGGTTCAAATATCTCTAATAATTTAGAGGGCGCGTGTGTTTAACTTTATTTTTTTATTTCAATGCTTAATTAATTTAATTAAAAATTATATTCGTTGGTAAACCGATCAAGGTGAAAAATTAAATGAAAAATGAAATAATTGAAGTTCTTGAAAAATAAGAATATTAATTGAAAAATAAGTGCACCGGGGTATTTAATTTCCAACCTACTATTTACATTATTTATAAAGTCACAATTAAATAAACTACATCACTTATGAAAATAATTAACGTTATTAATACTATCATTAAATACAGTAATTTGTTGTCATAATGAGGATAAAATAAGTGAGAGTCAATAGATGTGACCGCACATAAATATTCCAGCTTCGTTATTGAAATTATTTATCCATAATTAACGAGTTTAATCACTTTGCATCCCAACGGAAAGTGTCATTTATTGGGAACACGATTTAAATAGTTAGGTGCTTTAATGCTATTCAGGAACAACAAAAATTGTCACGCACGGCTGCCCGTGGTTTGTACGGGCACCACGGGCAGCTTTTAATTTCCCTGTTGTGGCTTTGGTGGTCATAGTTAATGCATTGATTTCGTTTGGTGGTGGATGGTTGGGCAGCTGATGAGAGAGTTCATTTCGAAATTATAAAATTTCGAAATTATAAAATTATTGTCAAATGCACAACATCAACAATTTTATTATTTTTATTTATTATAATTGTGTGGTTTTGTTTTGTCTTGTTACGGATAACGGACCATTGTTCCGAATTCGGATATACATACTATTGCATCCTCTTCTAGATGCTCTCCTTCCCCTTCTTATTTTATTTATTTTTTTCATTCTCATCTAATCTAGATTTAACCTTAACGTTCTTTCCTTATTTATGGTTCTCTTCCATTGTCGTCTGTCTCTTGATCTACTCTATCTCTTCAATTTAAATATCATAAATTGGTTTTTATCTTTTTTTTACCATTATTTATTGGACACTTCATAAGAGACTCTCATTCTGTATTAAACTTGTTTATTAGTCTATTAGCTGACTCCTAGGCAAATTGAGACATTCGAATAGCTCCGAATTGATCTTTAGGGTCCCTGACCCCAAAAGGCCAACAACATATTTTTTAAGGAAAAATAATGTCGTAGTTTTTTTTTTTTAGCCAAAGTAGTGTTTCAATTTGAATTTGCAAGAACCAACAAGAATTAGTTCAAGTGGATAAATGGTTCTTTATAGGATAATAATGACTCGGTTTCAATTTTTTTTTTTGATTATTTGGGGCCGTGTGACTTAAAAAAAAGAAACTTAGAGTTTGCAAGATATGTTGAACCAAATTTTTAAGTGATTAAATTGAGCCTTGATTATGTTTGAAGTTTGAACTTGATTTTGAGCGAGCTTGAACTGATCTACTTAAACTGAAGTAAAGTAAACATTGTAGAATCTAGAGTCGTCTCATTCGCACTAATTATTCATTTTTGAGATAATTTAATTTAACTTAATTTAATTTGTATCTTATTTTGTATTTTATATTATACTCGGAAATTTCACTGTATGATTTCATTCTACTGTGAGAAATTACAACATATTTCCTGAATGACTTAAAATTTTGGTCCCACACTCTTTTTTTTAAATAAAAAGAAATCAATGCTGGTTGTGGTTTAACACTTATTATAGTCTGAAACACTTCAAAAGAATAATTACATTGGTATACCTCGAATTTAACTTAATTGAATTCAAAATTTAAGAAATTACAAAATCTTTTTACGAAAGACTTATAAATTTGGTTTAACTTTTGTTAGTATAGTCATGAACTTTTTATCAAATATTGTTCCGTAGGCGACTAGGAAAAATAACACATTTTTTAATAAATTAAAAGGAAGCTATCAAATTGGGTAGATCGTGAATTATTTGATGAAAGAAGGTTCGTAGATTCTTTAACTTTCGGAAAAGTTGGGATAATTAATAAAATACAAAAAAATATAGTTTTTTGGATAGTCAAAGTGTTTCGTTACTCATGTTACGTGAAAGACTAATCACTTAATATTTTGAAGATTATTATCAAAAGAATTCTCTCGATGTATTTTTCAAATCAATCAAAAGAGCATTTAAATGAGCTCAAACCATTTTGGGGTTGTTTTCTATTATATGTTGTCGTTGGACGTTCACTTTAATGGTATTATATAGGTTGTCGTTGGATGTTCACTTTAATGGACTAAATACGTTAAGTGTCATGCACTATTCTGGTGAAATACATTGCTCAATAAAAACATTAAATAAAATCTATAAGTGGAACAGAATTATTATCATTATCAATAATTATTTATATAATCATAAAAGTTAAACACATATAGATTAGGGTTAATAGATTTTTGATACCCAATTTTTGGGGGTTTTTGCATTTTCATACCCAACCTTTAAAAAGTTGCACTTTGATACCCAACCTTTGAATTTTGTTGCAATTTAGTGCCCAAGTGCAGACGTGTCCCTCAATGGTTGGTGCCACGTGGCATTTTCTTATTGGTTGGGGTACTGAAATGACCACAAAATTCAAAGATCAAAGTGTAACTTTTCAAAAGTTGGGTATGAAAATGCAAAAATTCCCAAAGGTTGGGTATGAAAAAACTATTAACCCTATAGATTAATACCTTAATTACAATCCTCATGTCTTATTTAAGACTAAAGTATATTTCCTTACAAACTGCACAGTTTTCTGTCGAGTTCAAAACGAGTTTATTTGTAGAGAAAATATTATTTTTCAGTGTTCTATATGACGTTATTCGGTTTTGTTTTTTACTTTTTTCACATTTTTTATGTTTAAAAAAATTTTAATTTCATTCCTTTAGCTAAACCATATTAATTTTTTTAACTAAAAAAGACGTATTTTACTCACGCACGCAAAATGAATGTGAATGACGCGTGATTGAGTGAGTGATATATGCTTTTTTTTTGTCCAATATTTAACGTCTAGAACAAGATATTTTTAAAAGATAGAAGATATAACGTGAGAGAAGTGAAAAATTTAGCACCAAAATCGAAAAATGTAATGATATTCTCCTTTGTATATTTATTGAATGAGGTAAGATGTTGATTTCTGCAGGTGGGGAACTTTCTGCATTACATAAGCCGTTTCATAACAGGATTCGCGATAGGTTTCATCAGAGTTTGGCAAATCAGTTTGGTGACGCTCTCGATTGTGCCCTTGATTGCCCTTGCTGGCGGGATTTATGCGTATGTAGCAACTGGGCTTATTGCCAGAGTTCGTAAATCATACGTTAAAGCTGGAGAAATTGCTGAGGAGGTAAGGATCTTTTCTGGAATTTCCAACTAATTCCTTTAGCTTTTCACTATTTCTGATGTTATTCTTTCTTCATTAGCTGAATATATTGGTATTTTCCCCCTTTTTATTGCTATGAATTTATGAGCCTATATATTTTGGTAAAGGGTTGGGAGAATGAGTATGTTTGTGTTGATTTTAGGATTTTTATGGATGTAATACTAATTATGTTAAGATAATGATTTCTGCTTTGATAGACTGGATTGTTTTCAGTAATTGTGATTATTTTGATAATATGTTGGGGAAAAGAGGATGTATGTTGAATAAGATGATTTTGTTTATTTTCTAAGCTGGAAATATGCCCAGAAATTAAACAATGCTGTTTGTGTTTCAAGTGATTTTTCCTGCAAATTTCAGGTGATTGGCAACGTGAGAACAGTGCAAGCATTTGCAGGAGAAGAGAAGGCAGTTAAACTGTACACATCATCTCTGGTGAACACTTATAAATATGGTAGAAAAGCAGGTTTGGCAAAGGGTCTTGGACTCGGAACCTTACATTGTGTGCTTTTCCTTTCGTGGTCATTGCTCGTTTGGTTCACCAGCATTGTTGTCCACAAGCACATTGCCAATGGAGGAGAGTCTTTCACCACCATGCTTAATGTTGTCATTGCTGGACTGTAAGTGTGTGCGTGCGTGTGTGTGTTTCTCTTTTCCGAATCTCTTGCTCCAATGGTACAGCACACATTGAATATGAACTGTAACATCATGTGTTCAATTTCTAAAAATGGATAATTGCTTAAAATGTCAATGATTGCCACAAGAACAAAAAGGGATAATAACACTGACACACCCTGAGGTTTGGCCTAGTTACACAAACTTCCCTTATTAAAGAATTTAAATTACATCTGGATCCATGAAATTTGATGATAGCATCTTCAACCTTTTTATGAATACTAGCCTTGATACTGATTGTTCAACATTTGATTTTAGATTCATAATTATAATAGGATTCATAAGACAAACAAGGTATAGCTATGGAGTTCATCAAACCTGAGGGTAAGTTTGTGAAATTAGGCCAAACCTCAGGGTCTGCAGGTGTAATTGTTTTTTATTTTCAGAAAAAGACCTCTATATATCTTGAAATTACTATCCCCGAGACTAACAAACATAGGGGTTCTTCTGTGGCTCCGGTGATATATGTAAGACGGAAGTACAATCTAAGGGTAGTTTGTGGAAAATTAATCCGTAGAGCTTTTTTTTTCCCTTCTCTTTTCTCCTGTGTGATAGAGAGTAACCTTTTGTAATTGTAATATGAGAAATCAATATGTTCATTTCAGGTCACTCGGGCAATCTGCTCCGGACATTACAGCATTTCTCAGAGCAAAAGCTGCTGCATATCCCATTTTTGAGATGATCGAGAGGAACACAATGAACAAAACCAACTCAAAAGATGTTGGTAGAAAACTAAGCAAAGTTGAAGGTCACATTGAGTTCAAGAATGTGACGTTCAGCTACCCCTCCCGTCCAGATGTGTTGATTTTCAACAAGCTCTGTTTGGACATTCCTCCTGGGAAAATCGTGGCCCTTGTTGGAGGAAGTGGGTCCGGGAAGAGCACGGTTATATCTTTGATAGAGCGCTTCTATGATCCCCTCTCAGGCCGTATACAATTAGATGGCATTGATATAAGAGAGCTTGATCTCAACTGGCTTAGGCAGCAAATAGGATTGGTGAATCAAGAACCAGCATTATTTGCCACTACTATAAGGGACAATATTTTGTATGGGAAAAATGATGCCACTACTGAAGAGATTGCACGGGCTGCTAAACTTTCAGAGGCAATCAACTTTATTAACAACCTTCCCGAGAGATTTGAAACTCAGGTAAGTTTGAATTATCTTGCATGTTGATAGTTTTTTGAAGAAGGGCGGCGGTAGGGGCTGGTAGAGATATTTCCGCTTCTTCAAATCTATACAGAGCTTCATGTTCTATATAATTTTGCTGAACATTTCCACCCGAAATGAGTTGAACATTTCTTATATTTTGTGAAAATTCAAAATTTCCCATTTCAGGCTAATAAAACGGAATGTGAATTCATTTTACAGGTGGGGGAGAGAGGGATACAACTATCTGGCGGTCAAAAGCAAAGAATTGCTATATCACGTGCAATTGTGAAAAACCCTTCAATATTATTGTTGGATGAAGCCACGAGCGCACTTGATGCCGAGTCAGAGAAGAGCGTGCAAGAGGCTCTCGACCGTGTGATGGTGGGGAGAACGACTGTCATTGTTGCTCATCGTCTCTCTACAATTAGAAATGCTGACATCATAGCAGTTGTGCAAAATGGGGCCATAGTAGAAACAGGAAGCCATGAAGAGCTCATCTCAAGGCCAAACAGTTCCTACGCTTCACTTGTTCAACTACAAGAGGCAGCTTCACTTCATAGGTTGCCATCTCATGGGCACGCAATGGGACGACCGCTGAGGTACAATGTCATTGTTGTATCTTTTATTTCATATATAGTTACTAATAAATACATTGTTATTATTATGAATTATATACACTTGACTTGGTTGTGTAAATCAAAGGCTCCACGACAACAAAGGTGTTTACTATCACACTCTCTGTTTTATGGGAAGTATATATATATTCGCTTCTGTATCATTAGCAAATGTTTTGGCCAATAAAAAAAAGCAGCAGAACCTTGAAATGATTTATTTAATATTTTTTAAACGACTGCAGCGTTAGGTACTCGCGTGAAGGTAGCGTAAGGTATTCTCGAGAACTATCTCGCACGACAAGAAGCATTGGTGCGAGTTTCCGTTCTGAGAAGTCTCTAAGCAGATTTGGTGGTGATGGGCCTGAGATTGTGAAACCAGTGTACATTTCTTCAAAGAGATTGTATGCAATGGTTCGGCCCGACTGGTTTTATGGTGCTTTTGGGACGGTTTGCGCGTTTATAGCTGGGGCACAAATGCCTCTTTTTGCACTTGGTGTCACTCAGGCTCTTGTGTCTTACTACATGGATTGGGACACGACACGTAGGGAAGTTAGGAAAATAGCATTTCTCTTCTGTGGAGGAGCGGTTATAACTGTCATTGTTCATGCTATTACTCATCTTTGTTTTGGGATCATGGGAGAACGTCTCACACTGCGTGTTAGAGAGAAGATGTTTACTGGTATGTGATTTCCTACTTATGTTTACTCTGCCAATTTTGAAATTAATAGATTAAAATTGTTACATAACAAAACAAAGAACTAAGTGTGCGAATTTTGAAATATAACGGACCAAATTTGAATTTTACAAGTTCATCAGTTGCTTATTCACATTTTGTTTTTCCTTTGCAGCTATGTTGAGAAATGAGATAGGATGGTTCGACGACGTGAACAATACGAGCGCCATGCTGGCATCACAGCTCGAAAGCGACGCAACTTTGTTGCGTACTGTGGTGGTCGACCGCTCCACCATCCTCTTACAGAATGTAGGCTTAATTGTCACCTCATTCATTATAGCCTTCATCTTGAACTGGAGACTAACTCTCGTTGTCATTGCCACTTATCCCTTGATCATTAGTGGACATATAAGTGAGGTACGCTACATACTATAAACACACATAATTTTACTTTAGCATTGAAGGAATTAAAACTGCATAGCTAATTCTCAGGTTTATTAATTATTAATAACTTCAATTGTTTCAGAAACTTTTTATGAAAGGGTATGGTGTGGACTTGAACAAAGCATATCTAAAGGCTAACATGCTTGCTGGAGAAGCTGTGAGTAATATTAGAACTGTTGCAGCATTCTGTGCTGAGGAAAAGGTTCTTGATCTTTATGCGCGCGAACTCATTGAGCCGTCTCAGAGTTCGTTCAGACGGGGTCAGGCAGCTGGGATATTCTATGGAGTATCTCAATTTTTCATCTTCTCTTCTTATGGCCTTGCCTTATGGTACGCTATTATATACCCCTTCTCAATGATTTTATTTGTAAACGTTAGTTAAAATATAATAGTTTTAACACATGATCAACTCAATTATAGTGGCCATTAAGGGTAAATTGCAGTTTTTCATCCCATTGTTTAAGGTCTATTTGCAGTGTTTGTCAAAACATTTTTGAGTTTGGTATATTGCCTACATTAATCCATTACTAAATATTTTACTAAAATGTCCGCATTTAACATTAATTTTACTACATATATATGTATTATTTCTTTTCTTTTTTTTTTTTCACATGTTTCTTTTTCCCTTCCCTTATCATTTTTTAGAAGTAAAAAAAAAAAAAAAAAGCGGCTATATGACATGCACGGGATCAGATTGGTAAAACTATCCAAAGTGGTACTAAAATTGCTCAATATTTGGAGTTATGTAATAAAATAATTAATTTGATCTAAAATCATATATAGCCTTAAATGATCTAAATCTAATTTCTTTGTTTGTTTCTTGATTTCATGAAGCAAAGATGTTGAGTTGAAATAACAAAATCTATGCAATTCTAAAAATACTTTACTTTCCCTGAATTTGTCGCAAGGTATGGTTCGACACTCATGGAGAAAGAGCTTGCTAGCTTTAAATCAGTGATGAAGTCATTTATGGTATTGATAGTGACAGCCCTAGCCATGGGCGAGACACTAGCTATGGCACCTGATCTCCTAAAAGGTAACCAAATGGTGGCATCGGTATTTGAATTGCTGGACCGGAGGACTGAGATTTTAAATGATGTGGGAGAAGAGGTTTCCAGAGTAGATGGGACAATTGAGCTCAAAGATGTTGAATTTAGCTACCCTTCGAGACCGAATGTTATGATTTTCAGGGACTTCAATCTGAAAGTTCATGCGGGAAGAAGTATGGCGTTAGTAGGGCAAAGTGGTTCGGGCAAAAGCTCCGTCATTTCACTCATACTCAGGTTTTATGACCCGAATTCCGGCAAAGTAATGATTGATGGTGAGTTTCTTTTACTGTGTTCTACATGAAGAAATTAGATGCACTGTTATTTCCAATTTCAAATTTTCTCCCAAAAAAAAAAAAACTGAACAGTCATATGCAAGTATATTGCGCAATCAACCAACCAAAATAATAAAAAAACCCTGTTACGATGTGAAAATTCAATTTTGGCCACCCAATCTAAAATTTCTGACTCGGCCTTAATGTAATTTTTCAGTCACGTAAGTCTAGACTCCAATCCTCATCATTATCCAAAATTTGTGCAGGCAAAGACATAAGGAGATTAAAGCTCAAGTCCCTACGGAAACACATTGGCCTCGTGCAGCAAGAGCCTGCCCTCTTCGCCACATCCATCTATGAAAACATCCTCTATGGAAAAGAAGGCGCTACAGAATCCGAAATCATCGAGGCCTCAAAGCTTGCCAATGCCCACAGCTTCATAAGCGCTCTTCCGGAGGGCTACTCCACAAAAGTTGGGGAACGAGGGGTCCAGCTCTCAGGGGGGCAGAAGCAGAGAGTGGCCATAGCACGTGCCATTCTCAAGAACCCCTCAATCCTGCTTCTCGATGAAGCCACAAGCGCGCTTGATGTAGAGTCCGAACGCGTGGTGCAGCAAGCTTTAGATAGATTGATGAAGAACAGAACAACCGTAATGGTGGCGCACAGGTTATCCACCATAAAGAATGCGGATCAGATCTCGGTTCTTCAGGATGGAAAGATTATTGAGCAAGGGACACATTCGACTCTCGTGGAGAACAGGGACGGGCCATATTATAAGCTGATTAGCTTGCAGAGGCAACAACAGCACTAATTTGTCTTTATTAGACTCAACTAATTATATGTACTGGAGTGTCCCGATGTTGACACAACTACTTTTAGTTACACATGAATTCTTTTTTGGGAGGGGATACTTTTTTTTTTAGAGGTGTTGGTGGTCATACATGTATGTAGATGTTGTTAAAATATGTTGATTGATTCTGGGGAGGTGTTTTGATGTATTTGCCTTGTTAATTATCAGTTGTTTGGTCTATGTGGGATCCAGAAGAGCAATAAGAGTCGCCTAATATTGTATATTTAATTTAAGGTGTCAATCCTGTAGATGCTTTGTATTTCTTGGCATAATATATGGCTCTGGCCCTGAGTATGAGGTTAGTTTGAAATACTATGGTTATATGCGCCCTGCTTTGATTAACTACGTAAGGTATTGTGTTTCTGGAGCTTTATGAACGAGATCATGCAGTAATAATGTCGGATTATTCGCATAATATTATGACTCCAAATGTTTATGCTCAAGATCACGCACGGAAGGGACCATGAACTCGAAAACTGCTGAATTTACTTCTGGTTGGGGATAGAGATGAAAGGATGGAAAACCTGCCATGGATCTTTAAGGGTATAGTTTATTTTTGATCCGGATAGCACACGGAACTCTGCTGCTCATTCTGCCTGCCGTTAGCACAGCTGATGACTCCTTGTCTGGAATTTTCAGCTTTGTGTTATTATAGTGAATGTTGTAAGAACAAGTGGAGAGGTCTACTTATGATCATCCCTTCCTTCACAATTTTAATGGAAAATGGAGTGAGAACATGGACAAACGAAATCCATGCCAGAGTTGTCTGTGATGTGTTTGGCCACTCTTTGTTATGAACTTATACACGCTTAGATGAATTTTGATGTACCTTGCGCAACTCCAGTTGGAATGGTTGTTTTAGTGTGGTGGTTCTAATAGCTGAGGTGCCCTACCACATTGAGAGAAGCAAAAATTGAAGATAGAGAGAAGGATAAAAATAGAGCACGGGAAGAAATTTAAATGCCGTTAGTCTATGTTAAACTCCAGGACGACGCTACATCTCATGAGAGAATTTTCGTGTAAGTATGACTTGCAAGTTCTTCAATTACTCCCCATTTCTCCTTAAATCTTATTGTTGTTGCTTTGCTTTGCAATCTTTCGTGGGCTCCTGGTGGATGCAATTTCTTCATGTGGGTTGACCCACCCATGTGTGAGCGTTCTAGGCAGATTATACTGGGACTTCTTAGGAGAATCAACAATCTTGAAGCTGAAAAGGAGCAAAAAATTCATGGTCTTGAAGATGAAAATGAGCATAGAATGCTTATAAAAGGCATACCTATTTCCATATTTGTGTGGGTTGTTGTAATTGTCGTTGTAAGCTATATGTTTCTTATGTAGTAAGGTTGTATGTAGTGTAGATATGACATAACCTCATTTTGTTTGGACATAAAGTATGAGTCGGCTTGATGTATGTAATGTTACAATGTATCTTCTTCATAATTCAATGAAATGTTTGTTAATGGCAATTTGACAGCTTGTCTGTTACAATTTGCAGAATGTACAAAGGATGTGCACAATACGCAGAATGTACCTATTTGTAACCATTTCCATATTGCAATGAAACAATATACAGAATTTAATTTCATTGAAATTTAGCAAGCCTGTTTGTGTACAAAGGATAACAAAAACAACATTATTTCAGTGACAAAAAACATGTGAATAACTTACAAAAATTGGACATTAAAACCATCTAGACAACAGGTTGGCATACCAAAAACATAGCATACTAAACAAGTACCCAAGCTTCATCTTTGCTTGTCCTAGTGGCTTGAACTTTGAGATGTAAGTCTTCCTAGTAGGTGTTCTTGAGGTGCTTGGTTTTTATGATGAAGCTCCAGATTTTTTCTTTCAAGGTGTTAGTTTTTTAGGAGCCTGTGTTGTTGATCTCTGACTTGCAATCTGTGATTCACCTAGCTGCTGTGTTGGGAGGGACATTGAGCTCCTTGTAAATCTTCTTGTTGCTGTAATGCTTGTTTGTGAAGAGGCAGCAACTGTCTTCTTTTTTGAGACCTGATTAAAGAACAAAAATTATTGATTTAAATTGGAGCATAGTATAATATGTACTGCAACTAATTAGAACCATTACTTACAACTTTTTTGAATCTTGAAGGTCCTGGTGGAACCTCAACCCTATCCGAAATTTGTTGATTTTTTAGGTTTTGCTTGCAACCCCATTTTTTGTGGCCTACAGTACCATATAATCTGCACTTCATGGTCATTCCCTATTTTCCTAGATGCCCAACATGCTCACCAGTTCCAGTAGAAACTTTTTTCCTCTTCTTGGCCCTTTCTTGTGCAAGTTTATCTGAATTTTTTCTTCTTTTTTGCTGTTTAGGCCTACCAGGTAACCTTTCCTTGGTAGGGGGATGCAATTCTTCAGAATAGTTGGCCATTCATTAGATCCATTTAAACTCACCATAAGGTTGTTGTAAGCTCTCATAAAGGTCTCCTTGTGATAGCAAACATTCACATAATCTTTAGCATTTTATTCGTGAACCAAATAGCAGAAATTGCATGTGGGCAAGGTATACCTGATAGCTATCAAGATCTACATCCACATGTTTTCTCACCTAGATGCACCTTAAATTTATCTCCCCAACATTCAAGAACATCAATCTGATCATGCCCCCTCCAATGTGCTATGTAATCCATACTTTTCTTTTTATTCTCTTCTAAAATCTTGTCTATGTTAGGGCAAATGTCTAACTTTGCAGATCTCATTTCATTCCCCTTAACATAGATCCGTTTCATGAGTGTCATTCTTATATTTCCAAGCATATCAATACTTGCCATACTTCTAGCTTTAACTATCAAAGAATTAAAACTCTCAAAAAAGTTATTCAACAGAAGATCACATTTTGAAAAACACCTGGAGTAGGCTCTAGACCAGTGTGCAGTAGGTCTCTTGGCAAGTCACTTGAAAGCCTCTAAGTCCTTGTCTCTCAGATCTTTGATGATAGCCTCAAACTCTAAAATTCTGGTTGTTTTTGCTGCTCTTCACACTATCTGATTCAATGCTAACCTCTTGTGTGAAATCTTGAAGTTGTTGTATAGGTGCATCACATAAAATCTATGCTCAACATTTGGGAGCACACAGTGAATCCACAACATCTATGATTCCCTTTTCAGCCGTTGCATGAATCTCAATCATTGAGATTAAATCTTCACAACAGAAGTTGATACGACCAAATGTCCCACCAGCATATACCTTAGACCCTAAATTACAGATCTTACCAACGTAATGCATGCGTATCGTGTACATCTCAGAGTTTGTACCTACACAACAGAACAAAAAACTTAGCTAAAAGCAGATAACACCAAAATCAGATAAAAAACAGAGCTATATCCAACATAGGAAACCGAAATTTTTTAAATTTCACAAATTTCACAGAAAGTAGAGAAATTACCGCACTTATAAATATATATGATCACCCAAAACAGGGCTAAAAGGTTCAGTTTTTTTACCATAGCAAAAATCTTAAGATGAAAACTTACCATACGCGGGGGTATTCTTCCCCGGCGGTATATTAGTCTCACCTTCGCGAATCCTCCACTCCACTCTCACTAGATTGATGGCAAACTCAGGAAACAAGAAGTTGAAGGGGCAAAGTGCTTTCAAAATCAGAAATAACCCTAGGTAAAATGAGGGTTTTAACAGTGATCGTTGTGTTACGTAGGCGGGAAGGAAATGAGATATATGAATGGACATAAAAGCCCTTCATAAAATCACGCACAAGTTACTTATGTGGCTACTACCGGAATATTCCACGAATATGTTGTCGAAAATGTAAAAAAAGAGCAAAGTGTTAAGTTTTACAAAGGGGGAGGGGGGGTAAAACGCACCGATCGAAAGGTGAAGGTGGTTAATAATAATATTATTATGAACCAAGTAACATAAAAATTATATCAAACTTTATATAATTGTCAAGCATCATTAACATGCAAATAATATGTAATATAACTAATGTAAATGTAACGATGTTTCCTGTTGGATATATCTACAAACTACAAAGAATTACATAAGGATAATTAGGATAACATAACAGAATTACAGAAGGTGAGAATGACTGAAATTGTCCTTGAAATCACAAGCAGCAGCCAACAAATCAAAGTTGTAAATTGTCCAGGAACACAACAACAATGTAACCTGTGCTAGAAGGATAGAAAACAACTAAATCCAACATTATAGTGTCTAATAACAAAATTCATCAACAATTATTTTAACTTAAGTCCAACAACACAATATATCATCAAGTCTAACATAATCAAACCAACCACCAAAGTGTCATTTTTGAAAGTAAATAAACCATCAACTCTTTCATAACCCTCTTCGTCAACGAGGTGATTCTTTTGTTGTCTCAACATCCGAACTACTTCACCATCATTAGAACTCGATTCCACAACAAATGTTGATAAATTAAAATCCTCATCCATCTCATTTTGGTCTTATCGATCACCTAATACATTTAGAACTTCATAATGAGAATTATTTTTAAATAATTATAAATCTAAAAAATTAGCATTTCAATAGATTATCACCTCAAGAGCTCTCAATAGCTAAATCTTCTTCAAGAAGTTCTTCAACCTCATCAGCATCAAGCTCTCCAACAGGATCCTCTTACAACACAAAAGTCCACTTTGTCGATACACTAAATATCAATTGGATCATAAGTTCTCTTAGATTGTTTGACACTATAAATAACAAAGTGTGTTGGGTAATGATATTAAAATGAAGTATTAAATTTACAAAAAAAGAAAATTTACCGATTTTGTAATCACAAATTATAATGAAACAAGAGAGATCATTAAGTCTTTGATGCTCCAATCTATGCCTCCTCTTAGCATGAATCATCTCAAACACACTTCAATTTCTTTCAGCGCCCGAAGAAGACGAAGTTTGACTCAATAACTTGATAGCAATCTTTGCAAATTTGGAACACTATTATCGAAAATCCTCCAACATTCATCTAAGCCAAATTACAACAATAAATATAAGCAAATAATGCAAAGATGATAATAATAATAGTTTAAACAATAAGGGAAACAAATAAGTAACAATAATAATACCTTGTCGAGTTGTTTTTGCATTGTTGATAGTTAATGCACGTCCGAAGTTATTTTTGCATTCCCGAAATATAGAAATTTCTTCCCAATATATTGTCTGGTTCGAGGCAATACTTCTCAACAACATCAAGCAACCCATTTAAAGCGTTGAGGCCTTGAGATGGACATTCCGAATCATATTGAATAGCTGGATTAAAGAAAAATGCAGCCGCATGAAGATGCTTGCGCAACATACTATCTCATCTATCGTTGATTATATCAACATAAGGGCTGTAAAGACTCTCCTTGTTTCGAAACAACTCTTTAATAGCATTGATTGCTCTCCACATCCCCTCATACACATAGCCTAATGAAGGTTTCTCATCCAAATCACATATTCTCAATAGTCTCATAATCGGGGTTGTTACCTTCACAACAATCAAACTATTGTTCCAAAAGTTGCTATCCAAAATAATTTGCTTAACCTCTCTACTTTTCTCAGTTTCAAGAATTTTTTAAACCAAGAACTCACAACCATAGTCTCCAAATGAGTATTATATAAGTTTATAAGTAGCATTATATAGAGGGGAGGGGTGTGCTCGTCACTCATACAGGTTCGCCTGAACCTATACCTATGGCAGTTGTATCGCGGTTCCTATGGCAGTTGTATAACAACGAAGATTGACGTCTAAATTTTTTCGGTGAGGATTGTGGGTGTTGCAGCATCCGCCCTTGGCCACAGTGAACTTCAGCGGACAAAAGATTATCTACGCTTTGCGATGGTTGCACCACTTAGCGAAGCATGTGCAGCCCATATAGCCGTTTTTGCACAACCCCGTATTTACGAAACAAAAACAACAACATTTACACTTAATTTCATATTTTTAGTTGGCTTCAAAAATATGATGAAACAGACGGGAAGAGCGTCATACCCATGGTGGCCGACTGGTCACTTGTTTGGCCGGTGGCATGGGCGTGCGTCCACAATGCGCAAGTGTAGATGCCGGAGTTTACGCGTAGATTTTGAAGAAGAATGAGAGTTAGAAACAGGACGACGGACGCAATGGTTATGAGAAGTTACTTCATTGGCGCAACAATTTTTTATTTTTCCCGTGCAAGTAGAGAGAGAAAGAAGGAGAGAGAGAAAGACAGAGGATTTTGGAGGCGAATGGGGTTGATAGGATGGAGGTGAGGGCTACTTATTGACACTGTGGGACAAAAGGGCGGGTGAGACAACACATCACCTAGATTTTAGTGACGGACGAATTTACTCTTCTTTTGTAATAGTATATTTAAATGTATTATATTTAAATGGTTAACTTTACGTTTTAACCAGGTCGTGTAAAGGAGCGTAATGAGAGTTAAAATAAAATAAAATAAAATAAAAAACAAAAAAAAACCATAGCCTCCAAATGCTCTTTGTGATTATATAAACTCTTAAGGCTATATATTGTGTGCCAAATTGAGTTTCCTTAGGTCGAATAATTTCAGTCCAACCAGGTCGTCTTCTCAACCATGCATGAGGCCACTTATGATTATACACAAATGTTGTAATCCAACGCATTGAACTATCAAATTCTTTACCATTGTCATCTCTCAAATATCCTTCATAATCAAATTAATGCAATGAACAGAACATGGAGACCAATAAATAGAATGATATTTAGTCGAAAAGCTTTTATGTAGTTCCTTGCAATGTTAGTAACCATATGCACCACATTTTTAGCAACAACCATCTCAACAATCTTACAGAAAAAATTACACAATGTTTGTGCATCAGACTCAACATTAGAGGCATCAACAGATTTGATAAATGAAATTCCAGATGGATAATACACCTAGAAATTAATCAAAGACCTGTAACTCTTATCACTCCAACCATCACCCATAATCGTACAACCACAATCAGACCATTTAGAACGCAAAGAATCAATAGTCAATGCACTTGGGTCTTAGCTTCTTTAAGTAAGTCAACCATGGTCATTATCGTTTGGCGTATATAGTCAACTAAGGCTACAATTGGGAGTGATCTCGCATCTCTCACCCAATTGTTTTAGGACTAAAAAATGTTGTTGTTGATAATACCATATCAATTACTCATAAATACTTAGTTTTCAAGATAGGAATCATGTATGAAATCTTCTGCATTAGACATTGCTTTCAATATTTTGTTGATGTGTAAGGAGTACTTGACCCGGATGGGAGCATATGTTGCTGCATTGAAAATATTTATCTAGTATTTCTTGTTTAGTTTGAGATAATACTTTCTAAGGACCTGCAATAATGCTTGACAACAACTAGATTATTTAAAAAAAAAAAGAAGAAGAGCAAACTGCAATGCAAAGTTATCAACTTATTACACAAATCAGTAAAACCTTAACATGTCATTACACTACCTAAGTCCTGATGTTATCCACCAAATGTCTTAGGAAGAAGGTATGTTGTGAGCCTAGAAATATCCTTGGCACATGCGTCACAAGGCCCAGATGCCTGTCGGAGAAGAATGTGTACTGTCTAAAATCACAAAGTAGAGGTTGACTCTCAGGTACATATCTTAATTTCTTGCAAAACCATTCACAATTGGCATCATCCTTCAAGTCAACAATATGTTATTGTAAACAACTGATTGTTCTCGTTCTTAACTGTCGTAACAAGTAAGTGACCTTTGAATTTGCTCTTAATATGAGTGTCGTCCCGGAAAATTATTTTCCTACATCCTTTAAGGAAACCCAATAAATAGGCATGCAGAGCCACAAACAGTTGGTAAAACCTATTATTTGGTTGTTTTATCTCCAACTCATAGAATGTAACACCCCGATTTTTCGGCTTTCCAGGTACGTGCCACGAGAGTGTTATGTGCGCTTTTAAGTTATTTAATAATGTAATTATATACTTATTATATGATTTAATTTAATAACTTGACACTACTTGACCTAATCGAATGCTTGAATTTCCATGTTTTCGTACGTGACCTTTTGTGCTCGTTTTAATTCTGATTTTCGTGATCTTTTGCCGTGCTTGCATTTTACGTGTCTTATACGTGTTTATGTGCTCTTTATGTGTTTTAGAGTTCTTTAGTTGTGCTTATTGACCGTCCGAAGTCGACGGGGCTTTTAG
>JBBMKE010000001.1:5340051-5356858 GCA_037834125.1 Lippia alba | reverse complement strand
AATCCTCGGGGAGTGAGTGTCGCGAAACTCACGAACCATACTTATATGCATAGATGGGTAGGGTTGGCCGACCCTTCTATCAAGCGAAGAAGAAGAAGGTATATCTTTGTGATTCGGTTTTAGCGTGCATTTTAGTTTGCCTTTGTGGCGAAGAAAGGGGAGTTTGAGGCTCGTACTCGTCGAGTCGTGTGTATTTGGGTTTGCAATTGATTTATGAAACGGGCGTGAATTCTTAATTACTAAAATTGGTGGATTTTGGCTTTCGGCCTAACTCTTTTTCTATATATATAGTATCATGGGAGAAAATGCTTTGGCTTACAAAAACCATGCCCCGGTTCATGAATCTGTAGTAAATTTCGTTATGCTCTGCTCTTATGTATATGTACGTGTGCGTGGGTTAGCCCCTTCACCAGTCTTTAGGACTGACCCCACCTCATTGTTTTTCCCCCCCTTTTGTTTCTTTGAGTTTGCAGGTGCAACATTTTGGTTTGGCTAGCTGGCGGTTTTCTTTCGGTTTGTTCGAGTCTTGTAGGAAGAGTCCTTCGCATATTACATTTACTTTAATTTTGTAATTTTGCGAGTTTGTATAAATTTGAGCTTGGAGCTTTGAGCATGTATATATGATTACGTTTGCCCTTGTCAGGCTTGTATGTATGTTTAAAAGAGGCACGAGGCGCCCAAGTTTGCTTGTGAACGAGTGTTTTAATTTATGTCCCCGTGGCCATTGCATGTGTGTGTGTTGATCATGTTGCTTCCGCATTCGTTTTGATTTGTTACGCACTCTGTACAGGGTCTAGACCGCCTAGCCTAGGTGAGTTTTTATTTGTCTGCCGTTTGCCGGGGCTTGGTACGTGTGCGGAGTTTCTATTTTGTCGCACGTGTCGGGCTCCGGTGCGGGAAATGTGGTGCCTTGCGCTCCGAGGTGCTACAGCAACCTACGTTGCTTGGATATCTGGCATACATCATAGACAACACTGTTAGAGTAAGTATTCAAAAGAATATCTAAGTATTTCATAACAGTGTCAGAGGTATGTCCTAGTCTCTTATGCTAAACATGAAAGTCTTGAGTTTTGATAGATAAACATTTGTCATCCCTACTACAGTTTGCAGGGGTCTTATCTAAGCCTCCCTTAAGGGAGTTACAAGTAGAATCATAAAACTGCATATTGATCCTATATAAGCCTCCCTTAAGGGAATTACAAGTAGAATCATAAAACTGCATGTTTGCAAATACAACAGTAACATGATAAATATCAAAGTTCTTAGCATAAAAAATGTAAAGACAATTATAGCTTAGTCCAGAGGCAAGAATCTCCTTAGATTTCTGGACCTGCAAAATCCAATGAGTTTTAGAAAAAACAAACTTATTGTTAGTACTATCAGTTACTTTGTTTACTGAAATCACGTTAAATTTAAAAGAGGGTATATAGAGAACATTCTCCAAAAAGTGAGTTTTTCTGAAAGCATAACAGTTCCAATAAATTTCACATTATGAGAGGTTTCATCAGGCAAGTAGATAGATATAGGACTATCAGGTACATGATAAGTATTAAACATATCAAGGTTGGAACAAACATGGCTAGTGGCTCCTGAGTCAACAATCCAATGAAAGGAGGTCAATTCATTAGAAAAAGCAAAAACATAATTCCAAAAGATACTTGAAAACTCAGAAGTGAAGTGCAATTGCTCTGAGCTTCCAGATTTCTTATCTTTGAAGAATTTTATCAATTCCTATCTAATAAGATCAGACATATTGGTATTGAGAACATTAGTAGCAGATTGAGACTGATCATGAACAAGATTCATTGGAGTTTCAGCCAAAGAATTGGCAACATTTTTAAAGGAACGTTCGGAAGAACCAACTTTAGTGGACCTGCTCTATTTGTAAGTCTTATACCAATCTCGTTCACCAATCAGCTTGAAACAAGTAACAGTGTTGTGTGTGTTATTGTTATAGATGTCACAATGTCTATCAGCCTTTTCTTTTCTCTTATGAAATCTTGTTGCCATACCAGTCCCTCTATTTACAGTCTTAGTGAACAATACAAAGTTATTAGAGGTATCATTAAATGAGACATGAACATCTCCTTGAGACTCAACCCTACAAATAATAAAGTAAGCCTTGTTAACATTGGGAAGAGGATCCATCAGCAGAATCCGGTTTCTAACAGCATTGTAATAATTGTTTAAGCCCATAAGAAACTGAATCAACATATCAGAAGACTGAGACTCACTAATATACTTAGAAACAACACACGTATTACTAGAGTTGTACATAGGCGGATCATTCAAGTTTTCAAGCTCATCCCAGAGAATATGAAGATAATTAAAGTATGAAGCCAGAGATAGGTTACCTTGTGCTATGAAACTGAGATTGCGTTTCAGTTGATAAAGTAAAGGATAATTCCATTGCCCATACCTCTGTCCAAGATCCTCCCATAGCTCTCTGGAAGTGATGGCATAAAGAAACCTTTGGTGGATCTCCAGCTCCAGTGAGTTCAAGATCCATGCCTTGACTGTATTGTCCTCTCGCTTTCAGGATTTGTAGGTAGGATCGTCGGCAGATGGCAAATCTATGCTCCCATCAACAAATCCAAGTTTCATCTTGGATTCCAGGATGATTTTCATAATTCGCCTCCAGGTAAGGTAGTTTTTACCGTTCGTGGTGATGGTAACCACTGAGAGAAGTGAAGAATCGTTGTTGGAGATGCTAAGCGTTCATCCTGAGGAGAGGATGAAGACGACGGAACAACAAATTTTTTTCTTGTTCTCTGGATCCATAGAGTACACAGAGAAAACACTGAAAATTAAACGGTAAAAACACAGATCTGAGAGAGAGAGACACATATCTAAGCGAAGATCAAGCGAAAACACAGGATTTAGAGTAGCCTACTCTGATACCATTAAAAGATGAAGAAGACGAAAGCAGCGGAAGAACACATAGAAGAAATTAGGGTTTCCGAAAATTGCAATTGCTTAATGAGAATGAAAGAAAGTTAGGGTTTTCACATGTACAAGCCTTGTAATATACAACGTGTCCAACGGTTATATTGGACTGTGGAAAAAACGCTAGAAAAGGAAAAGCAAGGCAACACGCCTCTTATACAGATAAATACAAAAATAAAAAATAAAGAAAAAGGTCAAAAGTCAACAGTTTGTGGTGTTGGAGATAATCCAAATGCAAGTTATGAATGTTTTGATGCTTATACTCTCTTATTCAGGATAGCTGATCAAATTAAGCATTTGAATGGCGTAGTAAATCAAACTTACTGAGGTCATTTATATAGAGCAATTAATGTTTAGGTAGAAATGCCTAGCGGCCCTGGCCTAAGTTATGTCTAATTCTACAGGAGATGGACAGTTTGAATGGTACTCGTGGGGTTTTGCTAAGTAAGTTTTTTGTCATTTTTTGGTATAAATAGTTATGTATCCCTCTTGAACTTGGAAATGAGAGATATACCATGCTAAAGAGAAGGGAAAAGAAAAGGAAATATCAAGCATTCATAACAAACAATGATGTACATATCGTAATTGAATATAAAAAAATAAATTTATTGATTACTCATGCCTCACAAGTAACCCCACCAACCATAAGCACACGTCCAACTATTTTTTTTCTTTTTTCTTTTTTTTTTTTTTTGGTGGGAACACATCCAACTAATATGCTATATAGTTAATCATATTCAACTTCAATGGTAAATAATCCCATCTTCCTCCCCAACAACATTACTCTTATACTTATAAAACCAAGAACAAACGAGATAATAACCAAAATTCACGACCCCTAGCGCCACCAACACCCAATACACATTATCTAACCTCCCTTCATCAATATTGTCCGGCAACCACCCCGTTGCTCTTTTGACAAAGTCAATCATAGCAGTACTTAAATAATACGCTGTTCCAATCAGCATAGCGACCATAGCAGTCGCCATGCTCTTGAGGCAAGCGGGAAATTCCCGATAAAAGAATCCCACTTGTCCGGGAAACTGAAAAGCCTCACTAATCCCAACCATCACCATTTGTGGGACCAACCACAACACCGACATTTTAGTGGGCCCTGCCCCCCGCCTTTTCAACTCTACTAGGGCCGAGACTGCCATTGCCAGGATATTGAACATGTGACCAATTCCAATTTGCTGCAATGGGGTAGGGTTTCGGGCAATCATTTTCCGCCACATGGGCCAAAGGCAGCGATCGATTAGGCTGGCGCTTATTGATGTGGCGATCAACATGAAGACTATCATGGAGCCTGCCGGGATTTGAAAATGGAGTGAGCACACGTGACGGTTGGTGTTTAGAGCCTGTAGAACTGTGAGGCTGAGTTGGATTGCAGTTGGTGCGGTTAAAAGAATGTTGGTTGACCATAAGGGCAGGATTCTAATGAGGTCTTTGAGGTCTTCTACTTGTTGGACTGAGCATAGTCTCCATGGTCGTGCAATTGTGCCATTTGGTAGGAGGTCTCCTTCTGTCATGATTGCAGCAGCATTCAATAATCTACACATATTCGCAGTGGAAAAAAAGATGCTTGTCAATGATTAGTGACTAAAGCATTCCGGTAACAACAATTCTATGCGAAAAATACTTGTCACTATGTCATAACGTAAATTTCTCATCACTATAATGCTACTTTTGTCTAACTAAAGTTCATTATCATCACGAGCGGCGGACCCATGATCACTAAGAATAAGGAGGATCACGACTCAGGATTAGCTGAACACTTCTTGATTTTCAATTACTGATGCTACATATATGAAAAATAAATAAATAAAATTCAAGTTAGGTGGTCCCAACACCCCTATTTTATACGTGACACTGCCGCCTAATCATGGCCAAATAAATTTCATGTATGATAAATAGAATATTAGAATGCACTTTATGCATACCATTGAATTTGTTAGACTATTTATCAATTATTCTTGCCATTGATGTTACTTGTTTATTCTAATGAACGTAGAATTAATGCTGTCGAAGGAGAGCCAATTAAAGGTCAACTTTGAGTTGAATATTACAATGTGAAAAAGATGGACTTGACGAATGACGAGCACAACAAAAAAGAAAGATGCTTACTCCATTTCACGACGAGAAAGTAGCATTTCGTATCGCTTACAATAGTATGTAAAAATCTTTTGATTGTTGTCCCCATAAACTTTGCAAGATTCTGAAGTGTTTATTAAATCACTTATACTCTATCCCATGCAGAATGAGTATTTATGAAGCAACCGATTGAGAGGGTTGAAGCATAATTAAATATTCTTTGTTCGAATTGCCAATTTGGAGTCCTAATAACATGGAGGAGAACATATACTGCAACAAAAGTAACACTATTAAAAACGAAAACACAAGTGGGCAAATATATTCTAGCACTAATAATAACATTCATTAAGTAATGAAATATTTTATTTTATAAATAAAAGATGTATCCTAAGGTGCCGGATCAAGATAATCTTTACAAACGATATGAAATGTCGATATATATGATTTTCTTAACGAAACAAATAAAATTGGGAGGTTTTTAGAAATTCATCAAACTTTAGGAACAGGAAATAAAATCCATTAATGTTTTTTGTAATAAATATATGATAGGTGACATATAGATAAAACCAAAACTTGGTAGACATCTTCAAATATGTCACATATATATGGAATTATCTCATCACTATTTACCTGAAACTACTAGTCATTCCTCTTTGAAACCCATCATCTCCGTAGTAGTAATCCGCGTCATTTTGAGAAGTAACAACCGCTTTCCTTTTCCTAACACTGGCGACGACCACACGAGCCAAGCTAGTGAAGGGGCTTCCCCTCCGCGTCTCGCCAAAATAATACCTTTTTCCGAGAAAGAACACGACAAGTCCGACCACATTCGCGGCAATGCATATGCCGAAGCCGAAACCCCAGCTCATATTGTCTTCGACATAGACGATCCCCGTGGCAGATACGAAAGAAGAAAAATATATAACCGAAAAATACCAATTAAAATAACTGCTCTGGTGTTGGGGTTTAGTAAATTGATTGGCCCCCATTGTTGCTAGGGTGAAGCGCGTGCCGCCAAAGCCAATGGAGACGAGAGCCAACGCTGTAAACAGTATTGCGTATTGGAATCCTGACGGACTTCTTAGGGAGTCGTAGGGCCTCAGCCCGTCTATTGTCACAGTAAGCACCAGAAGAATGAGACCCTGCACATTTGAGAAGACAATTACTAGGGCGAACCGTATTTTCTGTTGTTAGAAATCAGCGTAACGATCTATCTTGCATGAACACACACAAAACATAAATATAAATTCAACATGGAGTTTTGACAAGGTTCAGCAGAATTTACTTAAGAATATAAGAGTTTTTCAGTATGAAGAAAGATGGTACATTACATCCAATGACACAACAAAGAAAAAATAAACCCGATACAAATTTGTATTTTTTCAACCTTTCGTTTCTCCGTCGAGTTTATTGGGTCAGGTTGCAATTTCGATCCATCAAAAATTCAAGACAAAATAACACTTGTATCTGAAATTGGTCAAATTGTAATTATATTCTTTGATTTTATTTTTTTTTTCAGAAAATTAGTGTAATTTAATTTGTTCAAATAAAATAATCATGCTATTTTGATTATTTTCATACTACTGCTCGAGTCTTATTTTATGCAGTTATCGACGTCGTCAGAGTGACATATATCATAATTGACGGTGTTGAAAGTCAGTTTGTCGCAAACTTTAATTTGACGAATAATAATACCTTCCAATCGTAAATTTTCTTCAATAATGAAACCTTGAAATGAATTTGGTAATAATGGAAAATTTTGAAATTGAAATGGTCATTTCATCATGTTGATGAGGAATATATATAGTAACTTCAATTCACACAAAACTAAAATATATGTAAGCTAACCTCCCGTATATATAGCTCAATCTTTGAGGATATGTAAATATCGTAAGGAAGCGTTAGTTATATAATATTATTTTTTGGGAGCTAATCTCTACTATATTTATTAGTTAAGATTAAGTTATATTGTGCATAAGCATTCAACAAATAATCTTGTGTTTGATACTTTAGTTTGTGAAAAAGCTCCACTAAGTTATAGTTAATATTATGTTAGATATGCTAGATTTTAATGAATTATAATTAATATTATGTTAGATATGTTAGATTATATTGACCTTCAATGAATTATAATTTCACCTAATTGTGATATCACCTCATCACATCCACTTTCCATTTCCACCTAATAGTAATCTCACTTAATCACACCTATCTTCCATGATTCGTAATAGATAGTTAATCTCACTTAATAGAGGGTTAATCTTACATAGTAGAGGTTAATCTCACTTAGTAGAGGTTAATTTCACATAATTTGATCCAAATAACCTAATATTACCTAACTAACACAAAATTAAATGAAACTAAATCAAATAAAAATGTCTAATCCACTATATCTAACGCTTTCTAAACATATTATATAAAGGGATGCGGTTAATGGATTCTTTCCTAAGGGCGAGGTTCAGGGTTCGAATCCCCATTTGGGTGTGCGTGTAAAAAAATGTATATATATATATATATATATAAAGGGATTGATTTTAACATTTACATACCAGTACAGAGATGAAAGATGAGATGCAGATGACAGAGAAACAGCCGAGAAACGAATCAGCAAGAATGGCTGCTACGACAGGGGAAAAGTTGCTTAATCCAATGACGCCGTTGTTAATCTGGGCAGCATCGATGCTTTTTATGTTGAATTCGTTGATTAAAAATACGATCAGGTTGTTCATCCACCCACCTCCCGAAAGAGCCAGACCCGCTACAGTTGCTGCTTTCATTGCACATGTTGACACAAGCACCAAATGAATATTTATTTATTTAAAAGAAAACAAGAATAGAATTAGTTTTTAGGAGTGGAGAGCACTCAGAGCAGAGACCTAAGATGAACGGCATGGTGCTCCAGCCGCCTCTTCGGCTGCATCCGGTGGTAGTGTGAGGTGGCGGTGCTTCTCCATCTCCGGCCATCTATATAGTTGTATATTATGCGTATGTATGTATGTGTAGGTATATAAGTAATGTGGTTGTGCTAACTGCTATTGAAGTGATCTCATAAGGTAGATTTGAGCTGCGATGTGTATCCACTTATTTATAGGTAATCTAGACGGAAACAAGTAATTCGTCCGATTTAGCCTAACCAATAAGAGAATATTTAATATTGAGAAAATTGCACGAAACACCCCTGTGTTAGGCGAAAAGAACAGAAAAAACCCCGACATATGGAATATCATTAAAAAAAACCATGTATTTTCTAAAAGTTTGCACGAAAAACCCTGAACGCGTTGTTTGTAATACACACGCATTGTCTGCGTGTATGATTGTGTTTTTCCGAGTGAAATGTCTATAACACGCTTGTTAATATATATGTGTGTATATGTAATATAAAAATATTATATATATATATATATATATAATTTATATAATATAAATATAATTATAAAATTTAAAAAAAAAGAAAGAAAACACCATGGGCACGGTGGGGAAGGAGAAGAAAGTGGCGGCTCTGGCGAGGAGGGAAGGAGAAGAGAAGCGGGGGAGGGCGGCGGCTGAAGTGGCGTGTTTTGACCCTTTAAGTTGACTGAGTCATGCAGCCTAAGAAAATCAAGAAGAATTGAGTGATGATATGTGGCATACTGTGTCACAGCTACCAATCAAATCTAAATTTCATTTGATAGTATCTCTTTAGAAAATAAAAATATTCTCTCTTGAATCCCACCTATATAAAAGGGTCATCGATAGTTCATTCTACCCACAGTTACAACGTAAGAAGGAGAAGAAGAAGACCACCAAAGTTCTCTCTACATATTGAAATGAATATTGAGTTTGTAGGGATAACAAGATAATGTTCATCCCCGGAGTTACCAAATTCAAGGCGTTCATCCTAAGAGTTACCAAATCTAAGGCATTGTTCCCCTAAGTTATTAAAAATCAAGACATTTTATATACAATTAAGGTGTTAAACCAACAAATCGGTGTTGTTTGATCTACATTCAAGGTGTTAAACAGCAAATTGATGCAAGTTAAATCAACGATGTTACCAACGAGTCCATCAACATTCTCCGCAACCTTCACCAAAATCTAGTGTTTAATTGGTAAATAAGTCAAAAGATCTACGAATTAACGTTATTCAAATTTATCGAAATCTAACGTATGATTCATAAATAAATCAAAGGACCTATGAATTAAAATTATTGAAGTTCAACCAAAGTTTGAACGAAGATCAAACCACCAAATCCATCAACAAACATTTAAATATATATTCCAACAACTCCAAACTCGAAGGAGGAATTAAAGGATCAAATAGAAGATTAAAGAACCGAATATTTAAAGACTACTTTGATGTTTAAATTCTCAAGTCATTTGTATTATTTATATTGTATAGACAAATATCAATAAACGCCAAATTTTAGTACAAATACGTAATTATTTTGTATGTATCTAAGTCCTAGTTATAAGGACAAACTCATGCGTAGGCATATCTTTGACAGGTGTTGGTCACAGACAGATTGACATATTTGCTGTAAAATGTTTTAGATTAGTAAAAACACATAAAAACATGCGAGTCACCTAAGAAAATATACATATGTCTGCTTTACTTACTAATTAACAAGCAATATTTCAACATGCAAAAAATATGACAAATATTGAAATATTATTAAGTGGCATGGTTAAAATATAGGAAAAATTGCATTTCACTGCCTTGCTAGATAGGGTAATTACAATGCAATCTATTTTTATTCGAAAATTATAATTTAGTCTCTAAATATTATGAACCGTTTGTGATCCCTCTATTTCGTTAGGGTTCTGTTTAGGACTGCATTGTTATATGTGTAATACATAGGATCGTTTTGTTGGAATATATATATTGCAGGGATGAATTTTGATATTTTATTCATTAAATTAATGGAAGGATCTACCCAACACTAATGGAACTTTAACGGAATGGAGGGATCACAAACTGTTCATAACATTCAGGTATTAAATTATAATTTTCAAATAAAAATGGATCAAGATAGTTAGATGTAATTTTTTCTAAAATATCCATACGCGTGTTTTTAGCCAGGCGGATAACATTTCTTTTGGCAAATAATAATCTTTGTTGATATAATATATGACTAAATAAAAATGAGCATTATTGAGTTAACATACTTTATTATGAATGGTTTTACTTGAACGGCTCGAGCTCGTTCCCCATATATTAATCTTTGTATGTCATGATTATGATTTACAAATGCGAACACAATAATACTAATACAACATGATATGAATTTAGGGATACAAATTTATTTTTTTGAAATTTTAATGATACAACATAACATGATAAGATTTTTAGAAATATCTATGCATCCAAGATCCTGGCCAACACCTTCCTCTCCCTTATCCTACTTTGTGCATTAGAAGAGACGTGGAGAACTGTCTTGGTCAAGTTGAAAGAATTACCTTTCTTGTTGGTCTTTTTCTCCTTTTTCATATATTTAGTAAGTAATAACAAGCTCTAATTCTTTTTGTTGTTCTTTTTTTGGTAGCAACAAGCTCTAATTGTACAACAGTACTACTTAGTAATAAAGGTCAAAATATCAAAGAACGGAATAAAGATGAACATGTTTAACAAAGTAAACATTAACTTTCTTAAATTATAAATATCATGTATGTGCATATGACCTTTTCATTGAAAAGTCAGGCAAAATGATTTTAAATAACTAATCAAATCAATTAAATTCTTATATGAACTAATCTGTGTATGTATGTATGCGTAATTACAATTTAAATCAAGAGCATAAACACAACACCTCACATTTCACTTGACTTCTACCATCAACCAACCCGTACCCTATTCTGCAAAACACCTTCTGCGAGGTAAATTTTTAAGAGATTTGGTATCCCCGCATTTGTATGTGTCTGTTCATTACAGCGTATCCGTGTCCATGCAACAAAGACCTCTCCTCTATCTACTTTCATTACCTTGTACTATATGACTACTTAATGAAATAACCTTACGCTGCATCTTCTTATTAATGTGATAAACTTCAACATGATGCTCAACTTAATCATGCAAGTACGAAATCAGACTAATACACGAGAGCAATTACATCAAACACCTTGTCTGCACTAATTCTCGCGGTTTGGACAGTAAAACAGAAGGCAAACAAGTACTAAATGCAACATCTCAACAACAAAAGATCAAACTTATGCCTTCTTTACACAATGGTGTTCTCTTCAACGAACCATATTGCGAAATGTAAACAGCACAAAAGATCAAACCACATTCTTTTCTTTCCAAGGATCATATACATGACCAAAACAGAGCACATTTTCATGCCCATTTTTACATCAGATCATAACCCAAAGCAAAAACCAAACTCCTAAACTATCATCATTCTTTACCATTGTTCCTATTATTCAAAACATCACAGAAAAAGTCGGTCAAGACATGCTCATAGCCAGGCATCTTTGCAAATCCAGGGAAATAGTTAATGTCAATAACAAGGTACCTGTTGCCAACACTGGTGTCTCGAATCACGTCGAAGTTGAACAAATGCAACCCCATTACGCGCCGCAGTCCCTGCGCAATATCCATCAACAAATTCATAGGAGGAATCTCCATGTTCCCATCCTCCAATTCCATCATCTTGTAATAAGTATGAGGAGTCCTTTCACCGCCGTTCACATTCGAAACATGCGAAAACGACAAGGAACTCTTCAAACTCCATAGATGCTCCTCAGAAACATCCGGCAGCGATTTCCTCTTCACACACTTCACATAATCACCAACTACGTACACCTTGAATATTATCCCCCCATGGTTCACGAATTCCTGCACCACAATTGGCGGAATAAGCTTGCTCAATCCATCTCTATTGTACACCAACTTCATCTTATGCGATTTCGCGGTGCCGTCCGCGACGAGGGGCTTCGCAATCACCGGGAATTTCAAATCCTGGCCGTCCAAATTCATCTCGCTCGCGTCGTAAATCGCAATCTGCTTCGGGATGCCGAACGACACCGTTTCGTACTCCGCGATTTCCAGCTCCGTCACCACCTGCATCATCGAGATGCGATTGCGGAGCCGCTCGATTGCATCGGGGGAATCGATGATCAGAACATTAGGGTTCTTCGAACAGTATTCATCCAATTGCCGCTTCCATTCCGCACCGTAGATTTTGTGGAGGATTAAATCGAAAGGGCCGCCGCTCTGTTCGATTAAGGGCTTTTCCGGATCGATCTTGATGAGATCGATGTTCTTCTCTTTCGCTGCGTTAATTAGGGAATCCTGTACGAAGCTCGCCTCTTTCTTCGGCGCTAAAGCGTAGCCCACCGCGAATCTTCGGGACTTCAATGGCGCCTCCATGAAAATTCCTCAGGGAAATCAAGATTCGCCCTTTCAATCGATGAAAAACAGGGAAAATCACTCATAACAATCCGAAAAAACGAGGGTTTTTAGCAATGGGGGCGAATCCAACGAGGTTCGTCACTGTAAATCTACCTAAAATCCGATACATTTCGTGGGCATTCCGAGTTTTTGCATGTTCGTCTCCCTGTGTGTGAATCTTTTTGTGTGAGCGAGAGAGAGAGAGAGAGAAAAGAGGAATAATGGTGTGATTTTTTGATTTATATAGCTTGGAGTCGGAAATTTTTTACGCGCATGCTATATGGGCGTCATGTAAACGCTAAATGGTAAATGTAAAATTTGTTCATGTTTCTCACTTTTTAAATAAAAAATTGCAAAACTGTAAAGTTTTAACATGCGCTTGTCCTATTGATGGGCCAATACGTTTTAATTTATGGTGTTTTTGTTGTTATTTGGGGGTATTATTAGATATCGTTTCGAAAATTAATGGCTTAAATGTTACAAAAGTAGAACTGATACAAGGTTAATTTCGGTAGATGAAATAAATCAATATGCTTTGTTATGGGGGAACCATAAATCAATAGTAGTTTTATCCTTTGTGCGTGTTTTTTTGCAACCAAGGGAGTTTAATGCATAATTTTTCTAGTTCAACTTCATTATATTGTAATTGCAATTGAAAGCGGTGAGAAAATGAAGTAAATAAGGATACTTTTTAATCTCCATTTTTATGGTACGTTTGTATGTATATATGAGAGTTTTGGCATGGTTTTTAAGCTTGAGAATTTAAATCATGATTCTTGGGTATTAATTGTTCCTAATGTGTTGTTAGGTGCCTTATATGTGCTTTCAATGCACGAGTTGGTTGGTCGTTAAAGCTTTTAGCTATAGCCATTAATTGAGGTTTTAGGTGAAAATGGGTTTCTTGGTGGGTGATGATCAAGTTTGATACATGGTGTAAATTAAATGTGATCATATATGTGTAAATATTTGATATACTTCATCTTTGGTAATTTTGGTGATTTGTTGGTAGAGAAACGCAAGCAATCGGATAAGTGGCTTTGCACCCCCCCCCCCCCTCCCCCCAGCTTTCCTCCGCCATGACTGCATCTTGCTTTGCCCCCTTTGTAGTAGGGCGCGGCTGCAGCTCAAGCTGAGTTTAGTAGCCTGAAACTTCGACCCCCGTACATATGAACTCATTTTATGATCCGAATTTCGTTTTTCTCATTTTTGCTATTTCTTTCCCATTTTCCCCTCCTCGATGATGTCCTGTATATGTCGAACTATGTCTATATGTGAATGATTGATTGAATATGCTATGATATGACTTTGTTTGTTTAATAAAAGTGCTCAAACGTTTTTATATGACATGAATATGCATTTCAAGCTTAAGCATGATATGTATAATGATCATTGGTCATTTTTATATTGCATCTCTTGCATTCATAAACATCTTTGTGCATTCAATTGGTTCATAATTGAGTCTAAATATTATTTTGTGTATTCGATTTGAACAAAAGTGTTCCACGTCAGTGACGAGTCAGGTGTTTAGGCTCTTTTCAGTCGCCTGCTTTTTGTCTTCAGGTTCTTTCGTCAAGGTGAGGTTAGATCTATTTAAGTTATGAGAGGCAAGCATAACAATGAGACACAGAAAAATGGATGAAATTTTGAAAGGGAAAGTGAAATACATATTTAGAAATTAGAACAAATGTGATAATAATGAGTTTGGTCTTACTCACCCCCCAAAAGCTAGTTGTTGAGGAGAGGGTTGTCAAGTCATTATATATTGAACACCACATCATTATTTAATAGATGTGGGACATTTAATACACCCCCGTCACGCCCAGGAATGAACATCTGGAGCGTGAACATTGCAGGAATGAACATTTGCAAGCCGCAGGAATGAAACATCTGCAAATCGGGTGGAGAGACAGGCACAGGAATCGAACATTTGTGAACCCGCTCTGATAACATGATAATAATCTGGGAATTTTCCCCAATTCTGCTGCCTTCTCAGATTATCACAAAAGGTTATAGACAAAACTTGATTTTACATACTTAGAGATTAGAACGAAGGTTATAGAAATACATACTTATAGATAAACTTGAACAAAGGTTAAACGACCCGATGTGTGTGCATATAAAAATAAGATAATTTGATTTTACAATTAAGTTTTTATTATGTTCGATTAAACATTCCATTAAATTTTTACATGAATACACTCTTGTAACTATTGCTACTACTATATAAAATAAGTAGGAAAAAAACTTACATAAATCTCTAATAATAGTTATTAAAAAATAGGATAAATTAATTGGAAGGATGTTAGTTCCTTCCTCTTTAAATAATTCTCGGTCCTGACTGTTAAACATCAAGTTTTCGTTAAACTTCTTTCGGGATTTAAACAGCCGGTAAAGTAACAAAATTTGAAAAAGACCTCAAGCCAGGCGATGACAATCTTCTAGTTGGGCTCATCGACTTGGAGTAGTTTCTAATCCACCTTGAGTTAGGATTTGTTTCATGTGTTATCCACCTAATGATAAAATCTCCAACAGTTTGATGGATTGGGGAAGTTCTAATACATGTGTACGTAATAAGAAACACCCATAACACGCAATTGCACATAAAGAAGTATTTGCATATGATATAAATCCTATAATCTATTATTTAAATATTGTCTGTGATGCAAGGAAAGTTCCAAAACGGATTACAGCAAATCTGCATTCTATGAAACTATTCACAACGATTACAATTGAGACTAATATTAATTACTATTATATTTATTAGTTTACAAATAATATGAATAGTTGTTGAACTTATATTTACATAATTTTAAATATGCTTATTTACTAAGACCAATAGTCCTACAGTAATGACGATTTTCAGAAGCATTTCAATCAAATACGACAGATTTAAAAGAGTCAGGCGACCGAAACTTAACATTTTCAAAAATTCAACTAAATCGAGTGCTCTATTGAACTCTATCGAGCACTCGATGACTGTATTAGGTGCTCGAATAAGGGGGAAATCCACACCCGGTGCATGCATCCCCATTTTTTAATTGAAAAAAATTGTGTTTTTTTAAGTTTTGAATTTTTTTTCATCTTTTATTCAATATTTTAAATTGTGTTTTTTTAAGTTTTGAATTTTTTTTCATCTTTTATTCAATATTTTTGCAATTAAAAAATGGAGGTGCATGCACCGGGGTCCACACCCGGTGCATGCAAGAATTTCCCCGAATAAGGTATCTACCACTTGATGAGTGGTATCTAGCACTTGAATAATGGTGTCAAGCGATCGATTTATGTAATCGAGTACTTGAATAAGGTATTCATCACTCGGTGAATGGTATCTAGTAGTCAAATAAGGTTATCGAACACTCGATTTATGGTATCGAGCACTCGATCCTTTTGTAGAAACACTTTATTGATTCATATGGTTTATAGATTGTTGAATAATTGATTGCATTTGGTTTTGTCGGTTAAATTTCTATTTTTGCAACTTCCTCGATCTGCTATTGTTGTCTTCAAACGCGACTAAATTATAATGAGTTTATATTGACTCTGACAAATGGTACAAACACAAAATCGTCAACACCACCATTATCATTTAATGTTTGGCAAGATTATTCAAGCTTCATTTTCAAAGCAGCAGCGGACAAGAGACGTGCCACGTCATATAATAGGCGAGAGAGAAAAAAGGAAAAAGAAATTGAGGCTTATTTCGCTAAAAAGTAAAACTATACATTTATACATTTTTTTTCCTAAATTGAAAGAGTCCTAGTTCTTGAAGAGTTCTGTAAAAAATCAAAAACTGCTTCTGTTATATATGGATTCAAGATCTTTTATGCTAATTTTTAAAGTGCGAGGGAAGAATGCCGCTGTAGCCCGTCTGTTTACTTTACTGTATAAATCCGCAGTCTTTTCTGATTTCCGAATACAATACGTACACCAGCTGACCGACTTTGTGCTGGCGGGAAAAAAAAAGTTTCAACGGAGCCCTCAACTAACCCAACTCTCATCCGACTCCAAGCAACGGGTTTAGCTTCTGGGGTAACTCCAAGGCGATGTCTACCAGGAAGGGAGGCTTTAGAACCACAAACTGGACTGTCGAACCCATTCATGATCACGATCTTCAAACGATTCAAACCCATGAAACAACTTCGACAGCAACGACACCGGAGACCTCTTCAAATTCGAAACCTTACAACCATGAACGCCCACAAAACCGTTGGATTCCAAGGGGAAAAGCTCGGTTTTTGAAGAAGCCTGATAAAGAAGAGAAGGATTCTGATGATGGGTCGGGTTTAAAATTGAATATTGATTCGGATAGTGGCGGTATAAATGGAATAGAGGATGTTTCCGCTTCTGGGTCGCGCTCGGAGTTGAATATTGGTTCTGATAATGGGGAAAATATTGAACAGTTGA
>JBBMKE010000001.1:5329879-5339951 GCA_037834125.1 Lippia alba | reverse complement strand
TCACAATTGCGAGCCCCGGTCCTTTTGTTGGATAAAATTTTTAAATTCCGCTGCTTTTCTGATTCTGTTTTCCAACATCTTTTTCTTCTTTGGAGGCTCGGCCACCACCTCCTGACTCTCGGGGCCTTGAACATCCACCAGATCTCTCCTCCTCTTCTGGCCGTCGCTCGCACCTCTGCTAGCCTGACCACTCCCCTGGGGACCGGTCGTTTGTGGGTTACCCGAGGAAGTGGCACTCGGTGTCCTCGCTTTGAGGAGAAAAATGATGTTAGCAACAACCCTTCCCGCCATTAGAACTTCGATTGTTGCATCAAACACCAAAAAACGAACGTTAGAAATCATGCACCATAGAAAGGAAAAGGCAAGTAAAAATACTAAGGAATTTACAACACTCAAAGTTAGTGGGAATGTTAGCAGGGAGTTAATTCCTAGAGTTCTAACCATCTTTCTCCATTATTGACGTGGGTGGATTCTCAATCATTCTCGGGTGAGCCGAGATTCCGAAATGGAAGTGGGCTTCCTCGCTCTGCAACAGTTCCCTCGTTTCCACGAAACTGTTCAAATTCTTCATCGCCATAGCCACGCTCTTGGCCCAACCCTCGAAAACTAATGATGGAGACCTCTCTCTCACCAAAGGGTCGTCTCTATGCGTAACCCATCTCTCGAATACTCCAAACATTCCAAGAGGGCCGGTTACGAAAAAGTACTTCCCCTTCCACGTCTAGCCATGGGAAGTCTTGGGAGAGTTTATGATCTTTAGGTTCCTCTTAGAGGAGATGTAGTAGAACCCATCTTCTGGTGATGAGCGTGGGGACCGGGCAACTTGGAATAGCCTGATAAAGTTGCTAACTGATGGTTCTTGTCCAGTAACTGATGAATGTTATTCCATTGGGTAGAACTTATGAGGGACAAAAGTTCATGTAATTTAGAATGCCCCTCAGCTCCTGAGGAATGGGGAACTGCAAACCCCCCAGTGTAACTGAGTCTTTGTACACCGTCATCCAATCCTCGGGAGGATCATTGGCATGCTCGTCTTCACCTGCAATGCGCACCCCCAAATTCAGAGCTCAATAGGTACTGTCCATCAATTGGTCTACCTCCTCGAGGGTCATAGTGAACTTGATTTCTGCAGGCTTCTTATCGGTTTGGTGAGGATTTGACCCTCACACTTGTATAAGGGTTTCCTTCCCCTTACGTCTTTTCCTCGAAGGCTCTATTTCTGTCGAGCGACCGGAAGTTCCTACTTCCTCGAGATTCATAGCGACAGTTACCCTATGATCTTGGGGTCTTATCGTCGTATTCGTCACTAGGAGAACTTTCTCTCCCTGCTGCATCATCAACAAAGAGTTGTCCATCTGTTGGAACAATACGTTCACTCCATTAGGGCTCTCTTCGCTCATCCCTTGCACGGTAGAATTTAACTCCTCTTCACCGCCTACCCTACTTGTACTGGCAACGGGAATGGCCATCGGAATACTCATTCCCCACTGTTCCAACCGGAATGTCCTTAGAAATTCTTCTTTTTCTCTGGAGAGGAGAAACATGGGGGGACATCTCCTCTATTTCCTGCGTCATGCCGCTCATGATGGAGTCGTTGGGAGAGTTCTCACCGGCCATAGAGTTTGATGCTTGATTAAAGTGGAAGTTTAGGGAGAAAAACAAGTATGGGAACCTAAGGTTTCGGGGTGGGTTTTCACTCTTGACAGGCGAACGATGATCTCCTCTCAACCTAAATCTAATGTTAGTACCAAGTGAATGAGAAAATAGTTACCTAAGTTGGAATGTTGAAGAGTTCGCCGGAGTTCTCGAAAAGTTGCAGAGGAAATCTTTGTGCTCTTGAGAATGATATGAATGCGTAAAGGGTTTGGAGAACCTTGGAAATCGGTATTTATATAGAATAAAATCGCGTATGATTGGCAATAAATTGAAAGGCATAATCATTCTCACCTAGGTAACCTCCCACTTTTGGTAACCTCCTTGCTTCGCCCAAGGCTCACGCGCCCACTCCCCATTAAATGCAACCGCGAAAATTGCCTGGCGACAAGACCGCATTTAATGCTGCACATATTATGTCGGTTACAAGGACGCTTGCCATAAGTCCAGCTGTAAAGCTCTGACCTTCCGTATTCTTGGAATCACTCTGGATCTTTTAAAATTCCACAATACGCTCAAGCCTCACTGCAGAATTTGGGGGCAAATGATGGGCCCAAAATGCGCTCGTATCCCTGTCGTCCACGTGTCACAATCCTTGACAACCTCTATGAGGAGTGGAGAACACTGGGGTGGAATGCTCGAAAGAACAAGGCAGGTAGAAGAAGCCCAGTCTCATCCATACCTTTCCCTCTTGATCGCGACTCACGCTCGAGTCAACTCAACGCTCGAGACTCAGACCCTCGTCGCATCCTTCACCAGAGGAGCTGCCCTATACAAAAGTATTCCCTCGGACTGGTCAACCCTCGAGCGCTATACGCTCACAAGGTTAACAACACCCCTTTTGACAGGAGAGCTACATTCCGAGCGTCCTTATGCTCGGGATCTCACCCACGCACACTCTAAGAATGCGAGAGAATCATCTCTTAACTGCCGCTGACACAACAGTTGTGCATAACTGTCTAAAAGGTAAAAGTAATGCACGCACGTCCCTTTTAGGCTTTCACGCCCTGCCACGTGTCTAGGGCAACACTGTGTCAGGACCACTTGGGTATTATTACAATAAACCCCTCATCCTTAACCTATAAATAGAGGAATTCACACTTACATTCCTCAAGTAATCACCATCCACCTCACAACTTTCTTCACTCACCAGAAACGCAATACACTGAACTGGAAAACCTCATTGCTACACTTTTTCAAGTTTACACAACTCCATCTTCTTCATCCACAAGGTGTTACCCTAGCTGGTAGAATTCATACTCTTTAGGAACCCAGTTCCTGAGGCAAAACGCCTATGATGGTCTTCCCTTCACACAAATATTTAATGTTTGGTGTTTGATTCTCCTTAACCAATTCGACACCATCAGAGTCTAAGAAAATAACTTTATAACAGTTAGTATTGTATGTGGGGTGAGTTTCCTTTTTAAAATAAAGAAAATAAATAAGTAAGATTGTAAATAAATAAAAATTTAAATATAATATTTTATATGTTTGAAATTAGTTATTTTGATATTATTTTAAAATATAACTAAAACAAAATTAAAAAGAAATATAGAGTCTAAAAAAATAACTTGACAACGGTTAGTATTGTACGTGAGGTGAGTTTTCTTTTAAAATAAAAAAATAGAGAGTCCATCACACTGTCACACAGCCATGTGGTACGTGAGGTGAGTTTCCTTTTTAAAATAAAAAAAATAAAAAAATAGAATGTTCATCACACTGAGTTTTCTTTTTAAACTAAAAAAATAAAAAAATAGAGAGTCCATCACACTGTCACACACCCATCTGGTACGTGAGGTGAGTTTCCTTCAAAATAAAAATAAATAGAGAGTTCATCACACTGTCACACACCCATGCGGTAAGTCCTTTTTAAAAATTAAAAATAAATAAAAAAATAGAGAGTCCATCACATTGTCACACACCCATGTGGTACGTGAGGTGAGTTTTCTTTTTAAAATAAAAAAATAGAGAGTCCAGAAGAGACCAAATTTGATCTCTCATTATTTTTTTTTTTTTCTAACTCACACATGGCCAAAGGAATTTGAATCCGGGACCTACTTTCAAGAAAAATCATTCAACTACTTGGACTTCATATTTGCCTTCTCACTTAATATAATAATATAAATTCAATATCTTTTATGCTAATTTTAAAGAGCAACGCAAGAATGCCGCTGTAGCCCGTCTGTTTACTATATACACCCGCAGTCTTCTCCGATTTCTGAGAACAATAACTACACCAGCTCACCGACTTTGTGCTGGCGGAAAAAAAAAAGGGTTCAACGGAGCCCTCAACTAACCCAATTCACATCCGGTTCCGAGCAACTCCAAGGATATGTCTACCAGGAAAGGAGGCTTTAGAAGGGCCACAAACTGGACTGTCGAACCCATTCATGATCACGATATTCAAACGAATCAAACCCATGAAACAACTTCGACAGCAACGACACCGGATACCTCTTCAAATTCGAAACATTACGACCATGAAAGCCCTCAAAACCACAGGAATCCTAGGGGAAAAGCTCGGGATTTGGATTGTGGCAGTATAGATGGAACAGAGACTGTTTCCGCCTCTGGGTCAAGTTCGGAGTTGAATATTGGTTCTGATAATGGGGAAAATAGGTCGGAAAATATTGAACAGTTGAATTCAAGTGATAATGAAGTTGGTGAGGAAGAAATTGCCAACAGATTGGAGGAGCTTAGAGTGGGTGCTGAAGAGCCCGATTTGTCTGAGGAGATTCTGAGCATCAATAAACAATTCCAGGAAGATGAGGTATTAGTTAATTCTTAATAATGCCTGCATGATGTTGAGTAGAATTCTGTCTCTTCTTTGGTTTGTTTTAATCTATATTCCATATTGAATTTTAATTTGCCAATATATTGTAACCGTAGGAGTGAAGTATTGATGTTAATTCATAAAGTATTGCTATACATGCAGTTGGGTAACTAATGTGAAAACTGGAGTGATTTTGAAACCTATTTCTAAGAATTTAGCACTCTTGTGATGGGAAGTCGTAAGATTGCAATTCGAAATACAGAATTCTAACGTCAGGTCATTGATATGAAAGAATCGCCAACGAAAACTTTAGTTACAATAACCTTAAAGATAGCTACCAATGTTTGGAAAATTAATAAAAAGAAAATAAGTGTGATCGTCAGACTCAGAGCAAGAAGGCCTCAAAACTCTTTTTCAGATTGTACTGATATCTCTGTTGCTTGCACTCTCTCTTACCTTATCTACTGTTCTTTTGCAGCTATTAGCCATGGAATCTATTTATGGAGACAACATTTTCATTCTAGACGACCAGAGTGGCTTAAAGTGTTTCCAGGTAATTATGCAGAAAGGTGGTGTTTGAACTTGTGTTTTTGGGGAAGGAAAATAGAAGCTGAAGTCGTACAATGTAAAAATCAAGAATTTGGTCAAAAAATTCAGTAACACCTTCGAATTAAATAGAAAAAAGAACTTCAAAGCTGAAGAAAACGCCACAAAGGTGCTGGTAACTTCTAGCTTTTTTTTTTAGTTTTTAGCACACATGCCCCAAAACAGCCAGCAGGATTTGAGCTCGGGTCATTGCCTTCGAGAACTAACCCTTTAACCGCTTGGACCAACCCTTGTTGGTTGGTAACTTCTAGCTTATTTAAGTTTATTTTAAGACAAACAGCAAAACAGAACACTCCATGCCTGCTTTTTTCAATCTAAAAGTTGAGATTTTTCTAGTTGAAAACACACTAAACTCAAGAATGCCTCCTCTTGCTATAGAAAATATATCTGTATACTGATTATGTAACATGATACTATACAGGTTCATATCCATGTTGAAGCACCCAAAGGATTCCGCATCACTGCAAATTTAAACTCCTCTCATTTAAATGACAAAAATGATGAAGATTCTTCAGCTTTCTCATACTCTTTTCAGGTCGAGTATCTTCCACCAATTATTTTGACATGTTTGTTACCTAAATCTTACCCAAGCATCTCTCCTCCGCACTTCACCATCTCCGTTCAATGGCTGGGGTCGTCTCTAATTTCCGATCTCTGCCATAATCTCGACTCAATTTGGCAAGAACAAGTTGGGCAAGAAGTTATATACCAATGGGTGGAATGGTTGCACAGTTCTTCTCTCTCTCATCTTGGCTTTGATGATGAGATAGTTCTTGGACCCTATTGCTTAAGCCATGATAGAGATAGGAGGGCAATTTCTGGATGTCTCTCTCCTGATGTCGATATTCCTTATTTAAAGAGTTATAACAATGAACAACTCCATGACAATTTTTACAGAAATATTCAAGAATGCTGCATCTGTTTCAGCGAGTTTGTGGGTAAGTTCATATTTTCTATGAGCGTAATATGAATATGGAAATAGTTTATATACTAAACTTAGTGGTATGATCTCTCTAAAAATCATTTCAATTTATATATGTATCAGTACTCTAGAACACTGATATGTGAATTCATCTAATTGTATGTATTGGTAGACGGAAATATGGCGACCTGGGCAATTACATTTGCTAGTTTGAACATTATTTCTAAATACTTTAAAACCTTGAAGAAACTAATGGCTCTAGGAAAGTTTGAAAATGCTGAAATATAATGATTAAGCTCCAACAATACATTTTCGGGCTTAGAAATTCTTAGGCTGTCACTGTGTGTTTGAATAATTTCATATTAGAAAAGCAAAAAGAGAAGAAAAGAAAGACGAGAGTAAAATAAAAAGATCCTATATTCGACTTCAGCTTTGAAATTAACTTCTTATTCCTCGATCAGGTTCGGAGTTCGTTAGACTACCATGTCAGCACTTCTTTTGCCAGAAATGCATGAAAACTTTTTCAGACATGCATATAGCAGAAGGAACCGTATTAAAACTTAAATGCCCAGAATCCAAATGTGAAGGCATGATTCCTCCTGGTTTACTCAGAAGATTACTGGGTGATGAAGAGTTTGAACGGTGGGAGTCTTTGATATTACAAAAAACACTGGAATCAATGACTGACGTTGTCTACTGTCCAAGATGTGAAACAGCTTGTCTCGAGGATGAAGAAAACCATGCACAATGTTCGAAATGCTACTACAGCTTTTGCACGCTTTGCACAGAGAAGCGCCATGTTGGGTTTTCATGCACGACAGCTGAGATGAAGCTAATTATATTGAAGGTATGGGATATCTGTCGACTGTCTAATTATGAAAAACTGTGCAAATATGTTGTATTGATTTTGAAATTACGCATGCCTTCATTCTAATTTATTTGTATCTGATAGTTACCACCTTCTGTTGATTATTTTACATGTTGAATAATGTTATAAATACAAATTATTTAAATATTTAATTGTTTTATGGGTCGATGTTGTTATCTAAGTTTATGGATATGTTTTTCGAGTTTTGATTATATCTCCACACTTGGAAATAGGAATTTGTAATTTTTTTTTCCAAAAAAAAAAAAGGGTATTTGTGATTTTGGACTAAGATGGGAACTTTGCTAATTAATAGAATTTACAGGGGAGGTCTAGTTACTGCTTGCTTACGAGCTTCAAATTTTATTTGTCAGCATACTTAAAACAAAATCTGGTATGCCCTAGAATACGGATAGTGAGTTTTGTCTTTTGGCATCAGGGGAGACAAAGTTCAAAATCAATGAACAACAAACAAAGGCGGCGAGAGCAGGATATGATCAATCAACTTCTTAATATCAAGGCGATAAGTAGATTTGCCAAACAATGCCCTACTTGTAAGATGGCTATATCTCGAACAGAAGGTTGCAATAAGATGGTGTGTAATAATTGTGGACAGTTTTTCTGCTGTGATAGAGCTATCTCTGGATACATGCATTTCAGGTTTGCTGCGTCTGCTTTGAAAAAAAATACTATACGAAATTAGTTGTAAATTTTTGGGAAATTTTCCACGTTGCATGCCTGATTCTTTTTACGTTTTTTGTGATGAAGGGGTGGAGAATGTGAACTTTACCCAACACAGATGAAATCCAGAGGTGGGAAGAGAGGATGAATGGTCGTGCAGATGTTTGCTAATAGTGATCATCCCTGCCCTCTTTGTGGCAGCTGAATCAAAAGGTGAGGAAATAGGACTCATAACTTGTTTTCTTGATTGAAATGGAGAAACTGTTTCATTTCATTTTAATGCTTATTCTCAAAAATAGAAAAGGGAAGTAAGAAAGCATACGGTGTATAGGGAGTGTTTGCGGACTCAAAAAAAAAAAAAAAAAAAAAAAAAGGCACTCCTGCACCTTCTTCTTTCTTTAAGAACTTTTGGGAGTGTTGAAAAATCAAATTCTAGCTTTTAGTTTATTTTCGTAAATAAATGGAAGTTTGTTTACTCCATTAAAACTGCTTCTTAGTTTTTTACTTTTTTCTTCACAACACTCATTTTGCTTATTTATTTCCAAACATTCATCCCTTTTACTCCAACTTTCGACAACCTCAACTTCCTCTTGTACTTCTCCAAAATTAGAAGTTTCGTCATTAAAAGAATTCTCGGTTGAACTGCCTATAATTTTTTTTATAAATTAAAGTAGTCTTAATTTTACTCTATGAAAAGTTCTATTTTAAGTCAATAAATTCTTTTTTTTTAAATATTTTAAATTAATACTTTATAATATTTATTTACATAATCATTTCTAATTAAAAATTATTACCATAATTATTATCGGCCCCCTTCTGTAATTTATTGTTTTAAAATATTATTGTTCGTTCTTTGTGAAATATGCATTCCACATATATGACTTGATTTTTGTTAATGTGAAATGTGATTGTATTTGTGATTCTTATCCAACATGTTACTAAATATTGTTTTGCATTTAAGTAACGAAGATTCATATAACGGAAAACTAATCCAAAATACTACATAAACGGAAAATAATATTTTCAAGAAACATGTCTTTTTACGGTCAGTGAGATTAAAATTATATTTTCTTTTTCAATTTTTATTATTGAAGGAATTTTTTTAATCAAAAAACATGTGATTATATATATTCAACGTAGGATCTTTATATAAAAATAGAAGATACACATTTCAAACAGGAGTGTTTAAAATGGTTCTTTTTCTATAACAATCACTCAAGTTCAAATCCTTTTAGCTACTTGGGGGGTGGTTGAGTGTTTAAAAAAATAAAAAATTTCATTATCAAATTTATGAAATAAATTAATTTATTTTCTTCCAATCCGTTATGTAATCGTAGGCCTTAAAATTAAAAAAATTTCAACTTATATAATAACATTTGAATATTTTTAATTAATATATTAATTTAAAAGAATCTTTGTTGAGTTGTACATATATATATATATAATATAAGTTTAAAAGATTTTTGTTGAACTATGTATTTTTTTTCTTTTAAATTTGAATGAGTTCTAATTGTACTTAATTTTTTTTATCTCTCTGAGTTACCCTCCACCCAATTGAGTGATAGACTAATCTCTCGAGATAGCTGAAGATGCTTATTGCGGGAATGACCTCTTCCCACCCAATTGAGTAAATGACTAATATCTTGCAATTGCTAAAGGTGCTTATTGCGGGGACGAACTATTCAAACGTAGTTTTTTACAAATTGAGTGATGGACTTATCTCTCGAGATAGCTGATAGCGCTTATTGCGGGAAGGACCTCTCCCAACGTAGAAGGACTAATCCCTCATAGTTTTCTCCCTACCCAATTGAATGACGGACTGATCTCTCAAGATAGTTGAATGCGTTTATTGCGGGAACGACCTCCTCCCACCCAATTGAGTAAAGGACTAATCTCTCGAGACAGTTGAAGACGTTTATTGCGGGGACGACATCTCCAAACGTAGTTCTTTACAAATTGAGTGAAGGACTAATCTCTCGAGGTAGCTGAAGAAGTTTTTTACAAATTGAGTAAAGGACTAATCTCTCGAGATAGTTAAAGACGCTTATTGTGGGGACAACCTCCTCCCACCTAATTGAGTAAAGGACTAATCTGTCGAGATAGCTGCAGATACGACCTCATCCCACCCAATTGAGTAAAGGAGTAAACTCTTGAGATATCTAAAGGCTCTTATTGTGGGGATGACCTCCTCCCACCCAATTGAGTAAAGGAGTAAACTCTCGAGATAGATGATGACGTTTATTGTGGGGACGACCACTCCTAACGTAAAAAGATTAATCTCTCGAGGTACCTGATAGCGCTTATTGCGAGGACCTCCTCTCCCAACGTATTATTTTATATCCACATGGTTCGAACTTGAGACCTTACTTAAGTGGGCTAAAACTCCTATGCACTTGAGTCCACTTAATGGTGTCGGAAATAGAAGAGGATAGAGGAATTCAACACCAATCAAATTCTATTTGTGTGTATAGAGAGGGAAGACCATCACAGGCGCAGAGCCTCAGGAACTAGGTTCCCAAAGAGCATGGATTCTACCAGCTAGGGTAACACCTTAGTGAAGAAGATGAAGCTG
>JBBMKE010000001.1:5174073-5209320 GCA_037834125.1 Lippia alba | reverse complement strand
ACAAGAGCATATAAAGAAGTGTTGCCTTAATTCGTTATTTTATTCAAAGATTGTCTGTGATTACAATAAGAAAAAGTCCAAAGCGGATATTACAATCGGCTTTCTAGGGCACTATTCCTAACACTTGTTACATATACACTCTTCACAACAATCGTATCGAGGCAACGGGAGTTTTTGGGGTGAATGTAATCGCACCAAAAAGAGTAATTCAAAGAGATCGTGCATAGCCGTGAAAGAGCGGGCTCTATTGAATTTGTTCAAGGACATCATCGCCCAAGGCTAGAAAAATCCCAATGAGTTTAGAGCCGGATTCATGCAACAACTCGAAGCGAGAATGAAGATGTGCTTACCAGGAACTGGTCTACGAGGAGACTCACACATTCAGTCAAAATATGGGAAGTGGACGAAAACGCATCGTGAGGTATGTGAGGCTATAGGCAGGACAAGAATGGGGTGGAATGGTGCGATGAATACGATATGTGCTTTGCCAAAAGACTGAGACAATCTCATCATGGTAAGTATGCAATAACTTTTCTAAATTTTATAAATAAAACATGTTATGTTTGTACTAGTATCAGCGATTTGTTTTTGGTAGATATAACTCACTTTTTATTTTATGTTTCATCACGCATATGTTACTAGCCAGATCTTGATCATGTTTGGGAAAAACTCTTTCCTTACTACGAAGCTCGGGTAGAAATTTATGGTATGAAAGGTGCCACTAGAAACGGGGCCTTTGATTTTAATAGCCAGCATGCTGATGATGGAGCCGATAATGGTGTGGAAATACTCGAAGAGACTAATACTAGCAGGCCAAACAATGGTTCTACTGAAATTCCTACGCAAGCCCAATCTTCTTCACCAAAGTCAGCCACAAAAAAAAAGAAGAGAACTTATGATATAAGTGAGATTGTGGGCACGATCGAAAGTATGTTTCTGAGTCTGATAACTATTATTATCATTATAAGGATAATAGAGTTCTTCCATCACTCGCTGATACTGAGCTTGCTAATGCCGAAGGTACGACGAATTGGGTTTTTTATTTCAATTATTTTTATTGATCTATATGGAAATATCATCGTATTATATTCTTACTACCCAATCGAAATTTATTTATTTATTTTTTTATTATGGTGATCATTAAAAATGGACTTTAATTCTACATTTGATTTTTCTATACGCATTTATCATTTATTCGTAGTGTTTGCGGATTTTTAGGCATGTGTAACTGTGTTATTTGTCCTCTTCAATTGCTCAACAAGGTGTTTATTAAAGGAATTATTTAGGCAAAATTTAGTTAGACAAAATCAGTATAACGGTATATTTGCTCATATGATTCATTCGATCCGCCTAATTTGGTCTCTAAATTAGGAATTTCCCTATTAGTTATGCAAATTTCGCTAGAAAAATGTGATTGATAATACTCATTTCGGTCATATTTACATGATTTATATTTTATCTTTTATTCATATTTTGTTTGATAAATAATTAATCAATATTTATGAATTCACAGCTTTGTGGTACAAACCCGAGCACATCATCAATGAGCTCAACATCAACTCGGTCATCATGACTCCACACCATGAAGAGATCTTGTCCATCAACGCCTGGACGACTTAGAGACCCTACACGCTGAGGGGCCATAACACAACATATATGACGACCCGATTTTCGAACAAGGTAAGTTTCAACACGTGAGAGCGCGATTTAATTTCTTATATTGCTTTAAGCATGAGAACTTTAGCTTAATTGGTGATTTTTATATGGCAACATAATTTATTTGATTAGCTTGATTTACGTGAATTATTTGTATGATAATCGCATGCTCGTATTGTGACCATTTTATTTAATAAACATGATTTGCGCTTAATTAAACCGACGTGCTTACTTGATCGCTAAAGTCTAAATTAGGAACTTAAAGGTAAATTTAATTTTAAGTCTGGAAACTGGTTAGATTTTGACAAATTTAGTTGGGGAATTCCGTAATGATTTTGTGGGTTTTCGAATCAGCTAATTCCGAGTTCGTATGAAGAAGTTATGGCCATTTTTCGAAAAGTCAACCTTTTTATTCTAACCCAGTTGATCGCGACCCAATTGTAACTTTTACCCAATTTCAGTCCCAATTAGCCTAAATCCTACCCCTTTGACCCGCCCTAATCACCCAAATCAGATTTGAATTAATCCTAAGCTTAATAACGTTGTTTCACCCTTATTTCCCGAACCATTTCATTAAACACTCTCTCCTTGTTCAAGAACACCAAGAACAAACCCTCCACCTTCAAGCTTGAAAATTGACGACTAAAGTTAAAGACTCAAGACTCAAGAACGTGATTTAATCTTCGATTTTCAGCTCACAGGGTATGATTATGTGCTTTTGTTGGTAGGTTTATGTTTTTGGAACTTGGAGCTTGAATGTGAATCTAAGGTTCATGTTAGATGATTGGAATTCGTGTTGTTAGAATTATGTTCTCCATGCTTCTAGGATCGTTTTAAGGTTAGAATTTTGTGCTCTTATGCTTATATGAAGATTTCACCATTTTTGGAGTTGAAGCTTTTTGAAGGTTTTGATGCATGTCTAGGATTTAGATGAGTTTTGCTTAATTCGTTGATTGATTCGTGTTCCTTGTGCATATTTATGAATAATGAAATTTACAAATTTGAGTTTGATGCATGATTGAGGAATTCACCATTGTTGAGTGCTTGAGGTTGAAGATGAAGTTGTTGAATTAAGGCTTGAGTTGTGGCATTTTGGTGTATAAATTGGCATGTTTTGGCATGAACCCGTAACTTTATTTGCCCAGAAAATTCACCCAAAACGCTCGTGTGAGTTTCATTCTTTAAAGCCAAACGACCGTGTAGATTGCTACTGTTCGAAAAATTCTTAGCCAAACGCCCGTTTGAAAACCCTAAGTAAACATCACACGCCCGTGTGAAAACCTTCTGCATCGTTTTTGTCATTTCAAACACCCGTTTCGATTTTCTCTTGACCAAACGGTCGTGCAGAATGTTCCAGAATTTCAAATCCAAACGTCTGTTTCATCTTTGAACTATAAATCCAAACGCCTGTTTATGTGAGAAAAATTTCGGAAATAATACAAACCCAAACGCCCGTTTGAGAATTGAACTGTGAGGTCAAACGGCCATGTGAAAAACTACAGTTCTTTTTTTCGCGCTTTTTATTCCTCAATCCTTTCGCTTCGTTTTCGCTTCCAATATACTCCTTACACCCCCAGCATCATGTTCTAAGTTTCGAATCGCATTAATTCGCATTTTTATTACGTATGGACCTTTTTTTGCTTTTGAGGTGTTAGATTGCATGGTACTTGAAATATTTGAATACTTTGAGCTTCCATTAATCATTTTATGCATCCTACGATGACGTATGAGTGAGATTATGAACCATTGTTGTACTTGGGTGTCTTTCACTTCATGACATGAGCATGTTCATGCATTTTGAAGTCGTGTGTCGACTTACTTGGTCGTGAGTCGTGTCTTACTTTGTTGATACGTTGTCTTAATAGGTGGTACGTCCCCGGACGAGTAGTCTTCGCTCATGTTGTTCGTGGAGATTAGTAAAGGTGAGGAGATATGATGAAAACATTTTCTAAAATTGTGGACACATATGGCATTTCCATATTTGTTGGTTTTAACCCCCGTTTTCGAAATTTGCTTATACCTACTAAGCCAAGTTTTGGGGGCGTGGCTCATATTATATAAGATTTTTGCTTATCTTAAAATGAACTTGCAAATATATAAAAAGTTTAAGTCTATGGGATACGTACCCAAAAATGCTTTTCGAGCTTTGAATTGGATCTTTTGGTTATGTATGTATGGATTCTAGCGAGGAATTCCCATATAAGGACGCTTGTGTGGTTGGGATTTTGGCACCGGAACTAAGGTGAGTGATGTTCCGGAAAGGCAAGGGCCGACAGGCATCCTCATTCAAAGTTCCATGTGTATGTCTTGGTGGTTGAAGCTCCGATGAGGTTTCGGGGTTGAGGTCATCAAGGGGGAAATTGGTTTCATTGAATCGTTTCCCCACTGTATATGGATGTTCGGGGGGCACCCTCGACATCACCGATGTGATGCTTGGATTGATATATTTTTTAGTTTGGGAGAAAGGATGGAGTACTGCTTGTACTCGTCGAGTCGGTTATGTATATACGTATAGTTTATGGTCCCGAATTTACAAAAATTGCATCGTTTTCTAAAACCTAGTACGGACCATGAACTACTATGATTTGAGCATGCATTGAACCCCCTTATATTTAGTACCCTCTTCAACGGTTTTTTTGAATTGATCTCCGTTTCTTTTAGCCTCCTCAGGTTGCCTCTTTTGGAGTCGTGCTAGGCGGAGTTTTATTTTCAAGTCTTGTTGCCTAGCATTGAACTTTTACGTGTATCACGTACTCTAATTGATTATGAATTCGTACTTTGTCTAGGAGTTTAATTATGTCAGTTGTATGATGAATTATTTATGCACTTGTTAGATTGACTGTGGTGGTCACTAGGATGATTTACTCCTCGTATTTTGGGAATTGCTTGGTTCGACCGTGATGGAGTTTATTTCCGTATGACCTGATTTATGATTTATGCTACCGCATTTTTGTGTTTGACTTGTTTATGATTCGGGAGTCTAGCACCGCATAACTAGAATGTCCGTTTGTCACCGCTTGCTTCAAGCCTGACGGGCATATGGTGCTTCATACTATATACAAGTTAGGCCCGTTAGCACGGGATAGGCGTGCAATGCTTTTCGGGGCGTTACAAAATATTACATTTTTGTCTTGGCTACATCTTACCAACATCAACATCCCAGTCAACCAAAAGTTCAAGCAAATCTTTGGTGGGACTTCATTAACATGCAAGAGTGCTAGTAATAACTAACTAGATTAATCATACCTTCAAAGTTCGCTCATATCACAGTCTCAGATTTCCATGATCTCTTCTCCGACATCAAAGTTACGGCCATATAATGCTTGAGGACCACATTGAGTTGCCTTGAGTTCACTCCCACCCGCTTCTTTATGGATGATCAAGAACCTCATTTCCTCGTAAAAATCATATCCAACAAGGCGGAAATAGCTCTCAAAGAATCAAAGAATTAAAACTCTCACAAAATTTATTCCACAATAGATCACATTGAGAAAACGACCTGAAATAGGCTCTGGCCCAACGTGCAGCTGGTCTTTTGGCAAGCCATTTGAATGCTTCTAGGTATCTATCTCTCATATCTGTAATGATAGCCTTAAACTCAGAGATTCTTGTTCCTTTTATGTCTCTCCAAACAATTTGCTGCAATGTTAAACCCTTAATGTCAAACTTTAAAATTGTTGTATAAGTGCATCACATAAAACATGTGCACACAATTTGGAAGCAATGAATTAACTGCGTCGATAATCCCCGTTTGTTTATCTAACTGGTGATCACTTCTTATGCCAAGATCTTTTATTAGCAAATCCAAGAACCATTTCCATGTAGAACTCTCATTTTCAACAATTGCATAAGCAAATGGGTATATACAGTTATTGAGATCAACACCTACTGCCACTAACAGTATATCCACACACTCAATCTTTAAGTGACACGCATCTAGGCAAATGACATGCCTACACCCATCCAACCACCCTTTATTCAGTGGACTCAACAAATGTATAGTCCCTTGAACATATTTTCACCATTCTCTACTTTTATTTTAAGCTTAACGGTTGTATCAGAACTGCTTTTAACTATTTCAGCTATCAAGCTATATAAATGATAATATTGTCGAAATATGGTACTTGTACCCCATGCCTTCACCTTCTCATTTGCCCTTTACATTTGAAATTTGCTGAATTGTAGTTTTTGTTCATGTTAAATCACTGTCAGCATGGATGAAATTGGCCACTTAGGTCGGTGGTGGAGCTGTATAGGCCAGAGATCTCTTGTTGGGGTTTAAGCCTGAACTCGCTCCAGACGTCTGTCCTGAACGGGAGGTAGCTCTTCTGGCATTCACGGTGTCCTCAACCTTTAGAGCCTTTGTGGTGGCTTTGACCCAGGTAGTAGTGTTTACAGTCTCCAAGGATGCCTGAATGTCTGGTCTGAGGCCCTGAACAAACTACATCGCCTTATGGAATTCGTCACTGACGATGTTAGGCGCGTAGCGGGAAAGCTTCTCGAACTAGGATATATACTCTGAAACTGTTCTAGTACCCTGTTTCAATTCTATGAATTCCTTCAGTCTTTTAGTATGAGCTGAGAGTGGAATATACTTGTTGATAAACTCCCTGACAAATACTTCCCAAGTAACCTCCTCGCCGGCAGCGTCCAATACAATCTGGGTACTCTCTCACCAAGAATAAGCTTCACCCTGTATCAGAGTAAGGGTGCAGCGAGCTTTCTTCCGGGAATCACAAGGGATAAGAGCCCAAATTCTTTCAATTTCTTTCAACCATAACTCCGCTTGAATATCATTACCTTTGAAGAACTTCGGGGGGTGTTGATTCTGAAACTCACGAAGTATTGCAGAAATAAGTGTCTCAGCGGGTGCAGGAGAAGTTAGTGGAACATGCTCACTGATCCTCTGATCTATCAATTGTACCACGACATTCATAAAATCCTGAGGCTGAGCCTGAGGGGGTGTCTGAGGTGGTGGCTGAGGAGATCGGACACGGTAATGGTGACGGCGATGATCGGGTGAGTGCTTACAGCGAGGGCGACCTCGTGGCATCCTATGAATTAAAACACTAAGAATGCATGTTGGGTCAATATATGTACATGAGTGCAATTAAATTCCACAAAACAGGTAAGGTATATAGTTCACAAATTTTCAAGTTATACTGCGAGACTCTCAATTAAACAATTAGATTCCTATGCCTGCGACCTAGACTCACAAGACACGACACTAGAACCGCGGTTTTGCAACCGGGCTCTGATAACACTCAAAGATGTAACACCCTTAACGTCGGAGTGTCACATCCCCCCACTATAGCTCAATTCACATATGAAATGGGAATCCATATATGAATCAAACATATAGCAAATGGGTGACAATAAGAAAATAACCTTGGCTAGGTGGAAACTAACCCCATAACCAATTACATCACATCAAGGCATACATAATATAATCATACCATAACTATCATGATCAATATGTACAACAACTGTCAACGGTACACCGGCCTCAAAATTTTGTACAAGTATATACAATACGCTTCACGTATACAATATGCATCAATACCAAAATGTATGACCGATGCTAGACACGAACTAAAGACTCCACGCGACTCTTATTCCCACCTGGCATGCCTCTGCAAAAGAGCTGAAATTGGTGGGGCGTCAGTCTATGGAAGACTGAGTGAGGGGTTTAATATATATTAGCGCACATACATGCAAGTTATAATCTCGGGTGAAGTTGTGCAAGAAAATAATATAAGTTCAACAAATAAATTAACTTTGCCCGAGATTACAACCATCAAGTTTATCAATTAATTAGAGTTACAATCAATCAAACTGTGGCCCGGCGAGTGAGGGCGATTCTCCAACCTTACACCCAGTAGTGAATGATACCAATGTTTCATTTCAATATATAAGTGATCATGCAATTCATTATAGTATACAATTAGCAATTTCATGTAACCTTTCCCCCCCTCCACAGGTGATGGTCGGGTTTGCAAGACCCAAACCATCCAATCATGGTGTACGTCGGGCCATGACTCCCACGTACGGGATTTCTTCCTTCACCAAACCTCCTGATAAATTCAAGGTTCATCCCAATTGGTGAGAGCAGTATATAACTTACCCATCAGCCCTTGCTTTTTCGGTTGGCTCACACACTAACTCTCAGGCCCACAGTGCTATATAGGGTTTACTCGCCAAATCATGAACATGAACAATCTTTAAGAAAACATTATTTGCAATACTTTACGTTTTTGGAAAACTAATAGATATAATATAGGGTTTTGGCCGAAAATACACTTAAGGATTGTATCGGTTCTACGTAGCTAGGACTAAACCTCACCTGTGTAGAAAACACAGAGAATACAGCTCATGGAGCCTGCTCCTCGTCGATCGGAAGCTCGTCTGTGCAAGAAAGACAAGCATAAATGAGACATGACTCAATATGTACCAAATAGTGACGAACAGCAAAATGCAACGAGACGACGTGAAATTTGGATTGCGGCATAAAATAATCTTATTTCTACATGAAATGTATCATATGAAATCAATTTGGGGTCAATTAGGGTAAGGGAGCAAAATGTGAAATTTTTATACAGAAAGTTTTATTTTGTCAGCAGCATGGGAACGGCCGTTTCGGGCTTTAGTGTAAAATGGGAAGGGCCATTCCTAGCTACCCGAACTGGCAGTCCCGACTACGGGAACGGTCGTTCCGAGAATGAACTGGAGTGGGAAGGGTCGTTCCCGTTGTGCAGTTTTGAAAAAAAAGAAGCAGAAATAGGGGAGCTCTCGGGCAACAACATCAACAACAACAATAATCCACACAACACTTTCAAATGCATTCAAAACCATCTAATAACATGCATATACGCTTAATACTCAATAAGATACATTAAAATTACTTCAGTCAAGCTTTGATGATCATTTTCCCCAATTTCAAACTCATATATGATCATGATCATATCACCAAAATTTGCAAGAATTAAGCATGGAATTCAAGTGCTTAGTTCTCAATCATGCTTCCAACAATCAATTCCCAAGTTATCACATGCAACTCATAACCCAAGCTTATTCATGGATTCAAGAATCTCCTCACACACATGATCATATACCTTAAGTGAAGAAGGGATGAAGATGGAGATGATGATATGATGAATTCTTGATATTCCCAAGATGGTCATGCTTAATCCTAGCTTGAAATTGGAATTTCCACTTCCTTCTCTTCGTTGGGTGATCAACCGAGATGCATATATGATATGTATGAAATGCTACAAGCTTCTTCTGCATATAAGAGATGGAAATTGCCAATTTTGCAACCAAGCCCCCAAGTTATAAATATTATACTCAAGTTCAAGTTTCATAAAATGTAGTCATTTAAGTCAAAGCAATCCATGCAATTAAGTCCTCAAGATGTGAAAGATGATCAATTAAGGACAATCGAGCAATCAAGTCACGTTCGACAATTAATTCACGTATTGCTCAAATATAAAATGTACACATTTTCTCAAGTTTCAATTAAATTCACATAGTTATAATTAAATCTAATGTATGAAAATTTTATCACTTTACCAAGTGTCTAGATATATTGATTAATTAATAATTCTCTCAATCCCACACGTGGCACGTTTACCTGATAAACCGGAGTCTGAAATGATTTTGTCGCGACAGAGTAGTTTGGATGCAGATAGATATCACCGCGACAACACTAACATGACTATTATGATCTCAAACTGTGTGGACAATATACCATGTAACCAAATATCCTTTTCAGAAGAACTCGGTTTACGTGGCATGAAAAACTGGGGCGTTACAATGTTCATCATCTCCTACTTCTCTACCTTGCTCTACATTTAGATCAAGAAGTACTTTACCTTCTTCTATGTTAGCCTGAGGATGTTCTGTCTGCATTTATCTCAAAATGTTAGACATTTTGATCTACTTCAGCTACAACAGATGATACCTTTCTCAGCATACTTGATTTGCCTCTGTCTAATAACTTCATCCTCTAAACTCAACTCATCATATATAATGTCAAATCCAAAAGGATCATTCACTTTAACTGAATCACCATCCTCTTCACTAGATGATTCAGGTTTCTCAATAGGTACTGGATCACAGAAAATAACAACCATCCTCTCTTCATCGTGATAATTCACCAAGTTTATTGCATTTGTGTCTCTTGATAGCAAACGTACAACATAAAGTCATTAATCCCGCCAATACTGAAACAAAAATTATTATCCCCCACTAATAGTCCAAACTGTTCGGCCATGTCATGAATCTCAATCATTGACATCAAATTTTCATTAAAGTAGTGTACATGATCAAACGTCCCACCAACATACACCTTACAACCTAAATTACATATTTTACCACCATAATGCATGTGTATAGTAGTAAATAAGTCAGAGTTTGCACTACACAACTAAGAAAACACATAAAAAAATTCAGTTATCCCCATGGGACCACAAAATCAGGAAAAAAAATCACATAAAACATAGGAGACAATATTTATCAAATTTCACAATTAGGCCACCACACATCAGTTGATGTAGCACATGCATAAAGAAATGGTCCCTTCATGAAATGGTAAAAAAAAGTTCAATTTTTTCAAAAATAAAAAGAAAATTCACAAGACTCTAACTCACCATACGCCAGAGCATTTTCCCTGAGGGTATATCATCGTTATCTTTACGAACCCTCCACTCCATTCTCAACGGATTGAAGTTATACACAAGGAAGAAGAAGTTCAAGGGGTAAAATGCTTTGAAAATGAATATTAACCCTCGGTAATTCGACCATAGTGAATGGATTACAATGTTGGGCATGATTTAGGTTACATGTTTGGACGCAAATGCCCTTACTAAAACCACACGAAAGTCACGTGTTTGATTTCAATCAAAATATTCCACGAATACGAATATGCTGCTGAAAATATAAAAAAATAATAAAATGTTAAGTTTTACAAGGATGAGAGAGGTAAATATATCGATTTGAAGAAAAATGGGCGAAGCGCATCCGTTGGGGTTATTGAAATTAACTATTTTTTTAAACTTCTATTTTATTTCCTCGAGAGTGAAAAATGATACCTTATGTTTCATAGCATGTAAAAAAGAAAACGTATCTATGTAGTTTTATCCTGTAACACACACACATCACAAAATGGCCACAATTCTGAGCTTCCCATCTCTAAATCCAACGAAATCGCAAGTATTCTTGCCAAAAACCTTTCCAGTCTCTCTCTATACACAAAAATTCTTTTTCAGAACCCATTTTCCTTCATGTACCCCCGTCACTTATGCGAGAAGCAAGAAACCCAGCCACATGCTGCTGTGTAGCAGCATTCCAATCGTATCCACAGATACAACCCATTACGAGGTAAATCGTATTAAGCTTTTTGCACAAACATGCGCTGCTGTTGGCATGAATTATGTCTGAAGGTTTCGTATTTTGGAAAGATTTGGTTTTTATTCCATGTGAATTGAGGAGCGTGACTTGATTATTCTGTTTCATGGTTTTTAATTCACGATTTTCTTTAGTATTTTTGAAGGCCTATGCCATGAGCATAGTTTTGCTGATGTAGTTTTGCCTTCAATTTTTCTCCATTGATTCTGTTAATTTCACATTATGTATATTTAAAATCTTTTTATTGGTTCATCTACTGTGAAATATCACTGTGCCATTTCCTGGAATCCTGCTAAACGTTCTCTTCATAAATGGTTTGCTTATAATATTTGCATACTGTGTTGGGATAATTCTTTCTTTGAATGTTCTAGACATAATTTGAACTCATAGTTTATGTTACTGGCATGAGGTTGGCTGAAGATGGGGGTGAATCATAACTTGAACTAATATTGATTTTCTTACCAGATGTTTATTTGTCTTAGATTTGCTACCATAAGTTTCAGTTTATGCATTTGCAAACTTGAAAGTTGGGATTTTAACACAATGCTAAATTGTTGAAAATTCTTGTGCAATTTGCAGTTGTTGAAATTTATTTTATCAAAACTGAGGTAAGTGAAAAGTATGGTACTGACATTGAAATTATGTTTAATTATGGTATCAAAACTGATGTCCAGTTCAAAATCAGTGAAGAAATAAAATTGCAGTCAATCTTACCGAAAATAATCAAGCACTAGGCCGGTCACTCCTTTGCTGCCAACAATTCAAATGTTGAATGTTCTTCCCTCGTTGTGGTTTACTTTGTTTCTTTTCATGTACATAAAAGTTTAGACTTGAATTTTAGGGTGCATTACATTTTTTTTTTGGTCCGTCAAGAAGCTCCAAAGCTTAGCTGCAGGGTGCATTACATTTACTACCCCTGAGGTTAAGTGAAATTAGAGATCAGTCCTTCTGGCATGAAAAATTATGTTGTAGTTCATGACGTTTGAAATAAATGTGTAATTACTTTCAAGAATACCCCCATGTATGGTCTCAATCGGGATACTTCTAATGCTTTTTTTATGTTTACACTTTTATTGCAAATGTGTGGCGATACCTTAATTTCTTGATCCAGAGGATTAATTTGTAATTTCACCTAACCTCAGGTGTAGTAAATTATCGCCCCAAATTATATTATATACTCTTCCAAAACTGTTCTCTGTAAAGTTTTCGAGATTTATCTTAAATTTCGAACATTACTGATGCGAGGCAAGAATGTTGCTTGTGCAGTTTCAAGATGATTCAGCTGAGGTAGAGTTGAGATTGGAACTTGGAGACAAAACCTTAAGCCCTTCACAGATCTTTGTAGATGGAAATGAAAGTTCTTTGGTCATAAAAGTAAAGCAGCATTCTGGATATGTAAAGACTCTCTTGGATACCAATAGTCTCTATGGAATGATAAAGCCTTCCGAAACGATATGGTATCTTGTTGATAATTAAAATTGAATCAAATAATTATTTCCAATCAATTAGACTCTCTTTTTCTTTTTTCTGGATATGGGACTTGTTTTTCATGAGCGCAGGTACATAGATGATGCTCAGTTGGTAGTTAACCTGAAGAAGCAAGATCCAGAACTAAAATGGCCTGATATCATGGAATCGTGGGAATCTTTAACAACGGGAGTTGTGCAACTATTGAAAGGGACATCTGTATTTTTAGTTGGAGAATCAACAGAAATAAACAACAAGGTTGCAAGAGAATTAGCAGTTGGTATTGGGTATGAAGTCGTGCTTTCTTTTAAAACTGAAAAGACAATGATTCAAGATAAATATTAACTCTTTCATTATTGTATATAATGATTATGTGACAAATCTTTATCTTTCTATACATCTTTCTGGTTTTGCTGCAAATTATCTTTGTTCATTACTTATTCTTTGAATTACTTGGATAGTGATGCGCATGAAACTCAAAGACAATGTCCTTTTTTCTTTCTTCTTCTTCTTCTTTTTTTTTTTTTTTTTCTAATTCCATTTTGACCAGAATGATTTTGGAAAGATAAGAATTTAGTTTAGTTTGTATATATTGTGCTTATTTTCTCTATGTTCTTCAAGTAGCTTTGTGCTTCTATTTTGATAGATATACTCCACTCAGCACAAAGGAGCTTCTTGAAGCATATACCAAGCAAACTATTGATTCATGTGGGTAGAGAACAATTCGTAAACACACACACACGCAAACACACGCACACACACACTAACCTTATGTTCTTTATTTACTCATTAAATCTGTTCCAAACAACAATATTTTGCAGTGCAATAATATTTTATTTTAATCAATTATAGGGGCTGAGGAGGAGGGCCCTTATGCTATTGCAGAAGCAGAAGGTGCCATATTAGAAAGTCTCAGCAGGTATAATATTTTACATAATTTCATCATTCACCTTTTAATGATCGTGGTACATTACTGCAGTATTTATCTTAAGCATGGACAAGTCAAGAAACTTCTAATTATTTATTTTATTCGATTTTCCCTTGCGCATAATATACTTATTTTACTTTCGTAAATGAGGATTGATCCAGTCAGGCCAGAGCAGTTGTTGCAACATTAGGAGGTAAACACGGTGTTGCCCGGAGCCCAAATAAATGGCGACATCTTTTTTCCGGATTTACCCTTTGGCTCTCACAATCTGAAGCTACAGGTGATCACATTTCTCTGAACTTTTTTCTTGATAAAGTTGTATGTAGGCTCCACAAATGCTGATGTTTAGTTGTGGTTCATAATTACTACATTTCAGATGAGGAGTCGGCAAAAGAGGAGGCAAAAAAGAACATTGAAGCCGGTGGTGACGGTTACACAAACGCAGAAGTTGTAGTAAAGCTTGGAGGTTGGGACCCCACTTACTCGAAAGCTGTGGCGCAAGCTTCTCTCAGTGCTCTTAAACGATTGCTTCTATCTGATAAAGAGCTTCCAGGTCTGTTACTTTTTACTAACTTAAATGATAGAGAATGTTGCTTCATTAGTTTTTGGACTAAACACATATACTACCCTCTAAGGTTTGGAGTTACTACAAAATAACCCCTCAGGTATCATTGGTATTATTAATAACACTGAAGTCATTGACATTTCATTTTTCAGCTCAAAACCATCCCTAACAGATATTGCAAAACTACAATGACACTCCCAAGGGGTGTTTTCACACCAAAAATGAAATCTCACGGGTTGTATCGTAATTTTTGATACCTGAGGACTTTTTTGTCAATACACCAAACATTAGGGGTAGTATGTAAAATTGCCCTTATTTATACTCATTATTTGTTGATATGTGATACGGGCTAGTGTTTGTTGATGAAAGTTTTCTATAATTTGTTTGAAGGTAAAAAGAGTTTGTACATAAGATTGGGATGCAGAGGTGATTGGCCAGATATCAAACCTCCTGGATGGGATCCCTCTTCCACACCAACTGATGTATAGAGATACATTTTCTAACAAAATAATATATGTAAAAAAAATATGGTGTATTTCGATATTTCAGGAATTATTGTTTGGACAAAAGATCAAATTCCATGCTATTTGCAGATTTTGCCCTTGCTAAATATCCACCAAGTAATAATGTTGAAGGTGATGAATGAATCCGGTGGTCTTGTATTCGAGATCTTTGGTATGCATCTGCCATTTATCTGAATATTTTTGTACTTTAGTAGTTGACTCGGTTATACTCATAATGAGATATAAAAGTAAAAAATAAATAAATGAATATTTCCCCTTACGGTGAAATTTTTTCGGATAATATCAGAAAAATTCCCAATTGGACATCATATTTTTACTTTACTCTCCAATTGAACATCATATTTTTACTTTACTCCTCAAGTATAATTTTCACATAATGTAGTATAAATATGGTATAATGTAGTATCTATATTCTATAATGTCGTATAATTTTAGCAATATAATATATCCACAAGTGTTATCAGTATATTCTAACTCTCCAAATATGTAGTATAATTTTCACATAATGTAGTATAAATATGGTATAATATAATATCTATATCCTATAATGTAGTATAATTTTCTGGGAAGTAAAATAAAAATGTGAACAGTAGAGGGGAGGGATTTAAAATTACCCCAAATTTTTTCCCGTCGCAGCAGATTCTCACATTTGATGAAGTTGAGTCATCCATATGAGCTACAAGTCCGGAAACTTTTGAAGATCCGCTTAAGTGATTGTGAACTGAATATTAGGCCATTGTAATTTTTGGGTCAAAAAAGTGAAGGGCTATAATCCGGAAACACTTCTAAAAAATATTATTTTGTTATCATATCGTGTCACATTCCTCATAAAAAATTTAAGAAAAAATCTATATCACCACATGTGTTTTGTATCTCTATTTTTGTGCATCATAGGTGAAGGGAAAGACACTCCTCAAGGAAAAATAAGAGAATGTTGCTCAATTCTATTTCCTTAATGGGAATAAACAGCATTTGTGCATTTTCCAGACAAAGTTGTGAAGAATTTTCCACGTTTTGAAACATTTGAGGAATTATTGTCAAATTCGATACCCCCAGAGACCTTTTTTTTTTTTTTTTTAATTATTTGATAGATTATCTGTTTGAGTTTGATTTAGGTGAAGCCATTTAGCTTAAAAGCTGTCACTCTAGTGGCAGTGCAATCTTAAAAACTCGAACACAAGATATTTGGTTTACACTGCGATGGTAGTTGCATTCCCAAAAGCTCGTACATATAGTTAAGCTAGCATAGCCCGGGTTGTTAAAGATTCACTTTATCTGCATTATAATTGCACATTCTTTTCAATTTTAAAACAATTCATCCTTGAATTACAAATCAGAACTACAATTCTCTTAAAATGAAAAAGGAAAGTAAAAGAAAAGAAAAAGATCTCATTGGCAACAAAACTCAACAAATGAGACAATAGAGATTTCATATACTGACAACAATCCCATCTATTAAAATTAGTCAGACAAAAACCCAAAATAACAATCGAAGTAGTCACTTATTCACTTCAGAGTCAGAGCTTACACAAAAGCATAAACATCTCCAACACACTCGCTACTACATACAGACGGTTTATAATATGATACCTGACTTCTCGCACACCTGCGTCCTTGCAGATTCAAGCTGTTCCCACATTGGTACCGGACAACATCTGTATAAGCCAAAAACGAAACATAAACACTTGCAATAGTGAGAAATGGTTCCAATACTTAATTGTTGTGCAAATACTCGGTAACTAAAAGTTCAAAATGGATAAAATATGACATCTGAAATCCCACCCAAATGACAACCAAGGAAAAAACTTAACTGTTGACGATAGAGTATATTATGATAATAAAAAAAAGTATTTGCCTTGTTAATACAATGCTCACCAAAACAAAGAACTAGTGCATTGTAGTCAGAAAGTTGTAATAAATACATCAGAATTTAAGAGTCTATAATTACAATTACGATTTAAAGAGTAGTTTCGAGTTAAACGCCTGCTCCATTGGGAACCCTAGCGAACCCAGTTAAATGCATCAGGATTAATTACATCGATTAGCTGAACTTGCATAAAAAACTAGAATGTGTTACATACGACTGTGTGTGTGTATATATATATATAGATAGATAGATAGATAGATAGATATGTTAACAAAACGTGCAGGCCATACCTTGCACTGAAGACTTGTTATTGCTGACTTCAGTAAATTATCACCAACAATCAGCCTCAATTTCTTAACAAATGCATCTCGAGTTAGCTTCTTGTTCTGCCCAACAGCAGGAAGAAGAAGTAAATGAAATTCAGTATATATTTACCACAATAAATAAGATAAAGATAAGTGTCAACTACGTATATACCTTGAACAATGCATAGTTGGTTTTCACAAGGTCCATGCTTTGAGGAGTGACTTGATCTGAAATGGCAGCAAACAGCATCGGGAAAGGCATCCAAGGGCTCTTAGGAGTCCTTGCTTGAAAAGTTGTACCAACAGCCTGGAAAGAAATAACTTATCTAAGTATAGACAGTAGGTGTAATCAAACCTTAGCTTGCCTGATGTGGTTCCCTTTGCCAGAAAATACAGTCCAAAAGGAATGGAATGCAAAATTGAGGCTGAATAAAACAGCATGCAATGCCGTACCCCTAAAATACTCGCCAAAACAACCAAAGCAGCACACAGAGAGGCAATAAAAGAAGGGGCATATTCAGAGCAAACATAGAAGATTTCAACTTCTTTTGTTTGTCTCTATAAAGATTTAAATGACTTCAGGATTCTTATTCACTACTAACAGTTGGGAATTTAATCAGATATTCTCCATTGTTACAGGTAAGATGACATAAAACACGGCATCTTCAAGCTTCAAGCAACTTTTTCAACATTCCCTGGTTTTAAGTCATCCTATCATGAAAAATTGATTTAGCAGAGACTAAACTAAAAGATAAGAAGAGTAAACCTGATAAGTTCGACCATATCATAATTCAAACATGGGCCACAATTGCCTCAAGCTTAGCCTCATATACAAGAATTTCCCCAGATTCCCATTTAAAAAGCATCGACACTTGAATAATAGAAATTTAATGGTTCTGCAGCTGATCAGAAAATCCTTATGTATACGTATCAAATAGTAAGGGGCTTCAGTATGAGCTGTGAGCAAAATTTACTTCCACATTAACTACCACTACCAGCCAGTAAATCAATTACACAATGTGGAACCCAACATTTCATCTAACGGACAGAAGAATGAGAGGCTGATGATCCTATATCCTGCATTTAAAGTGAAAGGGATTTCTTCCATCAAAGAGACGAGATTGGAGAATAATTACTAATATTTCGTGCATAACTCTACCTGTGGCGATTTTCTAAGACTAGTTAGTAAATTCCAACAAATGATCGATCATCAGCTCCAAAACTTTAAAAACACTTACTATCGATACTGGTATGACCACGTAAAGGAGAAAAAGCTTAAACAAGGAAGAACTCACACAAGCATTTTCTATAGAACAAGAATGTACCTGTCCTTGAGGTCCTTCACATTGAGTACTGAACCCGGGGTTATCCACCGTACTCTCCTTTCCAAACAAAGGCTCTGTAGAAGCCAAAAAAAGGTGGGAAGAAAAAGAACTGTTATTTCAAATGTGGCAATAATTTACTCAAGACCACTAGAATAGTGAATGCAACACTTGTAAGAGTGGTGCTAATGGAAACAATAACTCAACAGAGGGAGTAGAGATAACTCTTCCTTCTATTAAGATTTAAACACTGCAGTTGACTGCAAAGGAGATCTCTACATACATATGAGAAAAGATAATCAAATGCAATGTACTACTACCTTCAAAATCCGTGGTCATCTTGAAACTAACAACACATTCTGGGTAGATATGAGAGTTCATATTCATGTTCCATACAACATAGTGACTTGGATGTTGGAGATTGTCAACTCCGTTATCGAAGTCCTCACTACTGGGATGGAACTGGTCTGATCCACAACGAACAAGCTCCATATTCCCCATTATAACACGGCACAATACCATGTGTCGTGTGTCATTTTCGTCAACATCAAAATAATTGGGACTGAAAAAAGCAAAAGATATAGTGCCATACGAGAAGTAGTCCAGAGGAAATATACAGCAATCACAAGAAAATCTAAAAAGAAACAAATTACTTAGCTATATAGCAACTAGACAGTGAGCTGCCAATTACCAATGAACTAAGTAAACCACCACAGTTAAATAATCTACAAGCAAATGTGCTGACAGAAGGATCAAGGAAGTTAACCAAAAATGACAAGGTCTAAATATGGATAAAAGATCAGCAGAACATATTTAAAACACCAGAAGTTTGTAAATCTAACAGTAAAGAACAGAAAAAAAAATGAAGTTTAAAAGGTAGAAAGAAGACAGAATAGGCAATGCAGTATTATCATGAACATATAACATACTCAATTAGTTGGCAAAGATTGCAAAGAGCGTGTAGAAAATTCAAACCTGATTTGGGTGTCGTTTGCAGGGATTAGATGTATCCCCAAACCATGCAAAGGCTTAATTTTTTGTGTCTCATAATGGCTAATTCCATACTTCAGAATAGTTGGAATTCTTGCTCCTGAACAAGGTAGCCAGGCATATCGGATATTTGCATCCCCACGGTAACTTTTAGTAATTTCAACCTGCTTCTTGAAAAGTTCAAACCGGTTTTCCCTTACAATGCTCATGCAACGATGTATATCAACAACTTTTGCGGCACGTGAGCTAAATGCTCTAAGAAATAGATCTGTTACCATACCAGAACCCAAGCATCCAAGTACAGGATCAACAGGCAACATTGTGTTCTGTTCCATCTGCATACTATTCCCCCATTTCTCATCAACTTCCACTTCTGATGATTTGCCAGAACTGTAAATTTCATCATGACAATCTTTTAGTGCAGCATTGTTATTAGCTTGTACTTGCTCAACAATAGCCATGGACTCCCCACTAGATTCGCCATCTATTCCATGTATTTCAATCTCCAAATGCAAGTTGATATCATTGGATCCCTGGAGATCATCTGCTCCTTCAGCAAATTCAGACTGCTCTCCACATAGATCATCACAACCACCAACTATTTCAGGAAAGAAGCACTTTCCAGAGAGGTCAATCCATGCAATTGGCTGCTGCAGACCAGTGTTCATGTCCAACTTCATCATATGCAAGAAATCTAGCAGGATCTTGTTTCCATTGACCTCAACTTCAACTGCAGGCTTCTTCACAAGGTCTTTGTTGACATATTCAACAATATCCTCAGAGAAATCATTCCAATCATCATTGTGATAATACATCAAACGAAGCAGGCTCCCACTATTCTTGAAGTTAGAATAATATTTAAGGAGACGTTTTCCAGATGTAGAAGTACAATGACCATGCTTAGAATATCCAAACAGCTTCCTCCGCTTGGATGAACTGGGAGAAGGTCGCAACGGTAACAACACACGAGTAGCTCCAGGAGGAGAGGTAGTGCGTTTGTCTGATCGTTTTCTCTTAAGATCAACAACAACACTTCTGCGATTATCCAATACCTTTTCGAACTTTGTGTCCATTTCTGCCTTTGGGATCGATGCCTAACCACCAATTCACAGCCAAAAGTTCAAAAGCAACAGATTCGTAGAACTTATTTTTGGTTTTGCCTCAAAGGAACAAAGCCATCGGTAACAATCGAGAAGACCTGAACATAAGAATAATTGCTTGAAAATTTGTATACGAACTTCTCAACAATGAGGGAATAATAGCTTTAGTATTTCCACTTATCTCCAGAACAAGAATTACATTTTTAATTTTATTCAGTATGAAAATCAGTTGCATCTCCATCTTTTACAATTCATATGGAAGTTTCTTCACAAAATTAAATTCCAAAACTCAGAACCAATAAAAATCACAAGCTTACTTTAAATGTCACGGAAAATTGATTTGTGAGAATGAATATATTTTTAGTTAGTGAATAGCATAATAATTAAATTCGGTGCATTGAATTTCACCAATCACCCAAATCACAAGCACGTCTTGATTGATAATTTCTAGCAGTAGAAGTGCAACTCCTGGAACCTAGGTAAATAAATAATATTGAGGCTTTGAACTCCTACTGCCCGGTCAAATACTCAATAATGAAAACACCTAGATTTTTAAGTCCATGAGGATGTCAGATGTAGGGGAGTTCAAAGTTCAAACGGTTAAAAACCGAAAATTCGGTAAATCGGTTTGGTTAACCAAATTTTCGGTTTCTGAATTTTGCTAACCGTTTACCGATTCGATTAGGAGCGGTTTCGATTCGGTAAAAACTGAAAATTTTCGGTTCGGTAATGGTAAAAAACTGAACATTATTTTTTTGTTTTTTTAAAAATTCTGCTGGAAATCCTAAACTGGATGAACACCAAAAACCAAAATGTAAAAAATAATAAATAAATAAACAAGTTTACTTCAGCTTTACATAAAACAATCATGATTCATGAATTAGAAACAAACATTAAACAAGCAATAATCATCCAAAACAATACAAAATCAACGAACCATCAGTTTAGTAAACAAAAATTAAACAAACAAACATCATCTTAAAGGAGGATCTCGCCTCCTCGGAGCCGGTGATGATGGTGGTGGCGGACTGGCGACGGTGGCGTCTTGCTTGCTGGATCCGGCGTCGTCGTCGGATGGTGAGGACTGAGGCAGAGAAGCTCGGCGCTACGTGAAATGGGGGAAAGAAAAAGAAGCCTAGGGCTTTGTCTGAATTGTAAAATGGGGAAAGCATGCAGAAGTCGACTCAAGTCTAAAGCCTCAAGTCTTAAACTAAAAGCGTGAAACTGTAAGAAGAATAAAAAGTGCGGTAGTTTAGGACAGAGAACCAAAAAACACTTATACCAAAGGTCCCTAGTTCGGTTTTCGGTCATTCGGTTTTTACCGAAACCGAAAGTTCAAAAAATTAATTACCAAACCCGAACCGCTTCGGTTCGGTTTGGTTAGCCTCAGTTCAGTACGGTTTGGTTCGGTTTTTTTGTTCACCCCTAGTCATATATACAAGTTCTAAAGTTACTAAATAGTAAAAGAAATACATATTTGGTGCTTAAATATAGTAACGTATTGGCTTTTCTTCTATGTCAATTTTCACTTTACGATAATGATCGCTAAATATCATTTTTCTTACACTTTTTGTCCTTGAGATTAGTCTAACTGTTGGTTCATGAGTTGGCAATGCATCAGAAAAAAATGCCAAATCAATGAAGGGGCAGCATTATCATAAGAAGCAATTCGCGGAAGACGAAACACATATATGTGGTTAAGTGTACAGACCCAAGATGACTTCTCCTATTTATGATAGAAGTATTCGAGATAAGCACAAACACGTTGCACGTGAGCGGATCAAAATTGAATCCTTTCTATACTCCCATTAGTGTTCAAGATAAGCACAAGGGCACCGCACACAACTAAACCAGCGCTAGATTAAGCGCCCAAAATAGCAGTATAGGACGTGACATTCTGAGGAGTGAGGACCAGTAATGTGAAGTTCTGATCATATATGAATGATAACAATAATTACATGGATGGGGAAAACTGTTACTCTCCCTAAATAAATCCATGATTAGAAAAGGGCGAGGGCTACACCTCTAAATATAAGCTTGATTCCACATCTATTTTCATCTAAATTTGTCATGCATCACAAAGATTACAAATAAACTTTGATCCAACCATGCAAAGGTGGATGTTAAGACATTAGGTCATATCATAGCATATATGCATGCAGGAACCAAAAGGCTTGTCCCCAAACTTTCAAGATTACCCAAAAAATGCATTAGCAAACTGCATCTAGACTCAGAAAATGCACTAGCATTGTGAAGTGATAATACAACATGATGTCCATTAAAGGTTGAAGTTTCCAGCTTTGAGGAAAAAGAGCCGGCTCTAACAAGTTGTACATCTGGAATACCTTATATTGCACATAGATCTAGCCCATTGCTAATTAGCAATTAACTGCATAATTCATTTAATTGCACACAATAAATCTCGTTCTAAGAATATACGAAGCCCAAACATACTATTCACCATGATAAAAAAAAATTGTAAGGTGTAGGGAGGAATGATAAATGACAGCTCGAGCAAGCATCTGATGGATTTTTGAAGTAAAGTAAAATAAATACCAAGGTTTCCTCGTAGTAATCAGAAATAACTCATGGATTAACACAGAGAGTTCCCTAATATTAGCTCAAGTGAAACACATGAGTCAAATCCCGTAAACCCCACAATTAACACAGGGAACCTTACCAACATCTGAATGATTTGACTTTCGTATGCTCAAGAAACTGACCTCAATTTTCCTCTAATTAATCAAAACCCCCTACCCCATGGTGCCAAATTCACGATTATAACATAAAACAAACAAACAGTTCCTGGAAGTCTAAGATCCGTAAAACTTCACATAAAAGAACAAAAGATTCAAGCTGCATATCACCAAAGAGAATCCAACAAATATCCACACGATTTTAAACCCGAAAAAGACTCTTACATGGACACAAACAGCGAGGAGTCGTCGAATTCAATTTTCTTCTTTCTTCTCCTTTCCCTACTGATGATGAACGAGAATCGAACAATTATTCACACCAAAAATTACACAGATCAAAAACCTGGGAAAATATAAAGGACATGGATACAAACGGAGAGGGGTCGTCGAATCGAATCAATTTTCTTTTTCTTTTTTGTTTCTCCTCCTTCCTCCTCTGCCTCTGGTGGTGTGTTCAAACCCTAGATAGAGAGAACGAATAAACAGACGGCACCGCCTATCGTTTCCGTTACAGAAACGGTACTTTGACCTCTAGTGCATATGCTTGTGCTTCAAGGAAAAAGCACTCCTTTTAAGCCAATGGGTATTTTCGTCTGTTCGCTAAATCCTTAAGTTTACTTGGAAAAAAATAATTATTGGTAGTCTGTAAACTTGAAGTGCTCGCTAGTCTACTACGACTTTTTTTTTATTCGGTATAAAGTCTGGCGATTTTTTTTTAACAGCTAGGAAAGTCTCGCGATTTTTTTCAACATCAGATAGGGCTGTTCATCCGGTCGGCTTAAGCCGAACCGAACTTTTTGGTTTTAACCGAGAAATTTCAGTCGGTTTTTGGTCGAAAACCGAACAGATAGAGAAAAATTAAAAATGAAAATGAAAATAAAAATTCTAAACCTATTGGATGTAGCTCTGCACATAAGTAAAACTCAGAAATTGTTATTCAAGACTACAGACAATCACAAACACTGCTTAGTGTGCTTGCATCAATCCAAATTCCAAATAAAGAGGTAGAGATTTCTTTTACCGAGGGTGAATTGTTCTCTAGCCTGCACTACTGCGAGCCGACGAAGAAATCGAAGAGCTGGAAAAGTCGACGAAGTGGTCCACCGATGTTGCGTCGAGGTGGGTCGATGGATTGGAGGTCCAGAGGATAAAGAAAGGTTGGTGCGGATGGCTAGGGTTAGAATTTAGAAAGGGGCTGCTCAATCTCTAAGGCGTGAGAAATTAATGCAAGAATGGAGTGAACTCACTAAGCAAAAAGTCGACAACTAATTCAATTTATTAAAATAATTAATAAAAATAAATTAATGTCGATTTTCGGTTCGGTTTAACCGGGCAACTAAACTGAAAAAATCGAAAAATCAAAATTTAAAAATAATAATAAAATCGAACCTAACCATGTTCGGTCGGTTCGGTTCGGTTCGGTTCAGTTCGGTTTTTCGGTTCTCGATTTTTTTGTACACCCCTAACATCAGCCTAAGTGAAATTTGAATCCGAGCTATTGTCCAAGAAAATAAACTCATTAATCACTTAATATAATGTTATTACGACTTGAATATATCTTATGCATATTATTACCCAAAAAAAAGTTTTCTCTCGTAGGCTATATATCTCTACTAAAATTTACTACAATTCGTTTTGTCCAACAAGGTTGCATCGTATTTTCATATTTCCACCTACGGCTGCAAACAAGCCGAGCTAACTAGCAAGCTTAGTGATCGGAGATCAAGGTTGGCCCGGCTTGAAATCGTATTGGAATGAGCACTAACAAACTCGAGCCCATCATAAAGTCAATCCTAAGCTCTCTGTATCTAAGCTCGTGGATCGCGAGCATATAATTATATATATTTTTTATAATTTATATAAATATTATATTTTATATTGTTTCTAAATATGTATGTCTTATTATATATATAACATATAAATAATATATGTTTTATATACAATATATGTATAAATTTATACAATTAATACATGTATTAATGTAATATAATTACATTAATAAAGTAATATAAAGAATAAAGTAATATATTTATCAGGTTCAAAGAGTATTGTTTAAAAGATCAAATAATTAATCGAAACAAGACCACTTTGTGTAAAGTACATGTGTGGCACATGAGCAAGTTTGGGCACGTGGTCTAATTGAGAAATTGGATCATGTGTTAATTAATTGAAGAATTAATTATAAGCAGTCGTTAGAATTAATTAGAGAATTAAATCTCAAGCTGGAATGAAGAAACTCAATGAATAATCAATTATTAATTGGAAACTAATATTATTTATTTAATAAATATGACATTATCTAACTTTATTTATTTGAAAAATAAATAAAGGATATTATCGTTTTATTTAAGAAATAAAGGGAAAGATATTATCCTAGGTTATTCGAGAAATAAATGAGAAGATAATATCAAGATTCATTTATTTATAACATAAATATAAAGATAATATCATGTGTTTATTATCCTTGTTATTTATTTATCAAATAGAAAAAGGATAATATCATAAAATATTTATTTATGAATCAAATGATGGATAAAGTTAAAAGTTATCTATTTACCAAATAAATAATTATGAGATAATATCATAAAGTTGTTAGGATAATTGTACTAATTAATAATATAATTATTAATTAGTTATATTATATTATTTTGTTAAGACTCTTTTCTTAGGAAAAGATCGTTATTTCATCTTACATAAAGAGAAGAGTTTTCTCTCATTCTTTTAGACAGGCATTCGTGAAGTGTTATTCTCCATTCCAAATAAAATAAAAAATAAAATAAATTCGTGAATTGTTATTCTCCATTCCAGATAAAACAAAAAATAAAATAAAGTCTCTCTCAACTCTAACTTGTTATAAAGATGATGGGAGAAATTTCTTCCTCTCTATTATGTAATTTCTTATTTATTCTCTCTCTATTATCTAGTTTCTTGTTTATTTCAATACACAGAGAATAGTACAAATCTGTTTTGAATTCTGATGTGAAGTGTAGATACATTTTAGAGGACTTCTACTTTGGAGTCTCGAATGAAAGAACGATGGTGAAATGGGAAAATTTATTACCGCATGAAGAACATTTGAAGGCAACTTAAAACATAAAGCTTCTAGTAAAGTAAGTTACTCATAAACTATCTGTTGAGTTTCGAAAAATTTTAAATTCTTGTTGTGTTTCGAACTTGTTTTTCAACAATCTTTCTCATCTCAACTTTATGGAGAGAAAGTTTACTTAGTCTAACAATAATTCAATTTCGCATATAGTCAGTGAGAGGCTCGATCACAGGGGCGGATCTAGAATTTATCGGAAGTCAGGGCTGAAAATTCTTTAACCTCAACATATTAAAAAAAAATTTAATAACTTGAAATTAAATAAAATATTCAATTACATAGATTTTTTTTACAATTTTTCCGAGACACTATAACTTATAGATGATAAATGTTTTCGATGATTCGTCATTCCTTGAAACCGCTGTAGAATAGTCTCATTATCAATTCTTTTGAAGATTTCTCTTTCATTGTATACAACCATGATGTTGTTCAACCAATCATCTCCCATTCTGCTTCGTAAATCAGTTTTGATAAGTTTCATGGCAGAAAATACTCGCTCGACAGATGTTGTTGCAACCGGAATGATTAACGTCAATTCAATTAAACGATATACTAATGAGAAAACTTTATCTCTTCCAATAGCAACTAATATCTTTGCTAGTTTTCCCAAATCTTCAATATTGGAGAATTCATCTTTAAATGGTGGGTCAGGCCAATGGAATATTATAATTTTGTAATTAAGTTGGGCTTTGCTCTGGTGGGCTTGGGGAATTAGAATCATTATAATTTTGTTATTAAGTTGGGCTTTGCGCTGGTGGGCTTGGGGAATTAGAATTGGGTATAGAGTTAAAATTGAATTTGGGGCTGGGGCTTGGTTGGCGAGTGGGCCGTTGGGAGGGAGGGCTCTATACTATATATTTGATTTTTATTGGGGTGGGGGATATTGGCCCAGCGGCGGAAGGGAGGGCTCAAGCCCCCCTTGTCCTCACATAGCTCCGCCCCCGTGTCCAAGCAGAAGAGGAATTTGATAGCAATCCGAATGAAGTATTGCACTGCGTAATAGGGTCACTGCTATGGAGGAAGATTTCTGGCGTCAAAAGGCTTCATGTAAATGGATAGAAGAAGGGGAGAGAAATGCTCGATACTTTCATACCCTTGTCAAGAAAAAAAGGTTTTGGGGACAGATACGGTTAATTAAGGAAAAAGATGAGGAAATTGCACACCCCGACAGGCTACGCGAATCGGCGCATAATTTCTTCAAAAATTTCTGGACTTCGAAAGGTGGTCCTTCTAGCTCTAATGGTTTATTTGATCATGTCCATTCTATTTTGAGTTTGGAAGAGGGGCGAGTCCTTACGAGATTACCAACCATGGAGGAAGTCCGTGATGTTGTGTTTAGTATAAGTCCTCATAGTGCGGCGGGCCCGGACAGTTACGCTGCTACGTTTTATCATCACTTTTGGAACATAATTGCAGATGATGTTTTGGCAGCGGTACTTGATTTCTTTAAGGGTACCTCGTTGCCTAAAGCATATACGGCGACTTCTGTGGTGCTTATTCCCAAGAAAGAGAATCCGACACATTGGCCGGAGTTTAGGCCGATTAGTCTTTGTAATGTAAAAAACAAAATCATTACCAAGCTTTTGAACTCCAGACTTTCGGTTGTGTTACCAAAAGTGGTTCCACCAAATCATAGCGGTTTTGTGAAAGAAAGGTTAATCAACGGCAACATACTATTGGCTCAAGAGATGGTGCATTCCTTGGATACTCGAGGTAGAGACAAGAATGTGTTGTTGAAACTTGATATGGCAAAGGCGTATGATCGCCTTGAATGGCATTTCTTAATTGAGATCATCCGTCGTAAGGGATTTTCGGAAATATGGATTCATTGGGTTTAATCTTGTATTAGTAATTGTTGGTTCTCCATATTAGTTAATGGTTCTGCTTCAGGCATTTTCACTTGACACGGGGTTTGAGACAAGGTGACCCCCTCTCAACGTCACTTTTCGTTATTGTTGCTGATTACTTGTCTATTTTGCTTGACAGGAACATGATTGAACACGCGGAGAGCAGATTCAGAACACCGTCGTTAATTATGATCTCACATTTGGCTTACGCCGACGACACGATTATCTTTACAAACAGCCGTAAAGATTCACTTTAGGCCATAAAGCTGATTTTGGAACAATATGAAACTGCTTCTGGGCAAAAAGTTAATAATGAGAAAAGTTCTTTCATTGTGGGAAACAATTCTGACCGCAACAACTGCAGTTCAAGAAATTTTAGGCTTTCCGCGGGATAATCTTCCAATAAAATATCTTGGGGCGCCTTTATTTCGGGGTAGGCGAAAGATAGCTCTGTTTGATGATATCTTGGCAAAGATACGAGCTAGACTTCAGGGATGGAAACTTTTCAGACTTTCCCGCGGAAACCGTTTGCAGCTAATAAAATCAGTTTTGTCCTTTATCCCTATGCACACTCTGCAAATCTTAAACCCACCTAAAGCAGTCGTGAAATCTATGGAGTTGATGTTAAACAGATTCTTTTGGGGTTCGAATAATGATTGGAGAAGGATTCGTTGGGTTGCTTGGAAGAGATTATGTTTCCCTCTTATAGAAGGCGGACTCGGAGTTAGAGATATAGAAGACATTATTCAATCATTTTCCTATAAATTGTGGTGGAGACTACGAACAAGCAATGCTCTTTGGGCAGAACATATGCGAGATCGATATTGTAGTAGAGTTCATTCGATCAGGGCTAAGGTCTCCAATGTTCATTCTCATTCTTGGAGGAGACTTTGTGGCGTACGTGAAAGAGCTGAGAACAGGATTTCTTGGGTTTTGGGACAGGGACAACTCTCATTCTGGCATGATCGTTGGACAGTTGATAATTGGCAATGTACTTTGGATGAGAGCAGACAAGGTGATGACAAAATTAGTGATTTTTGGATTAATGGCAGATGGAATTCTAGCAAACTGAATGAGGCGGTCGGTCAGGAGATTGCTGCAAAAATTGTTAAAATACCTTTTGATGTTAGCATGGCTGAAAAAGCCTTCTGGATTTGGAATGCAAATGGAATTTTTTCCATCAAAACAACGTGGAACACAATCAGAAATAGAAAAAACCAATCCAAGTTCCTTCTATTGGTTTGGAGCGCTGATTTAACGCCGATGATCATGATTTTCCTTTGGAGACTAATTCATAATTGGATTCCGGTTGATGAGGGATTGCATAGAAAAAGAATGATTTTCCCGTCGAAATTTCAATCATGTTCGCAACTTGAGACTATTCAACATCTTTTCATTACGGGAGGTAAATCAAAAAGAGTTTGGGATTTCTTTGCTGATATCTTCAATGTTAACATGAATGGGCTTGACTCTCCGACTATGGTGTTAAATGGGTGGCTGAATTCAACGGCGTTTATTGGAAAAAAAAATCACATTATGATCGTTTTACCCGGACTCATCTTCTGTTATATTTGGACCGAACGTAATAGAGCCAAACACAATGGAGTTAGTTTTAACCCATTTAATATTATCCGTCAAGTTCGTCTCCACCTTTATAGATGGAGTAGAACTAAGCGTATGGAACGCAATGCATGGAAATGTGATATTTCCAGGGCCAGGCTATTTGGAATTCGCCTTCACAAACCGGCTACTGAAAAAAAATATAATTGTGAAATGGATTCGACCACAACCTGGGCAATTGAAATTGAATACGGACGGAGCTTCAAAGGGTAACCCAGGACAATCTAGAATTGGCTGGGTGATCCGTGATTCGAGTGGTTCGGTGATGGGTGCTTTTAGTAGTGGTATCGGAGAGGAACCAATACAATTGCTGAGTTGGTTGCTCTGGTTCGGAGAGTGAAACTGGTAGTGGATATGGGATGTACAAACCATGGATAGAGATTGATGCACAGGTTATAATGTCGATTTTACGTCGAAGAAGAGCTGGAAATCTTCGAATTAATCAGTTAATCCTCGAGTTCTATGTAGCGGTTAGAGATATGTAAGTCTCAATAACTCATATTTACCGCGAGGGTAATCAGGTGGCTGATTACCTGGCCAAGCGAGGGCTGAACTTCAAGAAACATGGGCTTTTCCAGATGACCCTTTCGAAGGGAAGTTTATAGGTTTGATTAAAGTGGACAAATGGGGATTACCAAGTTTCAGAACCGTAAAATGAGGAATCAGGTAAAGAATTTTAAATTATTAATCATAAATGAGTTCCTAACATCCCTCCCCAAGCACTTGTCTGTTTATACAGAGAAGAAGATTTTTTTTCCCAATCGTAAAGTTTGCTTGAGGTGGCCGATATGCAGAATCATTGTCATAGATAAATGGAGGTATTTAACTTGGAAGCTCTACGTTGATAATATTGGCTTTTTTAATTTTATTTTATTTAAGAATGATATCATGGATCTTAGTTGGAGACCTTGGGAAGGTATTTTGTTGTGGGGGAAGGTTTGTAGGCCTGACCAGGGGCGTAGAGCTAACTGTGATGTTGCTAATATTTGGTATTGGCAAAAAATCATAGAGTATGAAATTGACGGTTTAATGCTTCGTTATTCTATGAAAGCATATAAGAGATGGAAGCAATTTAGAAGGGTCACCTCTGGTGGCGAGATTGGAACAATGAAACTAACGATTATCATGTACATTTTGTCCGACAACAACCAATTGCCATCACAAAAAGCTCTGAGGACGCGAATAACATAGAAGGGGCCTCCTGCTGCCAGATGAGTGCCACGTTGATAAAAAGAATGAGAGACCCTGTCAGATTACTTAGCAAGAGAGGTCGTTACAATAATTTCGACCTTAATCCCTGTTTCAATATCTCAATGGTCGTTTGTTGCTTGAATATTTTCAGTTGTGATAGGTTCTCAACCCACTTGTGGTTCTGCTTTATGTATTATCGTGGGCACTCGTGCTCGAGTAGTCTTTTGGATCATGCACGATTGTATTTTATTTGGTTTTGGTTGTTTATATATGAGGTCGAGGCCTCGTTAAAAACTCTACGGCTCTTGTGTCGGTTCCTTAAAAAAAAATCGTTTTTTGTGAAAAGTGTGTACCTCGTTGCCAGAGATGAAGCATAATCTTCAGTAGATAAAAGCAGGATTTTTGTTTGGAAACACAAAATCGCCCTAAAAGTTCAAGTTTCCATGTGGAGATTATGGTAAAATTTATTGCCCAATGGACAAAAGTTTGTACCAAAATGCAGTAGGGTGCAACTCGTTAACCAAAGATGTGGAGCACACTTTCTCCATGTGGCAAGGTTGTTTTAGGCACTTTTAGGTTTGCCGTGGGGTGTGGTTTCGTGTTGGCTGGGAAACAGAAAGATGTGGTGTAGTGGCGTTACGAAGAGATTTTCAAGTGATGATGGTGATCGCTTTGCCGTGTATGCATGGACGCTTTGGCGTAACCGGAACAATACATGGGTAACTAGAGACACGCTGAACTTAGTGGAGCTTAGTGGTATGGCTCAAAATTTCCTTTTAAATTGGCAAAGACATGGACAAACATTTTAGTGTGGAGCAAACCATTTATATATATATATATATGTCAGTTGGGACTTGGCATCCTACAGGTATGACAAAACTTAATGTGGATGAGACAATCTTTATCCAAGAACATTGCTTGGATAGGTGTTATTGCCCCTGATAATACAGGAACATGAGGGAAGGCTTTGTTTGAGAGGAGTTAGTTGAATCCTTAGTTGCAAAGAAGGCACAGGAACATGCGGGAAGGATATGTTTGAGCGGAGTTAGTTGAATCCTTGGTTGCAAAGAAGTAACACTCCTGGCCAGAAGTCGAGGATTTGCAAGCATCATCAAAGAGATCGATTGTCTTAACTTGATTTAGAAACTTCAGTCGAGCCATGCGGATTGTCTGAGTTCAGAACCATAATTGATGATATCAAGGAAATTTTCTTGCACATTCTGAAAGTCACTTTCTCCTTTGTTCGCCATGATGGAAATAAAGTTACTCATTATTTGGCCCGGAAAGCTCTTGACGGTTTTGACGGGGGACTAAATTCTTGGATGTAGTTACTCATTATATTGCAGAAGATTTAAGTTAGTAGCTTCATCTTCCGCCTCGCCATAAAAAAAAATTGGGGATGCTATAAAAACTAGCATAAGAACAAGAATAATACAAGAAATATCGTCACTCACATACATATTTATGGATAATCGATTGCCAAATTGACATTTATGCCTAACACTGTCAAATACGCTTTGCAATTAGCATGTGCTCATCAGACTGTCAAAGTAGGGTTTTCAATACAATAATTTCAAAATACAAGATTGGTCTCCTTACAGTTTATAAGATAGCATTTAACTTGCAGGTGTGGCATTTGTATAGTATGGCATGCATGGTCAATGTGGAGGATCGAATCACTGTCAATCCAGGTATATTCACGTGGATTCTGCCTTTAGCAGGCTAAATGCAGAAATGTTTTTATATATTTTTGCCAGGGTGACTTAAAGATTTCGATTTATTTTTGCTAATTTAAAACAGAATTGTCTCTAACAAATTTGTCTAAATTATATTTTAAACTTTGGATTTTGTAAAGATCGAATGTAAGGTTTAATGCAATTGAATTGTTTGATGCAGGTTAACATATATAATTTATTTAATAAAAGCAAAATGACAAAAGTAAAACAAAGAAATTACGTTTTTTGGTGCATCATTGAAATGTTTCAATTGATATTAATCGAAGGGCCAACAATAGTTTGGCTTTTTTCTTCAAAATAATGATTATAGGTTCGAATCCGTTTGAACACTTTAGGGTGTGTGTAAAAAAAACATTAATCAAAACGTTTTTTTAATTTTTGAAATAAAGCATGAAACACTAGGAAGAAGTTGTTTTACATCAATACAGATATTTATTTGACACATTTTATATAAAAAGAATGAATTTCAAGAAACAATTACTTGTTACACAATACATATCAGTATATTGTTGCCTATACCGATTCCTTTTAATTAATTTAGTTAAAACTGGAACTGAATCATATCAATTCTTATCATTATTTTGATTTGTATAGTAGGTACCATAATAAATATATATAAATATATCTAATTCTATCTTTTAATAAGGTTAAGAATGGACTAGATTCACATTTCAGTCATTAAAAGACATATGCCAGGTAAAATAACGCCCTTTTACATCCATCACATTCAAGTTAATTACATCCCCCACGAGTGCCACGCATATATGGGCTAGCAAAGGTAGTTGCATTTTTATTATTTTCGTACAATTTCTTAATTAACGCACTTTCCAAGTGGCGAGTGATCCTTCATATGTATAGGTGATGCAGAGGAGGGCATGAGGCCATATTAATTTTCTCTTTAATTAATTAGTTTAAAGAATGAATATTAACTCGTACAAATATGTTTATATTATCTTTTACAAGAATTAAATTTCATAAATATTTGGAGATCTAAGCATAGAAAATAAAAATAAATAATATGGAGCAAAATTATTTAGCATTTCAAACTGTATTTTGTGATATTCTATCTCACCTCACTCGTTTACTAGTTTTTTTTGTCTTTTGTCAATCTTTTTGCCACTTTCTTTTTTTTTTTTTTTCCCTCTAGGCCTTTTACAAATGTTATTTTGTCAAATTAAAGACCATTTCATAAGCTTGAAAATATATTAAAGTAGTACAAATATACATTCCCATCAAATGAAACATTATTCATTCGATTAACTTGCACATAAATTATAGTTAGTATATTACAATAAATATATATAGATCTAATAGTTATTAATCTTTATCTGACTTGAAAGGAAATTGTTTGGGTGTCAGACTAGGATAAAAAAAAGCTTCAAATCGAGTCATAGAATTTAAATTTTTATATGATAAGTAAAAGATTTAAAAAAGAAAAACTCAAAAAATATTCCAATGAGTACAAAAAGTTCCCTCTTCACTTCTTCCCTAGTTGATGATCTTAGTGAATATAAATATATGCATATGTATATACATAATTCTGGCTATACCACTCTCAATCATGGTAGGTTTTTGAGACATTATCTTTCTGACAACCGAATATTGTGTTTTTGGACCTTTCATTAAGAATTAAAGGTGTTTCATAAAAAAAAATTAAAAAAAATAAAAATTAAGAGGAGTAGGTATAGAAAAGCCAAAACTATGAATTAAAGAGGAACAAGGCATGAGCCACCAAAAGACTTTTTGTCCTCGATTTTCTCATCTTCTTTTTTTGTTTTTTTCCCTCTTTTTTAACCGGTCTAGAGGATTGTGGCATTTTAAGCAGACTCCACTTTATATATAATTAATCAGGAATAAAAAAATCTACAAATATTCATGACCAGGAGTTCTTAATATAATGCATATTAAAATAGCATCGAAAATAAGAAAAAAAAATGCATACAAGATGCACGTGGCTAATGCGTTCATGTTCGGACAAATTTCGGACAAGGATAATCACCCTAAGAAAGCTATCGACATGTTTGCGATCATTGGTTGCCAAATCCAACTATCCTAGTTCTTATCGACTTTGTTCGAAAGATTAAGTGTTTTCTTCAGATGCCAACAGATAATTCTTTTGAGTGGAGTAGCGCTTGGGCGAAAAATATATTGAAAAATTATAGAAGTAATAAATAGTTAATTTTTTTTTTTTTAGATTGGGTATTCAAAATTTATTGTCCCAATATCGTTAGTTCTAAATGTGTTTACCTTTCAATCTTGTTTTGGATAAGAAACTGATGAGAAAGATCATGAAATTATTAAAGTTTTAATGGAAAAGATGAAAAAGATAGTCAATAAATTTAGTTGAATACATGAAATTGTCAGCCAGTGTCCAGTAGCATGGGAATATATACCACCACATACATAAAAAAAACTGCATCATAAATGTGTGTGACAAAGGACAAATATGCTATCGCAATTGCTTACATGATATTGAGTCAAGCAATTTCAATTCTTGATCACAAAGGAATAGAGGTACATACTTGGGGTTCACTAACATTGACCCAAATTACTTACTTTTCGCTAAGACCAAGACTAATATTGTCCGCATCCAATTGCTTAAAATTGAAAATAATATTAGACATTTATTATGTGATCAGTAATATTATTCATCATTAATTATTCAAGTGCAATATACTTATTATGTTTATTAACACGTAATTTCCTTTTAATTTATTAGCATCTGGGTTTTTTCAATTAACTTGCTTTTATAATTACAAACATTTAATTTGTAACAATTTAAAATAACCCTCTCTTGTTAATTTTATATGATCAATTATATTAAATATTTTCTTTTGGATGGTTAACTTTTTGACATAGATCATGTCGATCGAGTTGACTTGAAATATTGCGTAATATCTTTCTCTTCTTGGTCTTCCGTTTTTT
>JBBMKE010000001.1:5131115-5152723 GCA_037834125.1 Lippia alba | reverse complement strand
GGGAGAAGGACGCGCAGGGGTCACTGTCACCTTTTGGGCCGTTATTCCCAGCTGTTGTGTCAGAGGTAGGTAGGCGAGAGACTTCTCGGTCGGGGAGGGGAAGTCCCCAGTATGATACGAGCGTTGTGACGCTCGAGACAGGGTCTCTCGTTGACAGATATGGAGGGTAGCTTCTACGAGCGATGGAACCCGCGAGCGATGACACTGAGGGCTAATCCTCGAGGGAAGGATCTCTCTGGAGGAGGTTCTTATAGGGAGCTTCGCTGCGCAGACGAGGCTGGGACAGAGCCACGAGCCAAGTGTCCACAAGCGTTAAGACGGGCTTTATCCGACCGGTGAGAGAACACTTCTGCGATCGCGCCACGTGTATGGTGGCGATCCAAGCATATTTTGGGGTCCGTCAGGTAAAGTGTTACATTTTGCAAAGGTGAGGGGGTTAAATGCACCAATTTGAAGAATAGGGGGCAAAGTGCACAATCCCCCAAAGGATAGGGGGGTGTCTGTATTTATCCCATTTCAGTTTATCAAACTTTCAAAAACACATATCTAATTCAATTTTCAGGCCCTCTAATTCAGTTTATCAAATTTCCCAAGCCCATATAGATAATTCAGTTTATCAAATTTCCCAAAAACATACATGATACGTCTAAAAGTAAATTCAATTATTTTTATTTATTCAATTTTCAGTTTCAATTATTAAATTTTGAAGCCCTCCTATTCAATTTAAGTTATCAAATAACAAGAAAGTGAGAAACACCAGAAAAAATTAACTTTTTTTTTTCTAAAATGAAAACTTTAACAACTAATTTTGATTTACCTTTTAGTGGTGAGGTGACGGGAGGTGAAGAACCAACGTTGTGCGAGATGGAGGAGCAAATGGCGAGGTGGTGCTGGATTGCTGGTGCGAGATGGAGGAGCGGACGAGAAGGTGGTACTGGTGCGAGATGGAGGTGAAATGGGGCGGCGAGAGCACAGATGTTGTGGAGGGACGGTGGCAGGTGGACGGCGACACTAGCGGTAGGCGGCGGGTTGGGAGCGGAAGGTTTGGGTGCTGAAAATGGATGAAGAGAAGATGACTTTGGGATCATCCACCGGAAGACATCAGCTTGTTCTTGGCAACGTTTTGCTAGTCTCGGTTGCCACCAAAAACAAGTATGAATTTGTAATTAAGGGGATTAATAAAAAACATGTACAAACATTAAGGGGATTAATTATTATTAACCCCAAACATATATGAAGTCAATGGACATGGACACTATCTAATTTTATCCACATTGTTTAGTTTTAAAATGTATTGGTGCATAGTACGGAGGCATATATTAATATATTCAACATTTAATGGGTTTTAGTATCTTCATTTGTGTTATTAAAATCCTCGAACATCATTCATTGGGCTAATTAGCTAAGGCCTAAAGGGAACCCATCAATCCGGTGTATTATATAACAAACTAACACAGTTGCACAAAAAGCGTTGAGATTAGAATCCGACCTTTATTCAATTTCTATTTTCATTTTCGTCAGCTGCTGAAAATCACATTCTCTTTTCTCCACCTCCACAAACACACGCCCCTCGCAACACACACACACACTGATGAAGCTATAATGATTCTCTCTACTACTGCATCTTCTTCTTCTGCGACGCTCTCCGCTTGCTCGGCTGCACCTAGGGTTTACTCCGCGCCGTCCACTTCCAGAGTCTCCTGCTCCTTGAATTCCTCCGGCGGCGTCGCTGGGAGGAGGAGTAATCTGTCGTGTCTTGTTTTCTGCGCTTCGAAGCTGCGGGGAGTGGCGGAGGCGCTCGATGTGAAAAGCTACTCCAGCAGAGCCGCCGCAGTGGTTGCCTCCAGCTCCGCCGACGAGCAGGACGAGACTTCGACGCCCCGAGCTTTCCTCGATGCGCGCAGTGAACAAGGTCATTCTCGTTTCTCTCCACGTATATAGTGAACTAGTTTGGTTGAGCATCTGTATTTAGTTTTGTTTTTATTGAGATTTGTCATATTTTTTGAATTAGTAGTGAGGAGATCGTAGTTTTGTCCTTTTAAACGAGTACAGGGTCAATGCATTAAATGTGAGGAACGGTCATGTGTATTCTTGCATAACTGTGTGTCTGTTATGTTTGTTTGTACACACATTATCTATTGGTTAGATTTTCCTCTCTTGATTGTGTGCGTGTGTGTGTCTGGCACCTGCGCCTCTTTTATTATCAGGAAGTGATTCCTGAATTTCTTTTGATGAGTTAGAGTATCAACAACGGTTGTTTTATGTGTTGTCGCATAGTCTAATTAAAACTGAAATGCATTTACATGCTTATGATGCATGTACATTCGACACAGTGTGAGTGTAGCTTGCTTGTATGGTGAGTTTCGGTGAAAACATATTTGATTTCTTTGACGATTTTCCGTTAACTGGTATTTGAGAAGCCTTGGGAAATGTGGCTCAAATCTGTTTCTTAATTATGGATATAATGTAGCAGGAAAAAACGTCTTTAGGTTATTGTTGTGTGTGAATAGCCGTAATTATGTATCTTCTGTTTGCAGGATTTTCTTGTCATTCAACTGTTTTTGAGAACTAGTGCTCTGTTAATTGTCAATCTTTAAATCTTGAAACAAAGAAAGAATTCTTCTGTCAGTGTTCCTAGATATCCTACAACATGAAGAATTTGGGATATGAGTCTTCATGTGCTTTCTTCTTGATATTCTTTTATCTCTGTTGTTAACATCTATCCATCCTGTTTAATACTTTCAAAATATGTACTGTAGTTAATAGTTCTATTTCCTGTATCATTTAGAGAGTCTCATTTGGATGTTTGTGTTGGGACTTCATTGTATGATATTGACAATTCAGCATATATGAAGAATCAATTCAATTCCTCAATCTTATGAATATATTAGTTGAAAAATAGTGATGTAGAAGTAATATATCAACCAAAGTAATTCTGGAAAAGTATCATATATTATTTTTCATCACAATTACTACCGTAAGAGTCTCCTTTAAAGGAAACTGCACATATATGCTGTCACTCATGTGAGATTATGTCACTCTGTGAAATTTCTAAAGGAACTGAACTACTGAAGATACTGACACTCGATGAAAATTGGAAAGGAATTGAACTACTTAACAGAAGTTACGTATATATTTTCTTCCAATATATTTGAAAACTGATGTGGGTACTTCCAGAAAAATTATTCTGTTCTTGGATAAGCTGAATGGGAGTACGTCTCTATGTCTATACATGCAATTTTTTATGTGTGAATTCCGGGACTCAAGAAAGAATTGCATTTGAGTACTTGTTTGCCACTTGTGTTTTAAAACAATAAAATCAATCTATGCTCAGACAATTTTTAAATGAAAGTGAGTTAGATTGTTAGAACCTCATATTTGAAGTGCCTTACAATGCTGTTTTGTTTTAGCTTGTTTTATCTCATTTAGTTAGAAAGAAGCCGATACATTAACTTTTTATATCAACCGAAACTTTCAGTTAATTCAGCAGCACTGGTTATTGTTGCAACCTATTCAAAAGAGTTATCTGTCTGCCGTTTAAGCAGTGGCTGTAAACAATTTTTTTTTGTTGGTTCAAGAATGGGTTGTTTCACTTTCAAACTTCAAAATCAATCTATTATTAATCGCAATATGAACCATTCTTCCAATATGAGTTATTATATAAACCATAATCAGTAAAGTGATGTTACTGTGAACAGTTGCACAATGTTGTTTATACTAAATCCACATGTTTATGACATAAAATGTTATGTTTCCTACTTTTAAAGTTTGGAGAATGTAGAGTGAAGCTGAATATTAAGTGGCACAAAGTGGTATGTTTTATTTTTAAATTATCAAATATTAAGTGGTATAAATCTATATGTTCTATTTTTAAAATTGCAAATATTAAGTGGTACAAAATGATATGTTCTATTTCTAAATTTGCAAATGTTAAGTGCTATAAATTGATAAGTTCTATCTATAAATTGCAACTTCAAGAATTGCACAATAAATTCTCAAACAAATGGTAAGAACTGGAGAAAATGGGACTTGTCATGTTGATGGCTATGTCTTGCTGTTGAGCTTGCTGAAATTTACAATTTTATGTTTAGAAGCAAGGTCAATGTGCGATATCCTTTCTTGAAATGCTGAATGTGATTCATAGAAGTCAGATGAAGGGCCGGATCCAGTAGTATACTTGAGGACAGTAACTCTAATAGATATCTTTGTGAGTCCTCAAATAGAAAAGAGGTGAGGACAAGAAAAATCTAAAGATTAAAGCAGTGAAAACCCATAAACATGAGGATACATTGAGCACTGAAGGGAATTTTGTAGGAAGAAAAGGCTGATCCTATATCATTATGTGATGAATCCTATGCAGCCTCCCATCTAATGTGGGTTTGACATTCTTTAGGAAGTGTTTTGGTTGTAGCAACTAGGGCAGCTGGGATAAAAAACTGTTTGAACTGAAGAATGGTGACCTATTCTTTTGCTGTGTGAATGAGTTTGCTGTAATAATTGGAGGTAATGTTTTTGGGAAAAGTTCAATCAAGTATCAATCATTGCGTAACTCATGTGTTTTCAGGATAGTAGAATGATAGCTGCTATAACTTCATGTAATTGGACTTTTCGTAATTTTGATAGCTTACAAACTTGTACTCTTTGAAGGAATCCAATGCTGCAAATGCCACTGTTTCTGCTTTTGGCTGAGCGGAAGAGCAAAGTGCGTGATATTGATGTCCGAGTTCACTTATTTTGGTCTAATTAGTGACCAGTTTGCTAGTTTCTTTGATCCTGCTCGGTGTTCCTGATCGATTTATTTTGAAGTGATTCACACGCCATACTTGTTTGGTCATGTTGTCTTAACTGCTTTTGCTTAAAGAATGTCACTAATTTCTCCTGAAGTTCATCATATTTTACAAAACACCTTACCAAGATGATTTATTGCCCTTAGAATTCTCAGTTCTCTAGGAAACATATGAATAGCTTCATTCTTGCTTCTTGTGGAGTGAATAAATTTTTGGAAACCGTCTGAACTCACTGCTCCTTTTCATTTGTTTAGTTGTAGTACCTGACACTTTTATGACTTATACCTACATAAGGACCCCTGACCTTCATTTATTATCTGGGAAAGATAGGGAAAGACGAGCATGGTTTAATATATTTGTTAATAAATTTGGCAACTGAATTATGTTATGGAGGAACTGTTCTCATATATAGACAGCCTGCTTAAATAGATAATTTATTGGTAGCCACGTGATCGTGACTGGTGCAGTTCATGCTATTTGCATTATTAAAACTTTTAGAGCTAACACAAGTGCAAAGAAAGTCCTTAAGATTGTGATAAGTCTGCATGAACTTTCCCTATCTTATGTGAAATTTATTTTTCCAGACCTGCTTTTGGGGATACAGAAAGAAGTTGAAGCTGGAAGATTACCAATAAATGTTGCTCAAGGGATGGAAGAGTTGTATTACAATTACCGAAACGCAGTAAATTCATCTTATTCTGCTCATGGTGCACTAGTATTATTAGATGTAGTATGTCAAAATCCTTGAGCCATATGATTTGGCTATATGTTATAATATTAGTTCACGTTCTGATGGTTCTCAAACACATTGCTTTCTATGGAAAATTCTTAAAATCTGCAAGTCAGCAGCAACAGGTGCCCAGCTAAAGCTTATAAACTCATATATGTTAAAACTAAAGGAAAAGGGAAATAGGATAACCTGTCAGTGAATAGGCCGTCGTGTTGACTTTTTTCTTAAACTTATTTATCTACCTAATAGAAAGTTTAGCTGGAGCAATTATACTTTTTATTTCCAATCAGTTTACTAGTAGGTTTTGGGGAGCAAATCTGTAATTTAGGGCGGCAGTTAGTTCCCACTAACATGATTATGGCCACATAGTCAAGGGGTAGATGAAAAGCTAAAATGTAATATCTATTCGCTGTCTGTCTGCAGCTCTCCCTCTCTTCCCCTGCTTTGGATAATTTTCAAGTATATTGTGCGTCGTTGCCAATTCTGATATAGTTGATGAGAAGAAATGTCTGATATAGCTGGTTGAAGATAAAATTTACATCCAGAAGTTAAGGCTAAATGTGGTCATATGTAGGGGCCTCCATTGCTATGCTCTGTCCAAGTCTAATGCTTTTGACTTCTTCAGTTTTGGATAAGCACTTATGAAGAGGAAGAAATGTGAAGAAATTGTTTCGTTTTCTTTGGCAGTAATAATTCTTTTTCCTCAACTTGGAAATATGACAATGCTCAATTCATTGGCATGATTTTGGATGTCTAGGTTATACTATTTTGGCTTTTGTTCCAGTTATTTCCAATATCTTCCCAATCATCAGATACTTACATTTCAATGTGGTCACTCAATCGCATTTTTTCTTATTTTGTTGATTAGTATTTGCTAAAAAGTTTTACCTGTGCTTATTATCATCTTATTAACTTGAAGTCAGTTCTTTCATGCCATCGTCTTATGAGCATTCTGTGATCTATGTATTGAAGCTAATTATTTCCGTGTATCTCAACGTTCAGGTTTTCCAAAGTGGCCATGCAAAAGCTCGTGAGATTGTTTTGTCTAATATGGCACTTGTATTGGACCGTATTTTCATGGATGCGCGGGTATTTTCTCTCTTTTTGTGTCTCAATTTCACAATTGTGGGTTACCCTGGCCTTGTCTAATTTTTTTCAGTATCTGCATGCACCTTTTAAAACCAACTTTTCAGGACCCATTTCAATTCGCACCATATCACCAAGCCATCCGAGAGCCTTTTGACTATTACATGTTTGGTCAAAAATATATCAGCCCGTTGCTTGATTTCAGGTTAGATGACCTGTATGCCTTTGACTGTCTTAGTAGTTTCCATGTCTTTAATGAAGGATTCTCAGATATATGGACTATTGTGTTGGTTTAAATCTTTGTACTCCCGTTTTAGTATGCTTTATCAAAGATGGCATTTTGTCCTGCTTCATTCTTGTCTAAACAATTGTAGTTAAATGGAAAAACTTATTTAGAGGATACATGTCACATTATGGCGGATTGATATTTCCAGCAATACATAAAATGTAATTCTGGAACAACTTGTGGAGAGCTACTCCTGTTTTTGCATTTTGATTTGCTAAAGATGCAGTGTCATGGTTATAATGTATCTGAAATTGATTCTGATATTAGACTCCTAAAATTATTTTGTGCGGGTATGGGACCATAAAATGAAGGTGAAAATGCAGTTAATTGATTTCGAAGATTTTCCTAATCTTCTGAGTCATTCTGTTGTTTAACCTTTTCCGTTATTTCTTTTGTTTGTGTTCAACTGTTCTTCCTCTTTCAATAATTTCTTACTCGTTGCTGTAGCGAATTGCTGATAGATACTCTTCAGCAATATCTATTTTGTGGAGTTTGTTTATGTGATTTTGCAATTTATTCTCTCATGAACTTGTTATCCTGTTTTTATACCCCATAGGTAGAATTTTCTTGTTTCAATAACACTATAGCATAGAGACAGCTACTGGACTGTGCCTCATCTGCCACGCCAATCTTCTCTAGGAAATGGCTGCTGCGGAAAGGCTGCTTTTTAGGAAGCTGGTATTTTTAGCGAGAAAGTCGTAAATGACTCTATGTTAGCTATTTGCCATTTTCTTTTCTTTTTAAGTGTCAATTTGTTGGAGGACTTCCATTGGGCAAGGGAAACTACTAACTTTTTGGAGCTCACCGACCAGGGTTGATGGTACTTTTTGATTTGTCAATCTGGAAAAATCTTCTGTTGAAGAGATGCTATGGTTCGTACCATTACATCAAAAACTTACAAAGAATTCCTTTCCCAAGGAAATTCTATAAGTTGTCTATATTTTGGTTTCATGGAATTTGTTCATATTCCTTCCCTAAAAAGGTGGTTTCCTTTCAGTAATGTAGTTTTATAAACACTGAATGTGCATGAAAATATATGTACACTGTTTGCTGATCTAACAATAACCTACTTTTCCTTTCAGAAATTCCTTTCTTGGGAACACCTCTGTTTTCAATGAAATCGAAAAGAAGCTTCAGCAGGTGCCCGATATTTTTTGTACTTCTGCTTTCTCTCCTATTTTATTGACTCCTGCTTGTCTCCCCTTCATCCTCTTATACTGCTCTACTTCCTTTTCCATTTGTCAATTTATGTTACTGTATATATGTTCTTTCTCTTTCATTAGATACTCTTTATCAAAAGAAGCAGTTAGCCTAGAACAACATAGATCTTACAGCCTGCCTAGCTCTATCTTTCATTTTGTCCCCCATGGATTTGGCATAATGAAGGTCTTGTTTTGTTTGCTTTACTGTTCAGTAATAGGCTTATTTTGAAATTTTACTGATCAGCATCTTAATTTCAGGGCGAGAATGTAATTTTAATCTCCAACCACCAAACTGAAGCAGATCCGGCTGTTATAGCTTTGTTGCTTGAATCCACCAGTCCATTCATTGCTGAGAATATGGTTAAAACATTTTTAGTTTGCCTGAAACAACCATTATGAAGTGCACATGTTCATTTGGATAAATTTTAAGTTGACAATATGTTCTTCAATGTAATGCAGATATATGTTGCAGGCGATAGGGTGGTTACAGATCCTCTGTGCAAACCATTTAGTATGGGAAGGTGCATGGTTAATGCTCTACAAATATCTTATTTTGGATGTGCGTGGTGCGCCTGCTTACTGAATTTAGTTTTTCAGGAATCTTCTATGTGTATATTCCAAGAAGCACATGAACGATGATCCAGAGCTCACAGAGATGAAAAAAAGGGCAAACACTAAAAGCTTGAAAGCAATGGCGATGCTTTTGCGGTACGTCTACATACCAGTAATTACAGGTTTACGGAATGATTGAGAACTATAAGTCTATAAGAAGATTGTCATGGTGATATTTTTATCCCTTCTGAAGAACCTTCCACAAAAGCATCTTAGGATCCCAACTGTCAATGATTATGATGTCATCAGATATCTTGTCATTTCAAATCAAGAGTTGCACATGCAGTTTAATATCTAATACTAAATACCTGCTATTAATTGATTATAGTTCTTTTGAAGATATAATAAATAATATTTCTCAACCCATGGAAGAAAAAGGACAAATTAGTAAATCTCATCTTCCATAACTGACCCTATAAAATTGGTATATTAGCTCAGAGTTGAAATGGTGGAACCTTGTGCATCTTTATAGTGAAACTTTGTTCATGTTACGTGCTTTGTAAGGGTGCTTTAATAAATTATTTTAAAGGGTTTTGAACTCCCAAAAAGGAAGTATTTCATTTGAGAAGGTTTAGGAATTACTCCTGAACGCCTGGGAAAATCAAAGCATTTCGTACATCTGAAAACTGTAACCTGATATTAGAAAAAGCCAAAGCAAGAACTATCATGGCCAGATAGACTGGTGAAGCTGGTTTCACTTGACATTGTGTTTCTGGAGCAATTTTGCCAACACTAATACAGTGCTGGTGCTTTTTACCTATAAATCTGCCTTTTACCTCAAATTCATCAGCTTGCTTAACCTGCAAATTCTGTGTAGAGAAGGCATGGCTGTTTGTTGCCTTTACGTCTCTTTCTTACTGAGTAGCAAATCTGCTAAAAGAGAAAAACACGGTTTAATAATTGAGTGTATGATCTTTTTCACTTCATCTAGAATCGAGTTTGGGATTTACATGTGATGTCAGGGTTTATTGCAATTTAGCAGAAGTAACTGTCAAAGTTGACATAAAACTGAATAAGATTTCTCAAGAAATATTTAATGTTAAGAATAGAAAGGACAACATTGCTAAGAGAACTCCTGTTGAACATTACTGATAAGTGATCTAGTTTCAACTCACAGAGAATCGGAAATTAAGATATGTTGGCAGTATACAAGGAGGCTGTGTGTGACTACCTGGGGAAAAGTCTGAGTGGTCTTGTTTATTTAGTAACTGAAACTCCCGTAATCTATCCATTTGTTGAACATTGAGTTTATTTGAGCCAGTCAGATGGAGAAAAAAGGTTCGGTGTTGAAAAAATAAAATAAAATCAAAGACGATTTAGTTAAGCGGTAAAAAATCATTCAAAACACTGGAGTACAATATTGTAAATGTGTTTGCCTTTAGGCATACAAGGTACTTTGAATATCTAAAAGTCAAAAGGTTGATTAGGTTGCAAGGTTGGCAAAGTACACACCTCACGAAAATGGCTTCTCAAATAGCTCTGGGAAAAGATATGAACTTCCAAATTGGAAGGTCTTCAAAGAATACATGAAACCAGAGCTTCTATTCCCCTATATCAAATTCTGATGTTTTGTTTCAGTAGTTTATTTAACGTTTGTCTCTGATATGTTCTGCTTGTGAGTTGTGACAATACCTTTTGGTGATGATAAAGGTGAACAAGGACAGTCAGTGCGGAAGAATGAACACTATATGCTTAGGGTAAAAGACTGTATATTACTTTGTGTTATCTATACAAGACTACCTTAACCCTTATCTATAACGATACAAGAAACATCCTAAAAAGATCCTACCATAAATAACACATAACCTACACCATATAATCTTCGTAAATTATATATTCTAAACACTCCCCCTCAAGCTGGAGAATGTAAATCATGTGCTCCAAGCTTGTTACAAAGATACGTCACTCTAGTCCGATTTAGTGGTTTGGTGATAAATCGGTTGTTAGGTCGTTATAGTAATACGTTAGATGTTGTGACGATATTTTGTAATATACTTTCTTGTATAAAATTACAGTCTAACCCAAATGCTTAGTTCATTTGTGGAAAACAAGATCATTTGCTATCGGCTGATTTAGTGTGAACCAAAGGTTTTCCAATATACGCTTTAGCCAAATCAACTCACAACTAGTGTATGCCATAGCATGATATTCTGCTTCAACACTTGATCTTGGCACAGCACTCTGCTTTTTTACTTTTCCATGCGATGAAGTTGCCTCCAACGGAAACACAGTGTACAGTAGTAGCTATTTGTAATAGATCTAATGTTTTCTGCACGGCAATGTTGAGGTGACCGTGTTTTTTATACAATCAGTCTAACCTGGCGACTGTTACAAATACCTCAAATTTCTCATTACTGCATTCCAATGACTAGTTCGAGGAAGATTGAGGAATTGACCTACAATACTCACTGCAAAAGAATGAACACCAGATGTTTAGGAAAAAAGGCTGTATATTTCTTTGTATTATCATATCTATACAAGACTACATTAACCTGTATATATAAGGATACATGAGAAACCCTATAAAGATCCTGTCATAAATAATGGAAAACCTGCACCACATTAATCTGCACATGTTTTGTATTCTTAACCATCAGTAAATTAGGTTTCTTAAGGTTCTACAAATAGTCCTTTTCACATTCGAAAAAGTTTTTAACATTGTCGCCATGAAATTAAGATAATGCAAATGATTGTCTCAAATGTGGCATTCTTGATATTATTACTTTACGGTTTCTGTAATGTCAACTAAAAGGGATTCAAATATTTGTATCTTTTTGGCTTTTTGGTCTAGGGGTGGATCAAAAATTATTTGGATTGCACCAAGTGGTGGAAGAGACCGTCCAGATCCTGTGACAAAAGAATTTTATCCAGTAAGTGTTCTTTCCATATTCAATTAGTTTGGTCCACATATTATCATGGATAGGGTCAAGAGTTTGAACTTATTACAGGAAAGTTTGCACCCTGTAGATTCTCTCATAAACTAATACCACTTGTTTTCTTTGTGCTTCTGTCATTCATGGAGTATCCCTTATGTATTTTGTGTAACCAGATCGGGAAACTTCAAAATTTATGGGTAGGTTTTATTCATATCTCGGGATAATATTAATAAACAATACTAGGTCATATTCTGGTTGTTGTTCACCTTGTGTAAGAGAGACGTTATGCACTAATTCTTCGATCAATGACTAATTCTATGATCTATGAAATAAGTAAATGATTCTTAAACATAAATATATTCCGCAAATAGAAGCCTGAGTTTATTAGTGAGAAAAGTACAATTGTCTTAGTTCTTGGGAGAAGTTTATGAAAATCTCCATGCGTCTCCCTGAAGTAGGGCCCTGTGTTCTTTGGCCTTCAAACACTTGAAATCGTGGTCCAAAGATTGCATTATATTCTGCAGTTCTCCATTACTGAAAATGTGAAGTTTAAAGTGAAATAGTCATGTGTAGTTGGCATGGACCTTGCTATTTCTTGTTACGATTATGTAATGATTATTGCTTTTTTTAATTATAATAAGTCAAAGGATAAGATGTATAGCACCGTATAAGTTTCGCACCTAGGTATGGCCCCCCTAGATATGGTGACTTGGTGCTATACATCTTATTAACCACATAATAAGATGTATAGCACCCTCCGTACAAGCAGTATTTTCCTATCCATATCATCATCTCTTTTGATCCAGTTCCTTGTCCCTACTTAGAATGTATGATATTTCTTCAAGTATTATGCAAGATACTGCTTCTCTCTTCCAACAATTGTCATTGCTAGAAAATATATTCCGACAGCTTCTGGTTTGTCCTTGTTTTATGTACTCTGATTCACCTGATCCAATTTCTCTAGACTTGGCTTAACCAGTTCATAATGATAAAATTTGTAGGCTCCTTTTGATGCATCCTCAGTGGACAACATGAGAAGGCTTGCCGAACATGCTGGAGTTACTGGCAACATATATCCCTTAGCAGTATTATGCTATGATATTATGCCCCCTCCAGCAGAGGTATTTTCTTAAGACGAATCCGAATTTGTTGTTGCATAATATGCTCATGTGTTTACCTCAAATTTTTTCATAGGTTGAGAAAGAAATTGGGGAGAAGAGGGAGATATCCTTTCACGGGGTTGGATTATCAGTTGCACCTAAAGTCAGCTATCAGGAAACTTCTGCAGCTTTGGAGGATCCTGAAGAGGTTATTATTATTATTTTTTTTAAATTCTCTGGTTATCTGTACTCCCTGCTGAACAATTTATGCATGGTTTGGAGTATGCGCATGGCAAATCCCGAAATAAAATTATAGAAGAACTTGTGAATATAATGAACCGATAGATCTTGTCAGAGGTTAACATGATCTTGTTTTGATAGGGACATTTCCATGCATGAAAAATGATGAATCTACTAGAAAGAGAAAACTATGGAAATCTGGGTTGCCGCTGCCTTTAAAATCTACGTACTCTCCTTAATTTTTTTTTAATGTCACTCGATAGAGACTATAATATTACCCCTTTAGGTCAAATCTAGGTATAGAAAAGGCCCTTCTGTGGGTCCACTGCAAGCTTGAAACAAGCAAATAAAAAACATTCTTTTCATTTAGTACCACATGAGATTAAATTATTTTTGGTAATAGTTTGTGCCAAAAGTTTTAGACATGTTTTTATGAAGGTTGATAAAGAATGGAGAATCTATCTTGACATGCTAGCAAAGGTTATGGGCGTGACTGAACTCGCTTTTCTTGTCAAAAGCTCTCGGCAGTTTTGCTAGTTTGATGACCTTCCTAACAGTCAAATGCTAGATATGTGGATATGTCGACACCAAGTAGATATGTCTAGTTTCTTTCCTGTATGCTCATACAAGTAGGTTCTGTTATGTATTTATGAAAATATGTATCACTTGCGATTTCTTTTGGTGATGAAATATTTTAGTTGTATTGTTTTTCTTAAGACACAACAACTTAATTTCGACTATGCCATGTGAACATTTATGTTCAGGGATAATAATTTCAAACACTCTGCCTCTAACCTTATATGAAGCAGATGATTCTCTTTATTTTAATTGAAGTTTAGATGCACTAGTCATTGTTTTCTGTTTTCGCATTGGTCCATGAATTTTTATTGGACTCAAATCACATGCTTTCAATTCTTGAATAGAGCAAATATGTTCGGGTTAATCAAGAGATGCTTGCGACTTGTTTTTTGATTTACTACTGTAAATGATTGTCCAACTTAGTCTTGCTCAGAAGTCTAAATATGGCAACAGTCTTTCTGTTTTTCACCTAAGTGCTATACAAGCTAATATCTCAGTTCTTTGAGGAATAATGCAGAGAGTTCCACAAATCAAAGTCAGAGTCCTTTTCCTTGGCAGTGAATTTTTTTATTTTTTTTATTTTTTTTATTATTATTTTTTTTCCTCTCAAAGTAAATCGGTGCATGTAATTTGGCAGGAATATAAATCAATATGAAAATGATATCTGTTCTAGTAAATGTTGACTAGATTTATTTTTTTGTTGCAGGCAAAAATGGCATACTCTCAATCACTGTATTCTTCCGTCTGCGAGCAGTACAACGTGCTCAAATCTGCCGTACATGGCAAACAGGGGCTTAACGCATCAACGCCTGGTGTCTCGCTGTCCCAACCTTGGTTATAGTTCTCCTTTAGATTCATTTTCCAGGTATTTCTTTCCCCCTTTCCCCTTCTGTTTCGTATGCCTTTCTGATAAGTCATCTGCGGGAACACCTCAATTAGTGTCGTACATATTTCACTAGGCTTGACCTACTTTTACTTGGTTCAGTTTACCTTCACCCTCTGTAATTTAAGAGGGAGGGATGTATAATTACCAACGAGTTGTATGTGAATGATTTTTTATGCGTTTAACCTTGTTGTCTCACCCGCTTAGATGTAAGAAATACAAATGTTCCCCCTTATAGTTTGAAAAATTACAAATTAACACATTCCGTTAGGGTTCATGCAAATTTATAAGTAATTTATAAGAAAAGTGACAGTCTTATTTCGTAGAAGTAATATTTTATTTTTGGAAATGTCCAGATTGCTGCCTTTTTTGGACTTTTTAAATTAAATTTATTAACAAAAATGACTAAAATTTTGGCCTTATTATTTCTAAACTTTTTAGGTTAAATGGTAAGTTCACGCATAATAAAGTCTGCCGGATCGTTATTGGGATGACAAATTTGTAGTTTATTTGACCAAAGAAAAAAATAAAGAGAGAGAGAGAGTTGGATTTTTTGAAACGTAGGGTAAGGTTTTCATAATGTTTTCATCTTAACAAATATAAGTTATAATTATGCAATTTTATTGGGGTATAGATGGGAAAAGCCCAAAATTTTATCTAGAGTTGCATGGTCTTATGGTCACGGGATTGCACTCTTTAATACCCTTCAGATTGGATTAAATTTGCAGTACATACATTTTTTTTGGAGGGAAATTTGCAGTACATACTGATTAAACTGAAAATCCTAATGATCCCGCAGGCACCGAACCAATTCTTCTTTCTTCTTTTATTACGTGCATAGGCAACTCAGCTGGATCAGCCTCTTATCGGACACCGTAATACGAGCTACTGATACTCGGTCTTGATCGAACAGGATTTCTTTTCTGATTGGGGAAATAAAGATGATATATCGAAGGCATCTCCGAGTTTCACACAAGTTGAGCTTTGTACAGTGATGATCCATTGTATACGTACCGGGTATACCATGCGCTAAATTTTGTACTTTCTGCACTAGTTTCCCTTTTTTCCGATTATAAGGTCACGATATGTGCGTAAGAGGGTAATAGGAAAATAGTGGTAACTCAGGAGTTGTTAGAACTCTAGCCTCTTCACTGACTTGACTAAACTTGAATAAAAAGGTTGTCAACCACCTCTTTCATGGTAGAATATGGTGTCTTTTAGTCCGGTAAAAGTGTACCCGAAAATTTGTACCATTATAAAAGCGTGGATGATAAAATGTTTTTCTATTGGCTAATGACTTGGGATGTGATTGTGGGTTTTGTTGTAAGTTTTACGGAGTGTAAACGTGATTTTTGTTCATATGCGTTTAAGTGCTACATCCCCGTGCATTTAATTAGTTCATGATTGAATCTAAGTCATGAATTTATGTTTGTTTGTCTCAAAGTTTGGTTCGGAAAGTGTCGAATCTATCATTTAGTCTTTCTCGATCGTAAACGCTGGTCCGCAAAAATTCTTAGTAAAAAGGTGGAAGGTCCGAATCCATGTGTGTTTAGCCGTTTGGTCTTGGGACGTGGCAGCTAAAAACAGGTTGAAGTTTAATGGGCTCAAAAGAGTGATTAGTATTGGGGCCTTTGCAGCACTACACTAAACTTTGTGGAAGTCAAAGGCATAAATGATTACATCAGAAGGCCCCCCCGTGAATTGTGACTTGACACTGAACAAAGTGGTCCCACATGCCTCTCACGTGGCGGTTGAAATGAAAGCAGAATCCCACTCCACTTGCTTCATTCTCAGATTCGTACTTTGCGGGAACCTTTGGAAACAGGTTTGCCCATGTCCGTCTAATAGCCCCACATTTACATTTTCTGGCCCACTCTGTGCAACATTTTCACGATTATCTTATTATTCTCAACAACCATGATGGATATAGATTAAATGCTTACTTTTTGTTTTTTTAATATGATTAATGTTTATATTTTCATATTGATGTATTGATAGTTGTATTATGATATGAACATGGATGGAGTCATAATTTTCATTATAAGAAAGAAATAAAGGATTATAAAAATTTAAATATTAAAACTTAAAGAGGTAATAATTTTCAGAATTTCCTATAATAGGTTTTATTGAGACAAAAAAAACCAAGTTACAAGTGAGCATTTGAATCGAAAAATTCGAAGTACACCTAGACTTGATCAGATATTACATGATCATGATAGTAGTTAGGAATTATAATACTTGAGTCATGTTTTCAATACCCAATATTTAATTTGGGAATAGGATAGGGTACGTATGTGATACCCGATCGGACGGGATATGCCTTCACTTTTTCCTTTAATTGTAAATACTTAGTTCTAATTTTTTTTTGGCCTTCAATTTTTCATTTATGAAGAAGGGAAGTTCGAAACATTTTCGGTAAGCATTAGGCAGTGCCACGCATGTCACTTATGTCGTAACAATTTCCGATATTTATTAAAAGCAAATTTTCGTTTCATCTACGTGATTATTACTATAAACAACGTTGTCCTACTAAATTCTCCAAAAGCAAATCATTCCTATTAGATTAGGAATTTAATTTAAAGTTGATCTTATCTCACTAGTGCTAAAAAAGTAGTATCGGTTTCCGGCCAACGTCAATTATTGTTAAAAGTTTCTCGCTAATCTAAAACTGAAAAATGAATTAACATTTACAGTGTATGGGCATATTTTTTTAATATTATGTAATGTAAAAAAATACAGTAAAATCGGGATTCTCCGATCCCCAACCGATTCCAAAAATTTCAGGCACCCAGCTATTGAATAAAGATTGGACCTAACGAATGTGTATCCACTAAATTGAGCTAAACCGGTTAATGGCTAAGAAGAAATATCCCCTACCTAACATTGAAGGGTTGTTCGATCTCCTTCAAGGCTCATGTGTCAACTTCAAGTTGAACTTGAGGTAAGGGTATTATCAATTGTGTATCCAGAAAGCAAACATACTGAAAATGAGATTTAATACCCGGTACAAGCATTTTGAGTTTGTGGTCATACCTTTTGGACTAACAAATGCCCCACTGCGTTCATAGACATGATGCGCTAGATCTTCCGACCCTTTCTCGGGAAGTTTTTTTTCTTTCTCGGGAAGTTTGTTATCATCTTTATTGATGATATCTTGGTGTATTTGAGGTCTGTTGAAGAACATTAAGAGCGGTATTCACTATGTTTCGATAACTCATTATTGAAAGATCACGAGAAGAACTATCCCACTCATGATTTGGAGCTAGCCGCGGTTGTTTTTCCATTGACAAAGTGGCACCATTATCTCTATGGAGCTATTTTTGAGGTGTTCACCGACCACAAAAACTTCAAGTATTTGTTTACTTAAAAGGAGTTAAATATGAGGCAAAGGCGATTGGTGGAGTTCCTCGAGGACTAGAATTAGACAATTCAATACCACCCCGGTAAAGCTAACGTGGTAGCTGATTCTTTGAGCCAAAAGGCTAGTGTTTCGAGTTTGGAAGCAAGTTCTAGCAAGCTGAGTTCATAGACAATGGCTTCCATGGCCTGTTTGGTGTGTATCTCGATCCAACTGGATTTCAAACAAAAGCTCAATCTAGTGATCTGGAAGAGGAAAGGTTGGTTGCGAGATCAAGGGTTGATCCAGAGACAAAGTTTGAGTTTGATGATTCGGGGTTTTTTTGGTTTAAGACAAGAGTATGCATCCCGAAAAAGCTCAAGCGGATTATACTTGAGGAGGCACATAGGTCCGCGTATTCAATACACCCCGGAGGTACAAAGATGTATGTGATGCCCGAAAATTTCGGTTGTGCAGGTATGTCGTCAGAGAGAGCTATGTGCGCTTTAAAATTATTTATTTATGCGATTATATACTTATTATCATGTTTATATGTTATTCTTGAGATTGTATGAATTATTTGATAAATGTTTATATTTGAGTTTTGAATGTATATACTCGTATGATTTGGAATTTAAACCGTTTGCAATTGAATTTGATCCCGATTTTTGTGAAAATTTGTGTTTAGCACCTTGGGTTTCAAATGGCGTAACTTGAGTTTGGGAATTCAAATTCAAATTCAAATTTCGATACCATCGTTGGACTCGTATAGAAAATACAGATCTAATGAACCAGCCTCATATTTTTCTAAACCCATTTGAATATCCGAAACTTTATCGAAACGTGAGCCTTGCGCGTGACTACCACCTTTTAGCTTTTTTCCAGTATTTGACCCGTTTTAACTTCAAATGACCCGATTCTTGAACTCATTTAAACCTAACTCAACCCCCTATCCAACACTTACCCTTATTTCAGATTTTCTGCCAAGAAAAAAGGAGTAAAACATAGAAAAGGAAGAAAGGAAAAGGGAAATCCGCCACTGTTCACATCTTGGAGATTTTGAGTTCAATCTTCATCATCCTTCAACCATATCAAGAGGTAAGCACATGTTCTTGTTCTCCATATCTTTATGTTCTTTTAAGCCATGGTTTGTGAATTTCGATGATGGCACCAAATGATATTTTTCGAATTTTGGTTTGTGAATTTTGGTGATATGAATTCCAAGAGGTAAGCATATGGTTTGTGAATTTTGGTGATGTCACTTAATGATATTGGAAAAAATAATTTCATTTCTTGTATTTCAGTGTTCAAATTTTTACTGATTAAATTTGAATGGTGAGTTTTATTTTGTGAATTTTGGTGATATGAATTCCAAGAGGTAAGCTTATGGTTTGTGAATTTTGGTGATGTCACTTAATGATATTGGAAAAAATAATTTCATTTCTTGTATTTCAGTGTTGAAATTTTTACTGATTAAATTTGAATGGTGAGTTTTATTTAGTTTATTACACTATTTATAATTATCATTGGGAAGTATGAAAATAATATTATTCAAATGGTATTGAGATATATGAAGTGACACTAATATCAACATCTCGTGATGCCTATCTTTGCCACACGAAAAAAAATTTAAATAAATAATTTCTTATTAGGTGATGAATTCATACGTCACAAAGTTTCCAAAAAAAATTCAAATAAATAATTTCTTATTAGGTTATGAATTCATATGTCACAAAGTGAAACTTTTGAGATGCATATGAGCGTCACAATAGACCGAATTTATTATGAGGCTAATAAGCGTCATAATAGTTGTATTTTGAGATGCTTTAGTAGTCATATATATTTGGGTTTGGTAGTTGGTGTTTAAAACAAGACATAAAAAAGCGTCTCAACCTCTACATTTTGGTGATGATTTCAAGCGTCACAAAAAAGCCAATTTTGAGATATCACAAACCGACACTATATGATATTGCAATGCTGGAATACGTGTCGCCTTTGGTCAGCTTCACAAAATAAAAAAAATGTCACAGTAAATATTTTTTGATGCATTTAGGCGTCACAAAATGGAGCTTTTCTAGTAGTGAGCATGTATTGAGCATGAGAATGAATAGTTAGGTTTAAGCTTCATTTTTTAATTCTTGCTATAGGTTCTTTTTTATGGAGTTTGATGCATGAAATGTGATCCCCCTAGCTGCCTTTATGCATATATGAGCTTGAATTTGAATTATCTGCGGTGTGGAGTGATCCACCATTGATGAACCGTTTGATTTTTTAAGCTTTGTTGGAGGTTTGATGAGCTTGTTGCCTTGTCGTCTTTGCGTGTGCTTGTTTGCTTGAGCTATGAATCATTTTTGGTGCCTTATTTACCTTGTTTTGCTGTTGTTATTTGCCTTTCTGCTGCTCGTGGTTTGAGAGGGAAAAAACAGGGTTGCCTGCAGCATTTTGGAGGAAGAAGGCACGACACAGCAAAGTCAAATTTGCATGCAAATGAGACTTAGCCGAGTCTTCCCTTTTGGCTTGGAGGCTCTCTTGCGCACACGGTCGAGTCTCTATTTAGTTAAATAGAGACTTGACCGAGTTTCAGTGCAGCTGTGGTGTGGTCTTAGGCACACAAGACCGATTCCTTTTTTTGTGAAAAAGAGATTCGGTTGAGTCTTGTGTGCTTGTTGTCAGTTGTGTTCGTTGCTTGTTTTCTCTCTTCGTTTTTGCTTTTATTTGATTCCGCCTATGATGTCCCGTTCTTCCGGCCGTACAGGTATGACATCACGAGTGAGCTACGTGCACGTTTAAATTATTAAAGCATGCAATTATGTGAATTAATTATTATTTGAATAATGAATATGCACCTTATGTTCAAGTTTTAAACATTTTAATACTTTTCAAACTCGTTTAAAATTCGTTTAACTTCGATTTCAACTCACATTTTTGTGACAACTTGATATGCATGAATAACATGAGTGATGAACTCATTTATATGTTCGTTTTATGTTTTTGGACTTGTTTGGTTCAGTAACGAACCATTTTCTTGATCTGGGACTTGAGGGACTAAAACGTTTTTACGGCAACTTGGGTTCTGGGGTGCTTAACTTGAGCTTGGTAATTTAGATTTGAATTCTGACACCACCTTCTACTCGTTTCATAGATTTGGATTCAATGGGACAAGCCTTTTATTTTTCCAAGCTTGTTTGATACTCTGAAAATTCCCCAGAAAATAGTCTTGAGCCTAAATGACCACACTTGACCGGTTTGCCCCTAACATGCTCATTTCTTAACCAAATTGCCCCTAGTTTGAACACACATGCTCCTATTTCATTTGTCTAACAAACCCTTACCCCTATTTCAAATTTTCTCAAGAAGGAAAGGGGAAAATTCTCAACTAAGAAGGAGGAAGAAGAGAAGAGGGAGACAACCTTCAAACCTTGACCATTTGAGCTCATTTTTCTTCCATACTTCATCATCTCTTGAAGATAAGTGCATTTTTGAATTCTTCATCCTTATATGCTTCCTTTCATCCATGAAATTCATGATTTGAACTTAGTTTAATTAGGATTTAAGAAAGAGCATGAATAGTTAGGGTTTAATGCGCTTTTATGAAATCTTGTGTTTCCTTGAAGCATTTCTTGATTTGAAACTGAATATATGTTCTAAATGACTCCCTTAATGCATGAGTGAAGCTTGATTTTATGGTATTTGCTTTCATTTCATTTCACCATTCTAAAAATGCTTGTCCCACATCGGAAGAAGAGGAGAACGAAGCCTGCCTTATAAGTAGGTGGATACCTCTTCCCTGTTGAGGCCTTTTCCTGGGCTGGTCATCAGTCGGGAAGAACAAAACCGTGAGGGAAGGCCGGGGTATCCGGATTGCCCAAAGCGGACAATATCGACAGGCG
>JBBMKE010000001.1:5115944-5131015 GCA_037834125.1 Lippia alba | reverse complement strand
ATTTAATATATTTTTATATATAATAATATATATTTATTGAATATATATAATAAATATTATACTTTTTTATTAATTTTATATAAAAAATAATAAATATATATGTAATATTACATAATAATAATGTATTTATATATATATAAAATAAAATATTAGTTTTTAATTAAATATACCAGGTCGCGAGTCGACTCGGCTCGTGTGCATCCCTAATCATCACCCAAATTGAGACGAGATCGAAGCATCCGTAGCCCTTAATCTGATTTCCAATCCATAAACGCCACCGCATTCCGCCGCCTGAAATCTATACAACTACACTAATATCATCTTCCCCCTTAAAACCCCTCTACCAATTTCTCAAAACCTCCCCGATCGGCAGCCTCCTTCCGACCGCCGGCAGTCCACGTTCAGTTATTTCATCCTTCGATCTTACCTTCCAACGCTTTTGCTGGTTTCATAACACGATTTTCAATTTTCACGATTCAACGAGATTTTTGGTGATGAATACAACAATATGCATGTGTGATTTTGAACGTGTGAGAATCTGTGTCGTACGAGGGGCAAGTTGTTTTTTTCTCATATAAATAAAAGTTTATTAGTTGTCAAAGTGCTAAGGAAGAACAAACTGATATCAGAGTAAAATTATATATTTCACCAGTCACCACTAATTAGTTTCTCCTGCTAATTGAAGAAAAAAAAGTTATCATGAATATCAATTTACAAATGAATTATGTGTTGACCGTTCAAAAACAAGTCATAAATAACTTATTTGTCACTTAAGAATGATGTGTGGGTTGTTGTGAGAAACTAATTAGTGTTTACTTAAAGTCAATTCAAGTAAAATTTGGTGAAAAGTCCTACCGAAATGGGTTAATTTGCAATTTTTCAAACTTGTAAGGTTAGATTATATAATATTTTCATTTAAATGAGGACAAATTCTAATTACTCAATCTCACAAGGAGAGCAGACCGTAAAAAAAAAAGACTCATATTTTAATAATTGTAATTATCTTATCGAATTCGATTGTTGTTATGGACCGAGAAGTTAATTATTGACTGGACCGAGAAGTTATAGATGTGGTTCGACAAGTGAAGATTGTGAATCCACTTATAAAATTGTAACAAATGTGTGAATCAATTGCGAAGCGTTGATCAAGGCTGCTTATACGAGAATGTGGTGAGCAACAAAGAAACATAAAAGAATTGTTCAATAATAAATCACATTTATACTACACCCACACTCATATTATCAATAATAGATGGTACAAAGTTTCAAAAAATAAAATTAATAATAGATGGTATAACATGTTGCAATAAAAGTCGCCAAGCTGCAAAATCAATTCCAGCAAAATTTAATGACAATCAGATGTAAATAAGAAAAAATATTGGGCAACGCCCTAATTTCACACAACATGTTTATGTCTTTCAATTACACACAATTTTGGTGTGTTTATAACTCATGAACTTTCGCGTCATTCACAAGAGTCAAGCCTTCTAGCACGGGCTTTGGCCCACAAAAAGTAAATGCATGCTATCGCATGAGAAAGCCTGTTATTCGCTTTGAGAATGTAAACGGGCCCTTAGTATATTATACTCACTAACTTTGTCAAAAGTTGACACTTTAAAACTTAATCATATATAAGATTAGGTGAAAATGATGTTACACTTACAAATACTTGCAAAAGCAAAAATCTTTCTTGTTGGCTCCTCGCCGTGTGAAAGGCAATATGTATGTCTCTTCCATTAGTTCAGTTTTTCAATAATCTCTCATGTTGGTATATTTTATGGAAATTTAGTTTGAGGTCTTAGGTATATAATCTTCTTTAATTAGAGTTAAAAGCTATCTTTTAGTGATTAATTTATAGATTAATCAATTGCTTTTGCTGATCACCTAATTAACCAATTGCTCTTGCTAATCTTCTTTAACTTGCTAGGAGCTTATTTCCATTCTTTTTGTCTCATCATGTGGTGTTGTGTTTGCTCGTAAGCCTGCGGCTTCAAGACTTTCACTACAACAAAAACCATTTAATATGACACATATATTGTGACACTTTTTAAAAGTGTCTTGATAACCCATCAATTGAGACACAACATAATTAGTGTCACTATAAAGTAAAATTATTTAATATATTTTTATTTAATAATAATGACTTTGAGCACTCAAATTTTGGCTCCTAAATTTAGCGATAAAACGAAACCCTTCAAAATCCCAAATCTATTCTGAAAAACATAAAGCCTTCCCTCTTCCCCGTAACCCCCAAAGCTTGACCCTCTATTTTCCCCTTAATTCCTCAAACATATTTCAGATTTTGGCGCACCAATGCCTCTCTGGAAGAATTACTGCGATGTCGATGCTCATGGAAGTAAGTATTTTCAGATTTTAATGAGCCCATTTCAGATTCTATTTTGGTTTTGTGGGTTCTCATTTTAATGCAGAAAATTCCCGTGGAGAAGACCTGCTTGCAATTTGATGTTGAGGAGAATGATATAAATAAGGTCAAAGGCTCACAAATTCACAATAGCTTTAATCATTATTGTTTATATTTTAAATATTTTTTTTTATCTTGTGGTGGTTGCTCGAGATGAGAGATGATGTTTCAATTGTTCATATACAACAGATGTGAAAAGTGTGAAAGTTTGAATATTTAATATCTTCTACAACTCCAAAATTCAAGAGTATATATATATTTATTTAGCTATGGGTTCTCTTTGTAATCTGTTGTTCCGAACTCGTGATTGCATATTTCAAGTTAAAATCATAATACTATCAATTTAATTGCTAAAATTTTCAACTTTTCTTGGGGGTTTAAGTTTGCTGTTCCTTTTTAACTTCCTGCTATTGTATACTGAAGTGAGTTTTCTTGCATCCCTCTGGTTTTAGTTATTGAGAGAATTCATAAGACATAGCAATCAGAAGAGAGAGACTGTATCATCTTTGTTAGAGGTATATTACTACCTTATAAAATATACAATGTGGTTCTCCGTACTTGTATTCATTAAAGGCAGTTTTGTTGTCAAATCATTTACCAATACAGGTGATTCAATACATACAGTTTTGACAAGAAAAGATATAAAAGTAGGATTCATATGTATTGGAGTTTAGATCCCACTAAGCTGATGCCATTAGTAATATCTCGAAATCTGACTCAATTTGTAATTTAATGCACTGTTGATATTTGTTGAATATCTAGGCTACTGCAAATTTCCCTTCTTGTATGTAGCTAGCAAAACGACTTCTCTTTTAAAGTGGTTTAAGGGATGAAATATTGTGTCATTTAATTATTGCTAACTTTTGTATTCCATTTTGTCTTATCTACGTGAATGTCATGTTCTTAATTTTTTTCATTTGTTTAATATTCATTTGAAATTACTTGTTGTCTGGAAAATTAGTTATACATAGTTCTGACTTGAGATGTTGCTTTGCTACTGAGTTCTTATGTTGCATATAGTTGCTGCATTTATGAATTAGAGCATGACGACTCTATTTTATTTCATTGGTTTTTTTTTTTTTTTATGATTGAATCTTATAGTTCAATCCAGTAGGTTTGTGTAAGATATGTTGGTTTGGAGGAGAGAAGGATGAACGGGTGAATAGATTTATGTTATCAATATTTCTAATTTATGGCAACCTGAATTTCACTTTCATTGTGGCTGATTTCCTAATTGTTTTTTTCTTATCTTGTGACAATAGGTGTCTGGTTTGAGATAAATTACTTCTAATCATTTGGATATGGAAAGCTACGTCATAAGTGTATTTGGGTATACCTATGGATAGATGACAACAGCAATGTGGAACTCATTGAGAAGATATATATCGCAGGTTAATATAGCAGTACTTATTGTATTCCACTTCCAAATAAATGTCGGTGCTGAATTTAAGAGTTCCCTACTTTTGCAGAATTATGAACATGCTACTAATTATATCTTGCTTATTTTCTTCGATTTGGGTAGTGATGTCTTCTATTGCAGCATTAGGATTTAAATGAAGTTTTTGCAATTATAGTCTGATTTGGAGATGGTATGTTCTTGATTTGGAGATGAAATGTTTTATAGTTGAGGGTATGTTTTGAGTAGCATAATTAATGATATTTGATATTTCTGGTGATTGGCTGTTGCTTTTTACTCAAATGTTCTGATGAGGGTATTCCTCTCGGATGGTTCGAGATCTTCACATGATAGTATTATATTCTTCAATATCCTCTTTGTTTTCTTGCATCTTTTCAATAATGAAAACCATTATAAAGTGATATATTCTTCTTGGATATGAAATTCTTATGATATTTAGTGATCTTCCCTAGATGAAATTGAGATTATTGAAAACAAGAAGTATCAGAAATTATTTGTTTTACCTTGTCTTTATGATTAAGTAGTTGATTGATGAATTTGTTCGTCTGAAATTAATAATTCACCTTGTAATCTTTGATTAGATGTACATACATTCTAAGCTTTGATTAGATGTACATATATCCTTGAAATTAAAAATCATTTTGACAACAAATCCTAACATAGTGAAAGCCTCAAACATTTAAGTAATTCTAAGCTTGGGTTGTCACTTGACACTCATGATTACAATCTAAGGCTTAACTTTGTTTCAGGTAAGAATTAGGAAATGAAGGGAGAACCACGAAGCTGCTCCGTCCAAATGTTTTGGTGAGTCCTTCACATTTTTTCCTTTCTAGTCTATTGTGGAAATAATAATAGTAGATCAAGTTTAGATAAAGCACCACTCAATGATGTTTAGAAACTTGGTTTAGCACAATCTTTTTTCACTATATAGTTGTTTTATAAGTATTTAATTGATATTTTAATTCTTTATAAAAGTGATTGAAATTTATTTGAGCTTTTGTTGTCTATAATAAATAAAACATTGATATGCTAACTTTTAAAGAAATAAGACAAGTTGTTGTATTTAAAGATTAGAGTATGACGGCTCTATTTTATTTTATTATTATTTTTTATAATTGAATCCTTTTATTAGTTTTTTTTATAATTGAATCCTTTAGTTCTTGAACTTTTTTTCTTTTAATCGTTGCATCCCCTAGTTTATCTTGAGCAATGCGACAGATTTGTGATTGGTTTGTTAACATGTCCTTCTCTTTGCCTGGATGGAAGAAACAATACTTATTCATGATGTGGGTACTTCACAACTTTGTCTTTGTATATGTATTGGAATGAAAAATATGATCAATGTTGTTCAGAAAAACTTACTTTAGGAAATTTAGTAGTGACTTTGGCAACTTGGGTGGTGTTTGAGATATTTAGTTATACTCTGCTCACATTGGTTTCAAGTGTGTTCTTGCTCTTGTTTACCACTCTGTTCTTATGGGCAAAATCAACATCAATTTTAAACAGGCCTGCACCACCTCTCCCACATTTGCATCTATCTGAAGAAATGGTGAACGACGCTGCAGCTTTCATTCGTGATTATGTAAACTTTGTGCTCTCTGTCTCTGAGGACATTTCTTATGGAAGGGATTCAAGAATGTTTATTAAAGTGGCTATTTGTCTTCTGATGATCTCAATTGCAGGAAGCTTCACTGATTTGTTCACCTTAGATACACTTACCTTGTTGCGGGTCTTATAATTCCAGCACTTTATGAGAGGCACGAAGACTGCATTGATGAATATGCTTTGATTTTGTACGGAAAACAACATCAGTTATATTTGCGATTTGATGAAGAGTGTCTCACCAAGATTCATAAATGGATTTTGGAGAAGAAGAAGCTGAGCTGATTGGACATAGTTTTTTGCTGTAAACTTTGTTGATCTTTGTAATTTACTTTTTCTCTCTTTTTCATTGCTTATGTTTTGAGTTTGTTGAGAGAAAACAATTCATTATGTAAATCTTATTGTTTTTTTGAATCTGAGTAATAGAAAAGATGCAAGTGATTTTTCTTATGATGTTATGTTGCATAATTTATATAGATTGTAACTAGTTGTGGTATGTATTTATTAAATACAAAATAAATTAAATATTTGCATTCGATAAATTTTAAATTATGAAATAAAAAAATATCATAATATCTAGCTATGGTGACACTAATTTGTGTCATATATGTTGGTAGTTTTTGTAGTTGAAAAAAGATTATATGACACTTAAAAGTGTCATAATATGTATGTTATTGTGATATTAGAAAGTGTCACATATTTGTATTTATTGAGACACAACAAAGTGTCACGATATCTTTTAGGGGCACCTTCCTACGTGACACTGTTTGCTAGTGTCACGAAAACTAAAGTGTGACAATATCCATTTGTGGTGTCACTTTGCAGTGTCACAATATGTGTTTTTTTAGTAGTGGTTTAAGGACTAATCGATCACATCAATGACTCATGAGATATTTTCTAATCTGAAAAACTTTACTTCTAGAAGTAAATACTACCTTTCTCATTTAGGAGTCTTCTCACATGCACAGGACACCTCAGTGTACTTATTCACTATAAACGAACACCCTCATGTATCACGCATGTATCAACCCTAAACTTTACAACCCATGAGACAAGATGATCCTTCTTAAGGGCGTGATCACACAAGCAAGCCTCGAGTGATTCAATTTGACACTCCCACTGTCTATTTGATTCATCGGCTGCGAGCAATTTCTAATCTTAACTATTTTACTAGGGCTAATTTCATGAATCATTTCGCCAAAACGATTAAGTCCATAAGCTTGTTAGATTTGTGGATTTCTTATACATGCACAATTAAAAGCAAACATACAATTAAATAAGGGCATATAAAGAAGTGTTGCCTTATGATCAAATCAGTTCGTTCATTACTCAAAGATTTTTTGTGATTTACAAAGGAAATGCACTAAGTGGATTAGCATATCGGTTTTAGGGCACTATTCCCAACATATGACCACCCAAATCAAAGTGATGGTAACCCTACCTGTAATCTAGGTTACCCCTGATCATAGTTTCAAAGGGAAAAATAGGTCACAATATGGTAAGTATGGAATGGTCTCATATGTAGTAAAAGATAGTTAAGTGGGTTGCATCATGAAAAGGTTGAGCTATACTCTTAACAAAATGTTTTACTTTTCGCAAAAGAGTAATCGAGAAACATTTTACAGATGTGAACTAAAAGTGGAGCCGCTTCTTATAGTGTTGTGGTTAACTCTCTTAGAGGTTCATAAAATGGGATATGGCGTATGACTTGATTAGCACTACGCAGCGAAGTGCTTGTTGTGCGAGAAAGAACATGTGTGTCTGTGATAACTTCAATCGCATCATAAAGAAGTTGAGGTTGTATCTGCGGACACCATCAACTTCGGCGTGGTCTTAAGTTATTTACACTAAGGAAACTTCAATGTTCGTCACACTTTCGTTTAGACATGTAATCTTTAAACAACACTTGATCAAAAACTTGTTTGGCGAAAGAGCAGTTTTACGAAACAAGTGGGGGATTGTTGAATAGTATGTGTCTTTAGTATCCCGCATTCGTATTTAAAGTGTCATTGAGAATATCAAAGACATATAATAGGTGTTTAAAAAACTGAGACTGTCAGAGTGTCAAATTGGAAGAATACTGAAGCATGGACAACTTTATAAGCTAAAGTGTTGACAGTGTTAAATTTGTGGAACTAAAGAGATGACTGATAGGCTCAAGAAAGTGTATCAACTGCAACCTTAAACACACTTACCAAAAACTTGGGGACGATAGAAACTGTAAGGATAGGTAATACCCATATCTATCTAATTCAGTCCAACAAGTTTCTCACACATCCGAACATAACCATTTGAATTTTTATGGAGATTTCGTAAACTTCCAATAATTTACATGTAACTTTTTTAATTAATCTTTTATCTATTTTTTCTTTTATACATATCTTTGCTCCCTTATCTTTATTATCTTTTTAATTTTTCCATTCTTATTTATTTTTTAATAGTATATCCAAATTAGTGAGTTAAGAAATAAATTATGTATGAAATTTAATAAATACTATAGCCGTTTTATACTATTAAAATTCTGATTTATTTAAACTTATTTCACGCATGTATTATGTATGCTCAACTGCTCATTTTAAATAAAGTAATGAGTTCGGTGAGAAGGGTGAATGGTATTTCAATAAAATGTGCTCTTTTTAAATGAAGTAACGAGTCCGGTGAGAAGGGTGAATGGTATTTCAATAAAATGTGCCGTATAGTTAATGTTTTTCAGAATAAAGTTTCGAAATGGTATAAGCTTCTATAGAGTTTGAGTGAAAGAAATTTGCTTGAACTAAATACATACATTAATTTGGAATATTTTTTTCAAAAAAAAAAATTGGTATAAGCATGGGCAATTAAAGTAGTGCCTCTTTCACTACATGACAAGTAAAAATTGGGTACATTGTATCTTCCTATTCACACATTTTGGAAGTATCCCAACATTATTTGAAATAATATTATTATTTTTTCATAGTCTATTTTAGGGTTTTTTTTAATCAAAATTAATTTATAAGGTAAGGATGGTTTACTCTATTTTTTCATTTCTTTCCCACCTATGTGTAAACTTTAGGAATGATTTTATAATTTTGATAATATATTCAATGTAATAGTCATACAACTGTCAGTGATATAATTGTACTTTTATAAATTATGTTGGAACTTTAGTCCGAACAAAATTTATAAAGATTAAAATATAATTTTTTAATTTATATGAATTACGTTGTAATTAGATTTAATAACAGAGTAGTCAAATATAATTCTTCATATATATATATATATTACAATTCTATTTACAAATAATATTATTTAATGTGAGGAAGAGAAGGCATCTTAGAGAAATGTCTTGTAGTAGAAATGGGGGAAATTTTCCCAAAAAAAAAAAAAAAGAAATGGGGGAAATAGCTAGTATGAGAGACAGAGAGAGAGTGCAATGCTTGCTGAGTGCTGACACGCCATATTAAACTATTAAAGCCCCTTAATATTTAACTCTGTTTTTTCCCCTCATTAAAGACAATTAACATTTCTTTATTTTTCACACACACGTACACCAGCCCCCTCTTCCTGCCAGCCCAAGCACTATTCACACACAGTCCGCACACTGCACATGAACTCTCCATCTCTCTCTCACACTCATACGCAGCCAGAGAGACACATAGGGATAGTTCTAAAAATATTAATTTATTGGGTCGTATTGTTGTATCGAATACTAATTTTTGATGAAATAAGTATTTGATACATAAAAAATTCACAAAAAAATCTATATTGTTCTATTCATATTATGTCGTGTTCGTATAATCGGTTGCACAGCATAGGACACATATGATCTCATCTTACACAGAATTAGCCAAGCACACACTGTGCTAGCTTCTTGAAAAAAAACACACGCAAACACATATCTCTCTCCCATCTCCCGATACTATCTCACAGAGCACGAAGCACCTCTTCATTATTCACCCTTCCCCAACCAACCCACATTACTACACACACCAAAAACACACACATGCATCCATGACTGGAATCTTGAGAAATCGATTACCAACTCTTCTTTGCTGCGGTGGCTGCTGCAAATCTTCAAGAGAAGAAACTAAATAACCATTTTTTTTTCATTAAATGGGGTGTCTGATATCTCAGCTCGCAGCCAAATTTGCTTTCTTCCCACCGACGCCGCCCACTTACCAGGTGAAGAAAAGGGACGATGGCAAGCTGGTGGCCGTCTCGACGATGTCGTCGCTGCCGATAGCCATTGATGACTCTTCTCTGGACGTGTTGTCAATCCAGACCAAAAGGGGCAACAAGATTGTGGCTTTTTACTTGAGGAACCCGTACGCTAGGCTTACGGTGTTGTACTCTCACGGCAATGCAGCTGATCTGGGCCAGCTTTACGACCTATTTGTACAACTCAAAGCCAATCTTAGAGTTAATCTCATGGGGTCTGGTTTTTTCTCCCTTTTGCCTTTCTTTTTGCTTTAATTGGGTTTTCCGAGAAACTGGAAAATTGAAAAAATAAAGTTGGAATGTTGCTGATCTCCATGTCCATTTTAGCTGGTTCAGTTTTTGCTCTTACTTTGCCATTTTTCCTATTTTCTTTTCATTTTTAGGCTAATACTTGGTTGTGCATATGTAGGTAGTTGAGGTTGGAAAGTTTGGTTCTTTAGGGAACTCTTGGGTTGGTTTGAAATTTCTAATTTTCTGGTTTTTGATGTTGCTCAAGTAAATGGGAAGTGGGTTTTGTTTTATTTTTCAATTTTGTAAATTCATTATTTGGGCTGTGGTGAAAATTTTGTTGTGTGAAATTTGTGGGTTTTTGTGTTAATCGACAAGGACGTGCATTTACACACGCATCTTTCGGGTTTGGCAGACCCTTCACCTTTTCCAGCTACCTTTTCCTCTGTAAAAGTTTAATTGGTTTCTTTAAGGAGACGGGGTCCCAAGATTTATTGTCTACTGTGTGAAAAAACTTTTATGCTTCTGTTTTCCAGCGTGATGGGCTTAGATCTGAAAATCTTTATGTTGTATGGCGAAATAGTGATTCGGGCTGCAGCATTTTGTCAATGTAGTTGTTCATTGACTGCTGGAGTTTCTCAAGCTTTTCCCAATGGATAATAAAATCTTCCTTCAATGAATAATAAGATAAAGTATAAATGCTGGTGCTACTCCTTTTCTAATTTTCTTGCTTTCAATGCTTGTAATTTCCCTATCTTCCTTCTGTGAAAGTGATTTATTTTAAATGGGCAGTATTCTTTTTTACCTTTTCCTTTTTCTTTATTGTAAAACTTTAATGGAGATTAATGTAATGGTCCCAGTTCTTATAATCTTTTTGCATGTGTTATTCCTTAAATGACTCATTTCTTTTAATTTGGCTAACTTGTTACGTCTAATTGAGTTGGTTCTGATTATTCTATTCTGCAGATATGACTATTCTGGTTATGGAGCTTCTACTGGTAAGGTAAATCTCAATGTTCTTAACCTTGATGATCAGTTTCCATCTACTGTTTCTCGTTTTGACTTAACTTTGATGATCAGTTTCTATCTACTGTTTCTCGTTTCGAATTATCTTAATTTTTTTCTAATTAAATGTATGAAACATTGTTTTCTTGATATGATCCAGCCAAGTGAATATGACACCTATGCTGACATAGAAGCCGTATATGAGTGTCTACAAACTGAATACGGTATTGGCCAAGAAGACTTGATATTATACGGGCAATCCGTTGGAAGTGGGCCCACATTGCATTTAGCTGCTCACTTGCCAAGGTTGAGAGGTGTAGTTCTACATAGTGCTATTCTATCTGGGCTTCGTGTTCTTTGTCATGTGAAGTTCACTCTATGTTGTGATATTTATAAGGTCAGTATACTGCTCTTTATGGAAAATTGTGTATGGGGTGACATGGTGTTGCTTCAGGTTGTAATTTGACTATTTTATGCAGAATGTGAACAAAATACGGAAGGTGAAGTGTCCTGTACTCGTTATACATGTAAGTGATTCTGAAATCTCTTAAGCATTTAGTTTTGAAATTTCAACTAATAAAATAGGATCCAAACATTCATACATGCAGAAGTAATTTGGAAGTTAATTAGGAATATAAAGGCTTTGTAATTGTTACAGAAGAGAGCGTTACTGTAAGGTGGAAATGAGTTTCAAGGGAGGTATGTGTAATTTTGAAACATATGTAGGAACGTTGTGTCATTTTATATAGTTGGGGCGGGGGAGTGCTGTAATTATTGCATTAAAATATTAAAAGTTTCATATTAAAGTCTTGGATGTTTTTTTGACTACTGAGCTAAAGGCTTGTATAATGCATGATTCACCTGCGGTTGTGGAAACACCTTCACATGAATTTGTATGGTGGTGTTTTTATTTATTTATTTATTTTTGGATATATTTTGAAGCTAAATTGAGAAAGTATATTGTATTTCGAATGTTGAGGTTAAACTGTTGATTCTCCGCATAGAAAAAGATTTACTAGACTCAGTAGAGGTGTGTCCTATTATAAATGAGAAACTGCTGCGGGCTGCAGCATAAAAGAGAACAACTTAGTAATTGTGATCAGATTCCAAAATTATATCATAAAGTTGATTAAGATTACCCGGAGCCATCGACCTTATTATGATTGCCCAAAGACCTTACTTTGGGCAATTGTATTCGTCTTCCATAAAACAGATCATAATATTGAGTCAGCTAACCAAAATAATTGTTCTTGTCTTCTCTCTGATTACCGTATTTCATTTGTTCATTTTCATCAACAACCTCATATAAATGGTGTTCATCCACCTAATGACCTAAAGCTGTGTCCATACTCATACATGACAGAATTAGGTGAAAAAATTGTGAAAAAAATTATGGAGTTTTTGACCTCTCTTTGACAAGAGTTGCTAAACATTAAAGTCGATACTAGTAACATTGTATTTTCTTGCGAAAAAATCCTTTGTCAGATTAAAATTTCTTGTGGTTATTAAACTCAACTTTGAATTATAATTTGCAACTTTTTGACCAAAGTAGCAATGCTCTTGAATAATAATAATTACATTTTTTTCCAGTTGGTAAGGAAAAGTCGGGATGATTAGGATGATAGAAACTTGAGTTAATCATGTTTTCCCCTATCCTATGGGTGTCTCGAAAAAATCTCGTTTGACACTTTTCAAACAGAAAATGAAGTAAGATGATAAACTGCGATAGTTGGAAACCTTTAGGTGGCAAAGTGTTTATATCCCTTTAATAGTTTTTCACGGATTGATGCAAATTTCTCTAACAATCACTTTTCATGCAAATTTTCAGGGAACAGAAGACGACGTGGTGAATTTGTTGCATGGTAATGGATTATGGAAAATGTCGCGAGAACCATATGACCCCTTGTGGATCAAAGGAGGCGGCCATTGCAACTTAGAGCTCTACCCGGATTACATTCGCCACCTCATCAGGTTCATTCAAGAAATGGAGAATGTCACTACTTCAACTCGGCTCATGAAAATTCGCTCTACTCTAAAGCTGCAGAAAAAATCCAAGTTCTGTTCCTTATTTTCTGCTAAAAGCTGTTGCTCTAAACTCAACATCAGACGGCCCAAGTGCCCTAATCTCGGATGCATTAAATGCTGCTGCTGGTTGCCGAAACGTCCAAAATGCCCTCAATGGAGCTGCAAACTTCCGAAGTGCTGCACGAGCTGTTTTTCATGTCTTTCGTGTCTCTCATGTCGGTGCAGGAAATGCTCTTGTAGGGTTATGGTTTGCTCGTGTTTGTGTGCTGCTAAATGTTCTTGCTGGTGATGGTTATATGATTTTAATGTGGGTATAGGAAAAAGAAAATCATTTGGGCTAAGGGATTAAAGTTCTTTGTACAGATTTGGATAACTTGTTAACTTGTAATGGTGCGCTAGGTATGTGATGTTTTTAGTCGCTTTAGATGTTTAGATTTTAATACAGTGCATTATTGTTATTGTTATGTCATTAGCATTACTGTTATTAGTATTTTTGTTTCTAAATAGTGATTAACTGTTGTAATTTCTCATCTTTGACGACATATCGTGGACACACGAGTGTTCGTCTGCTATTTCTCTTGCCTTTCACGTCGATGTTTGGCCTGTAAATATATATAGATATCGACATTTGGCCTGTAATGGAATTTGTTAAGCTGCAAATAGATACTTAAATGGAATATAAACAACGCTAATGATTATGATCGAGGAGAGGTCAGCCCTTGTCGTTCGGGTGGGAATTTGGATCACTGATAAGTACTTTATTGCAGTTGAGACAGGGCTAAACTGGTGTTGCAATCTTTGGCAGTTGAAATGGCACTGCAAACATCGGACCTATCTGGAGTTTGAAGCCTTGATGGATGAAGAGATATGTGAGATTGGTTATAGTTCAATTCTTAGTTGCAGGAAGGGTCCAGATATTGACATCCATTACTTGCACGTTTATTTGGTAAGATGAAGATGGATTAAATTAATAATCCTACTTAAACTTATATTTATTAGTATTTTTGCGAGTTCGGGATTGATGACATGGCCTGGGATGATATTGGATAAAAGGTTGATTATTCATTCCACACGGCCACACTCCCCCATTGGATGACTAATCCACCATCATATCCAACACCTGATCCCATCATTCATCAATCCCATCTCATCCCAACTAACAAAGTAAACGCTCCATAATTGAATTATGGTCTAGATATCAAACACAAGCTTAATATTCTTGGGGGTAATGAGTACTTGGAACCTTGCAACGAAAAATTTGAAGTTGATTCTAACAGAAGTTGGCTGGCGACACTGCAATTTAAACTTTGTTTTGGGTCAACTGATTGGTTGATTGATGTAATGAAGTCTCCGTATTTAACAGCATGGAGATGGGGAGCTGGTCCTGCGTGGTGTTGTCTAGCTCCAGGTGAGGCTCTGATCAATGTCAATGGATATCTGTTGCAAACTAGCCTTTATATTTTGAGAGGTAACTGGCATGATTTGAGACGTAAGGCTTTTATGGATGGTTTTAGACACGCTTGGTTTGAGCCTCAAGATGGTTGGGGCAGCCTATTTCAGTGGCCTTTTAGCGCTGCCAATCCTTTTGAATTTCGTTTTGATGTATTTCATTAATTTTCCTTTGTGAACATTTGTGGTCGTCATTGTTTGAGGGGGTGGTCCTCGGTAAAGACCTCGATGGGTTGTTTTAACCCATCTTTTATCCAAAAATTTAAAAAAAAAATGGAATATTAAAAAAAATTTAAAACCTCAATATCTATCGCACACTCAAATTTATTTAAAGAGAATATCATTTGCATCTTTTTTTTTTTTAACACACGCTTCCAAGCGGCCAAAAGTATGTGAACTCGGGTCATTATTTTCAAGAACTAACTTTTTAATCACTTGGACCAACCCCTTAAAACATATATTATGTGATTCTGGTTTTAGACATCCGAAATACAAAGAAAAAATATATTATAATAGAAAACTCGATCCGTTTAACATCTCTCCTTTAAATATTGTTTGGACATCTATTACTCGTACTCCATAAATAATCTATGATGCATGGACACGGACACGGCGACACGGACACGATACGACATGGACACGGCGACATGGATTTTTTAAAAATTTTAGGACACGACACGGCTCCGACACGGCTATATTTTATATATAAATAATATATTTTATAAA
>JBBMKE010000001.1:5095436-5115844 GCA_037834125.1 Lippia alba | reverse complement strand
GCTGATGTTGATTATCAGCCTTGTATTCATTAATAATGAATAATGCAGGTTTGGCTGTGCATGTTTTCCCTTCCCTTCCCTTCCCTTTTTTTTGTCTTTTGAGTTTTTTTTTTGGTCTAGGGGTTAATATTTGGGGCTCTGTTGCACGGATGTTTATAAAGATATTAATTTTGTGGTGTTGTGCCAAGAAAAAATAATGTCGTCAGTTTCGGTATTGTGCTCTAGCCTATTCCTAATTGAAGGAGCAGATTATATTGTTATCTTGTCATTTAGGTTAATGTAAGTTTGTTTCATTATAAATTTATACAAATTTATTGAACAACTTCATAATAATTTTGTGTATTTATTTGATGACTGATGATGGTTAGTATAATAAGCTGTTCTTTAATTTGGGTTATTGATGTATGAGTTTATAATAGCTCACTTTCCAATAAGCACAAAAAGGTACCTTATATTGTATCACAAAAAAATACACAGATTTCTACTCTAAAAGCATGTAAGAATATTTGATATCTAGCTAATATATTAAGGGATAATTTTGAATACCTCTTGATAGTTACCTTAATTACCAAAAAAAAAAAACCCTTAAAGTTGACAAATCAGAGATAGAGTGTTTCATATAATTAATCGAGGTGTTTTTTGCTGTCAATAGCTCTCTTATCTCCCAAAAGCTTCAGCTGTCTAACTTGGCCATCTTCTCGAATTATTTCTCCACAGTTTTTTGCTGCTGAAAGTAAAGGAAACATGGATTATGATTTAACAAATATCACATGTAAGAGGGAATGATGATGAGGGATCATATGACTGACATGTACTGAGATTTAGCCTAATTACGCAAACTTCCCCTCAGCCCCCTGAGGTTTGAGAAATTACAAATTGTTAGCCCTGGAACCATTACTGATACAATTCAGGGCATATGTGTTTTGAATAATGACAAAAGAATATTATTTGGCACATTTTACAATACAAAGCTTGGACTAATTTCATATGTTTAAAATTATCCTTGAGTCATTTTGAATTGTCTTCATTTCAGATTTGTAAAGGGAGATGACCGTTGGAACAGTTGGAACCTGAACACTCAACTTGTTGCCTTGGTTCCTGTGCATCTAATTTGAATTGGAAGGCAACGGTCATATTGAGGCTTATAAAATAAGACATGGCTGATCATTTGAAGGTTGAACTCATGCAATAAAACTTCTTTTTCCTCCAGCAGTAGCTGTTGGAAGCACGTAGGGATGGTGTATATCTTCTAATTGTTAGGCTTGTAATGTATGGAGAGGAGTGAGTGAGCCATTGAGTTCCTGGAGCTTGACTGCAGTATTAGTAGTTCCAGGCGCTCATGTGTGGATTGACCTATGGTACTGGTACCAGACGTTTCAGCTTGTTTTGTATTATATATCAAACCTTCGTGTCTTATCTTTAATGGATACTCTCTTCAAAATCCTAAGCATAACAACCTTAGGTAGATGATAAATCTCAAAGGTTCGTGTTTTCACAACCAATGGAGCCAAACTTCTCTAAATCATCTTGTGCTTAAATGCTCTATCTTATTGTTGCTGACTGGTACAAACCAGTGCTACCGATACCATGCTCCACGCGCTCAATTTCTAACGCTATTTTTCACTTATCTATGGCAATTGGACTGAACCTATCAATTGTATTTAGACACTTTTAACTAACATCGGGAAATACTTGGTCACTATTTTGAATATTTGATATATATAATAACGTTCATTTACAGAAATTGAGGGATTAATTAATTACATTCGGCGCAAAAGTTTTTACTAGGAAAAATGTATATTAGAACTCGAAATAGGAAACGATCTGGATCGTTTCGTTTCATCCATGCATTAGGCCAAACCTCTAATGCACCGACACTTCTAAAAATATCATTTTGCCGTGTCGTGTCGTGTCGGACACGCGTGTCGAACACCTATCCGACACTCCTCACATGGAAAATTAAAAAAAAATCCATGTCACCGTATCCGTGTCCGTGTCGCCGTATCCATGCATCATAGGGCCAAACAATACTTGTTGTGAAATAATTTCTTTCTTATTTCAAAATAACCAAACAATACGAGAACAAATGTTGATCATTTCATGGACATTATGGGATGAAAAATCACCATTATCCAATATAATTTCGATTATATCATCGATCCTCAACTTGTAAAATTATTAATAAATATAAATTTAAGTAAAATTATTAATCTATTTATCGTTAACCCTACAAAGTAAACATCCCTTAAAAGATCGAAAACTCGGAATAAATAATAATCTCAAAGAATTTATGTGTTAAAGTCCACATTATAAGATAGGTAGAGAGAACAATACGCAGATATATTTTAATAGATAAATACTCAAGTATATATTTGTACTTATGGAAGAATCCAATGAAGTTCTTTGAAAATATTTGAGCATATCTTGTGCTGGATTAAAAGGGAATAACAGTCCAAGGATCTGAACGTATAGCTGTATATATCTATCATGCATACATATTTGGAGAAACGCCATGTGAAGAGGGCAGATGGGGTTTGGAATTATGATAATGATAATTTTTGTCTCGACATAAAAGTATGCGTAAAATTATTCCTCTTCTACGCAATATATATCCTCTTTGGGTCTCGTTTGTTTCGTGATAATATATGAAATACTAAGACATGTTTCGCAGGTATTATTAAAGGATTTAAAAAAAATCTGTATAATTTTAGCTATTATTGTAGTATAATAGGTGTAAACAAGCTTACAATCGTTTTAAAATATAATTGTTCTGATCAGGCCTATGGACCCATCAAGATCTGATTTCAAGGTTCAGTTCGGAGCGATCTCAGTGATTCAATTTGTCTAGAATTAAAAATTGAGGAGTAAAAAGACGTAATATGATAAAAGTTAAAAACAAATCTAAAATAAATCACAGAAACATAATAAATTGGGATACAGATGGAAATGGAGATTGACATATATTTAAATAAGAGGAGAATGTTATAATCAAGTTTACTAAGAAAAGGGAAAAAAAGGAGTAAGAATGTTCGAAAGAGAAGGTATCGGTAACTATTATTGATTACTAATTAAATATCAACTTTTGAATAAATAATTCACATCTATTAGTATAGTTTTACACAAATTTTTAAGAATATAAACTATTATGTATAGTTCTTTTTTTTTTTTTGAAAGAATTATATATAGTTCTGATACAGGTCATAATGCATGATGATTGATGGAGAAATAGTTCAAGTTGTTTTCAATTGTGGTCTTGACTATTTATCCAAGATTATTGTATGGTTGTGATAATAAATTAGGCATGGCAAGCAAGCGTAATTATGGTCCTTAACATGGATTTGGTCTGGTGGGCCTATATATTACTATAGCGTCTTAAATTAATTTGTTAATTTTGTAAACTCACATGGATGCCATCGTACCCCAAAATTTCTAAATCTACAAATTTTTGTGAATATATGATAACTTTTGGTGTTATATTTTTAAAAATATTATTTTATTATTTGGTAAGTATTAAAAAAATATGTATCATTATATTTGTATGATATCATGTTCGTATCTATATCATTTTTTTAATTTATTTGATTTAGGTTAATTTTACTAATTTAGATTTCGTTCCATCATTGTTAAAGTTGAGTGGCGTGTTCGATATTTACAATACAAAACTTTTTAAACAATTTTAGTCTAAAATGTGATATTTGATTGGAGATATCTTGGAAGGATGAACTACAACAAATTGAGGATGAAAATTTTAGTTTACATAGTAATATAGCTTTTAGGGAAAAATAATTTTTGTCATCCGAACTTTGAGCATTTTTATAATTTATTATCCAAACAAACAAACCACCATCCAATCTTTACATTTACAATAAATCGCCATCTAAACTACTTTCTTTTTTTTTTAAAAAAAGAAAATTAACACGTGGCGTGTATATAAAATATACACGTCACACCAAAATCACCCTTAGATGACAGTTTGTTACAAATGCAATGATTGGATTGCAGTTTACAATGAAAGTTTGTTTGGATGGTAAATTGCAAAAATGCACAAAGTTCGAATGACAAAAAAAAAAATTCTTTAACTTTTATAATACCTGTATTTTGTGAAAAAAATAAATGACTGATGATAAATTTTGTTAAAAATATTGCACTTAACCTCTAAATGAGTATAGCCAATCTCCAAGGGTAATATGAGAATAAAAAAATAATTGACCAAAGTTAACTGGGGAAATTTTGGAGTTTTCATTCAAAATTTTGTCGATCTCAGCTATTTTTTAACAAAATTGTGGTTAAGCGTAATTTTTTATTCGTGAAGGGTGATATCTGTAATTTAACGTAAAATATGATGATTTGTAATTACCCCGTTTGATACGAGGCTTAGGTGAAATTAACCCGTTATTTTATTTTCTTCTTAATTAGAATTACGTACTTACATCTTATGTTTTATGAGAGATCAGTATATTACAACTCTTAACGAGCTTTTTAAAATTGTTAAAATATCGAACCCTAGGGAATTATAATTAGGAAAAGTTATATCCAACTATCCTGTACTTAAGCCTAATTACAGGACAGTCCCTATTCTTTTGAATATTACAATGTAGTCCTATATTTCTTGTTTTCATGAAATTCATTGACGAAATTTGTAAAAGTACACTTTTTTCCCTGATGCTTTTATGAGTGTTATATCTAATATATGATTAAAAATGCAAAATCATCCCCAAAAGTTTACAAAAATTAGGCCTAATTAAAATATTAAAAAAAATTAGGGACTCAAATATAATTTCTAAATAATTATGGAATAAGTTGTAATTAGATATAAATACAGATTAGTTGGATGTAACTTTTCCTTATAATTATAGGTCTGCCCCTCCCACAGATTTTCAATGAACATTTTATGAAATGACCGTTTAGCTCTTAATTATTTCAAGAGGTATGAAAAAATATTCTGATATATTTTAAAAATGATTGAAAGTATGAATTGTAACATGCCGATCTCCAGAAATACATTGGATGAAGGCATAAAAGTTGAAATTCTTATCTTCCTAAATTCTAGGCACATGAGTGGTTTTTTAGTATGTTTTACGGTCAACACACAATACAGAATAAACCAATTAACTATAGGAAGATTTGGGTGCAGGGCTTTTGTCGCAATGATAACTTTGTCTAGTTAATTAGCATGCTTGTGGACATGGGTAACATTACTATATTAATAACCATGTTTTATTTTGCCTTATACATGGAAACACACACTTTGACCATAGTTTATCTCAAGATGTGCATGCAAATAAATATGAATTCAAAATTGATGAGTAGCACCGTAAGAAGTTTTTTTTTCTGGACTATTTTTTTCTTTAAAAGAAATTTCAAATTTGCAGTTTATTTAATATTATTGAAATAGTTAGGGAAAAGAGTTTGATATCTTATTTTGGTATATAACATTTTTATATTTGTGACTTAAGTTGATTAGACTTTGAATTTATCTAAGCAAGACTCGAGTTTGAATCTTATGGATATAAAAAAAATACGTTGGGAGATTGATGGACCCAAAATACGCTCGCATCCCCACAGTACACGTGGTCCGATCGCAGAAGACTTTCGCCACTGCTCCAAGGCAAGTTCACCAGAACGCTCGGGTATGTGTGGCTCGAGACCCTCGCCCAGCCCTATCCTCGTAGCCAACCTCTCTTAGAGGCAACCCTCCCGTGAGGATCCATCCCTTGAGAGTCAACCCTCGGGAAGCCATCGCTCATGGCGACAACCCTTCGCTTCCCTTATCAGGGGACCTTATCCCGAGCGTCCCTATGCTCGCGTGGTACCGGGGACCCCCTCTCCCCGATCAAGGGATCTCGTTCGCCTAACCACCTCTGACACAGTGGTCGGGCATGACGGCCCAAAAAGTGATAGCGACACGTACCTATCACTGTCGTGCCCTCACATTTCGACACGTGTCTAGGGTGACACTATTCCTGGACCACAAGGTTAATTTTACTTAACTGACCTCACCCTTAAACTATAAATAGAAGGACCACACTCCTTCTTCCCCAAGAGATCTTCTCTGCGGAAAACCCCCCTCTCTCCACACCAAACACTGAACTGGAAAACCCCATTGCTGCATATTCAAGCTTCATACAGCTTCACTTTCCTCACTAAGGTGTTACCCTAGTTGGTAGAATCCATGCTCAACAGGAACCCAGTTCCTGAGGCCTTTCGCCTATGATTGTCTTCCCTTCTATACACACACAAATAGAGAATGAGTTGGTGTTGAACTCCTCTTAAACCAAATCCGACACCATCAGATATGATTTTATTTTATTTTTTAATTTATTTTTTGCTATACTATTATATTTGACTCATTTAATAATTATTATTTTTATTGATATAAAAACTTATTTAATATAATTGGCATAATTATTTAATTTGATTTTAATATATTTAGCATTATTATTTCATTATTTTATTATAATTAACATATATTAACCGTCTTGATATGCTAATTATATTAAAACTAAATTTTTTATAATTAATAACATTTAATTAATTATTAAATGAGTTCTACGGTAATATCATAGTATAGATATAAATAAATTAAATTAAAAAAAAGCAGAATCATATCCAACCAAATAATAATAAAAATATAAAAAATACGAGGAAAAAAGACAAACAAATATATGAAAAAGATTAGGGTGATGCGAGAGAAAATGAGAGTTAATTAAAAAATAATATGAGAATAAATCAAAAGATTTTTTTTTGAAAGTCCGGGTATAAAAGAGTTGAAAACACTAACATATATTAGTATAGATTAAAAAAGAAGAATTCCTTGGTATCGAATCATTCTGTTTATATTTATAAACTTTAAAAATAATTTTATAATTTTGGTCATATAACACTTATAAAATTATCAGGGGCATAAAATTTACTTTTAAAAATTCCGTTAAAGAATTTAAGACCAAATAAAACCTATAAAATTTAAAATAGAATTTTTAAATAATAATAAAATAGATTATAATTAAATCTAAATTAAGAATATTCGGATATAAATACCCTAAAAATATAAAATTCAGACGAGTTTCAAATTTCAATGCAATGAATACGTTCAACACTTTGAAAAACCAAGTTTGTCAACAAAGGACATAATTACTAAAAGAAAAGAAGAAGAAAAAAAAAAGGAAAAACAGTGTGTTCTCCGTGTAAGAAACCCACCCCTGACCCACCCTCGCTCCCTAAATCCTCGTCGTTTCTACCGCTGTTGTCCGCGCTCACAATCTTTTTCCTCGTCCCAATCCATTAACAATTCATTACAAATTTGAAGTGAAAAAGAGGGAGCAAAACAAATCAAATAGTCCCTTTTAATCTCAAGCACACTAAAAACCCGAAACCCAGAAAGCAACACATCAACATTCCTTTTGCTTTATGTCTCGGATAAAACACTAAAAGCCATTTTTCCCCGTTAAGTTCGTATATCTCAACTCTCAAGGTACACCCATGGTTATGAAACAGATCTATTCTCTTCTACCCCAATTCTCAAAAATGTTGTGTGTTTAATGTACACTATATATATATGTATATTAGTAGTGTGCAAAGATTCAAGCTTTCTTGAGGGATTTCGTGGGGAGAGGTTTTGCCGTCTCCACAGCAATTTTCTTATGCAATCGGCTGCGAATTCTTTATTTTCTTTTTTATTGTTTGTGCGTATTTGGTTGTATGTTGAGAATCTTTATGACTTATCCGAAAAACCCATTTGGAAATCGGAAGGGGTTGAGGACCAGGTCAGAGTAGCCTTGTTATTACAGTTGTAATTTGTAATATTTGCGTACACATGTGGCGTATGCCGTATGCGTGCATTAATATATTAAGTGTATAAAATTTGGTTTTTGAAAGTTTCTCACACGTCTTGGTGAGGCCGTTTCTTTGTTTTTATTTGAATTGCTCTCTTCTTTTTAAGTATGGGGAAGACTGAGTAGTAGAGATAAGCTGATATATATACCTCTGTTTTTCTCTCTCTATGTACCTAACCTTTTCTCATTCATTAAATGTGGGATAAGTGATTTGTTCACACGTTTTGAATTGGTAAATTATGTCTGAAGTACACTTTCAGACGTCTCTTTGATCAGCATATTCTTGGGTTTTGAACTCTGTTGAAGGGTTCTTGGGAGGGATGGTGTGCTGTAATCTCGATTTCGGTAGCTGTTTTTCCGGTTTCTGGAGATTATAGGTACTTAATGTGATATGGATTGATATTTCTTGATGTGTTCTGGGGAACAAGATTTGAAATTCCTGAAGAAATGAAGTGGTAATTATAGTACCTTTGGGGAAACAGAGAGTGTTATGATCTTAATTCTTGCCGGAAGATGTTCATATTTTTATCTAAGCTCTTTGTGCCTGATAGGTTTTGATTGAATTAGATGATCATTGCAGCTGTAGAACAAAATTATGTTAACATGATTAAATTTTGTGTAAAGAACATTTTCTTGGAGAGAAAAAGCAGGCCAGGAACAAAGTGTTCTTCTGTACACAAATTAAATTTTCTTTTTCTGACGTTTTTTCGTGACAACTTTCAGGTTTACTTAGACGAACACAGGATTTTCTATCACAAATAGTGCAAGAATGGCAGGAAGATCGTTCAGACCGTCTGATTCACAACGCAGTCCTATTCCTCCAACTGTAACCTTCCAAAGGAGGACAAACTCAGGCCGGTACGTCAACCTATCACGAGACAGCCTCGATAGTGATATAAACAGCCTCGAATTTCAGGAATACACAGTTCAAATCCCTCCAACCCCTGACAATCAGCCCATGGATCCCACAACCCGGATGGACCCTCCTGCCATTTCCCAGAGAGTTGAGGAGCAATACGTCTCGAGCTCCCTATTCACGGGTGGGTTCAACACCCTAACCCGGGCCCACTTGATGGACAAGGTGATCGAGTCCGAGTCGAGCCACCCCCAGATGGCGGGGACAAAAGGGTCATCTTGCGCTGTACCGGGTTGTGATGGGAAGGTGATGACCGACGAGAGGGGCGAGGATATTCTCCCTTGTGAGTGTGATTTCAAGATATGTAGGGATTGTTTCGTGGATTCAGTTAGGACAGGGGACGGGATTTGTCCGGGTTGTAAGGAGCCATACAAGAATACGGATTTGGGTGTTGGACCCACTGACAGTCAGGGATTGGCTTTGCCAGCTAGTGGTGGTGGTAGTGGGATGTCGAAAATGGAGAGGAGATTGTCTTTGATGAAGTCGGTTAATAGGTCGGGTGTACTTAGGAGTCATTCGGGTTTGATGAGGAGTCAGACAGGGGCCGACTTTGATCATAACCGTTGGTTGTTTGAGACAAAGGGGACTTATGGGTATGGGAATGCAATATGGCCTAAGGATGGAGGATTAGATCATGATGATGGTGATAGGAATGATGAGTCGGGGGAGCCACCAGAGCTTCTCGGGAAGCCGTGGAGGCCACTCACACGGAAATTGAAGATACCGGCCGGAATACTTAGCCCATATAGGTAAATCGTTTCTTCTTGGTTTTTCTCGACTTCTATTTTTTGTAACTGAACAATATTTGGTACTTGTAACATTATGGAATCATTTGTTGAAGTTGTCTGAGTTGTGGCAGATAGTAATGTCTCAGAAAGTTAATTGAACAATTATACTGCAGAACCTCGTCTATACCAATTACCAAATGATCCATGTAGGGGTTATAGAAGCTTTAGGAGAAGCTGAATATATATATTCTTTTGACTTGCTTTTTACCTTATTTCAAGCAGAAGCAGTAGAACAGTGCACTCAATTTCAGCTTTTTTCTGGCTAGAGTAGGAAACATGGTTTTTAAGAGTTGACAAACAGCACCAAGATGTGCCCATAATTTATATGTCTACTACCTACTGCTAACTGTTTCCGTTCCAAAATTTTGTGTTATATGCATCAACAAACATTGTCCATCTCCACATTATAATTAGCATCAACAGACCTATAACATTGCAAGTATCTCTAACAATTCTACCCACGTATTTGCAGGCTACTAATTTTCGTCCGCATGGCTGTTCTCGGGCTTTTCCTATCATGGAGAATCAGCCACCCGAACGATGACGCCAGATGGCTTTGGCTCATGTCCATCATATGTGAAATATGGTTCGCCTTCTCTTGGCTCCTCGACCAGCTCCCAAAATTCTTCCCAATCAACCGCGCCACCGATCTTGAAGTTCTCAAAGAAAAATTTGAAACCCCCAACACTTCCAATCCCACCGGAAAATCCGACCTTCCCGGAGTAGACATATTTGTCTCCACAGCTGATCCAGAGAAAGAACCTCCATTAGTCACAGCAAACACTATCCTCTCCATTCTTGCTGCTGATTACCCTGTCGACAAGCTTTCTTGCTACGTTTCTGATGATGGTGGGGCCCTCCTCACCTTTGAAGCCATGGCTGAAGCTGCAAGTTTTGCAGACTTGTGGGTCCCGTTCTGTCGGAAACACGGGATCGAGCCGAGGAATCCTGAGACGTACTTTGGCCTAAAAAAGGATCCGTTTAAGAATAGGAACGTGCGTTCGGATTTCGTGAAGGACCGGAGAAGGGTGAAGCGCGAGTATGATGAGTTTAAGGTTAGGATCAACGGGCTTCCTGATTCGATACGGCGGAGGTCGGATGCGTATAATGCACGTGAAGAGATTAAGGCCATGAAGCTCAGGAGACAGAATGCTGAAGATGAAGCATTGCTGGAACCGTTGAAGGTTTCAAGAGCAACATGGATGGCTGATGGAACTCACTGGCCCGGGACATGGACAGTTTCGGCTCCGGAACACTCAAAGGGTGACCATGCTGGTATAATACAGGTATTTTGTTTTAATGAGAATCTCATATTTGTGTGATTCCTTTTCTTAAGATTCCATGCTGCATCTTAGGTTTTGTGCACTTATATGATCTCTGAGTTGATGGCACCTAGCCCTCTGTGTTTATGATTAATGAGCTGAGTTATAAAATTTCATTTGCTTTTAGATACAACTAAAAACTTAAGGGGCTGTCCATTTTCTTTTTTAAATTAAACATAGATTTTAATTATACTCCTTTAAAATTTTCTTTTTGGTACTGTTTGTATCTTCCTTGAAGTGCATGATTAGCTGCATCTCTTTTATGCAAAACGAGGCCGTCTGCGTAGTTATTCGTCTTGGTTGTTTCCCACTTAGAGTCTGACATTTCTTGCTCTTACTAAAACATAAGTATAACCTATCACGTACGAGGCTATAGATCTTATTCAATCCATAAATTGTAGGTAATGCTCAAACCACCAAGCGAAACACCTCTAAACGGAACCGAAGAAAGCAGTGCACTTGATTTCACTGATGTTGACATCCGTCTCCCCATGCTTGTCTATGTCTCCCGTGAGAAACGGCCCGGCTATGACCACAACAAGAAGGCTGGGGCAATGAATGCTCTGGTTCGGGCCTCAGCCATCATGTCCAACGGGCCCTTCATTCTGAATCTTGACTGTGACCACTACATTTACAACTCTCAAGCCATAAGGGAAGGCATGTGCTTCATGATGGACCGAGGTGGGGACCGCATTTGCTACGTCCAATTCCCCCAAAGATTCGAGGGCATCGACCCCTCTGACCGCTACGCCAATCAAAACACAGTCTTCTTTGATGTCAACATGCGGGCCTTAGATGGGCTCCAGGGCCCGGTCTATGTCGGCACAGGGTGCCTATTCCGGAGGACTGCCCTATATGGGTTCGACCCACCCCGTTCGAAGGACCACTCCGGTTTCTGCAGTTGTTGCTTTGCACGCCGTAGGAAGAATGCGTCCGTCTCATCCGCACCTGATGAGGAGCATAGGGCTCTGAGGATGGGAGATGATGAGGACGAAATGAATTCCTCCCTCTTCTCGAAAAGGTTTGGTAACTCGAATTTGCTCATTGATTCAATTCCTGTGGCAGAATTCCAAGGCCGGCCACTCGCGGATCACCCTGCTGTCAAGAACGGGCGGCCGCCTGGCGCTCTGACGATTCCCCGTGAGCCTCTTGATGCATCGATTGTTGCTGAGGCCATTAGTGTCATTTCCTGTTGGTACGAAGATAAAACAGAATGGGGAAATCGAGTCGGGTGGATATACGGGTCGGTCACCGAAGATGTGGTGACGGGCTACAGAATGCATAACCGCGGTTGGAAATCTGTATATTGTGTTACTAAAAGGGATGCCTTTCGTGGGACCGCCCCAATCAACCTAACCGATAGGCTCCACCAGGTGCTCCGGTGGGCCACGGGGTCAGTTGAGATCTTCTTCTCGCGCAACAATGCGTTTCTGGCTAGTCCAAAGATGAAAATTCTACAGAGGATCGCATACCTCAACGTCGGCATCTATCCCTTCACCTCCTTGTTCTTAATAGTCTATTGCTTCCTCCCTGCATTGTCCCTCTTCACCGGCCAATTCATAGTCAGAGACCTAAACGTCACGTTCCTCACTTACCTCCTCGTGATAACCCTAACGCTCTGTGCATTAGCGGTTCTTGAAATCAAGTGGTCCGGGATTAATCTGGAGGAGTGGTGGAGAAACGAGCAGTTCTGGCTGATTGGAGGTACGAGCGCGCATCTTGCTGCCGTTTTACAAGGGTTGTTGAAGGTGGTGGCAGGGATCGAGATCTCGTTCACGCTGACTTCGAAATCTGCTGGAGACGAGAACGATGATGAGTTTGCTGATTTGTACATCATCAAGTGGAGTTCTTTGATGATTCCACCTATTACGATAATGATGACCAACTTGATTGCCATTGCGGTCGGCTTTAGCAGGACGATATACAGTGCTATTCCTCAATGGAGCCGGCTTCTGGGAGGCGTTTTCTTTAGCTTCTGGGTTTTGGCTCATCTTTACCCGTTTGCGAAAGGGTTAATGGGGAGAAGAGGAAGAACGCCGACTATCGTGTTCGTGTGGTCGGGGCTGATTGCCATTACGATCTCTCTTCTTTGGGTTGCGATTTCGCCGCCGGCAGGAAGTACGGAGATCGGAGGTTCTTTCCAGTTTCCATGATTGGTTTATTTTGAATAGGACTGAGTACAGATAACAGATGGTATGAAGATGTCTTCATGTTAGCACTTGGTTGTCATCTATTTTTTTGTTGATTTTTTTATCTTTTGTATCTGATCGACATGTTTACAGGCAATGAGGAGGAGAAAGTATACATTCTTTGTGATTCAGAGACATTTTTTTGGTGTAGAATATAGTTTTATTCATTCTTTAGTTTGAGATGGTTTCCTGTATTTTGGTATTGGAAGGCTGGCAATTTTTTATGCCTTGGGATGGTGTTTGTTAGGACCATGCACTATGCACCTATAATGCAACACTTCCTGAAATTATATAAATTGTGCATATTTTCCAAACATATTATTTTGCCATGATGGTATTAATAGAAAATTAATTTTTAGGGACACCAAAAACCGTGTCATATAAATTATAAAGTATTTAAATTCACAAAAAAAGTGATAAAGTTTTTAGATTTTAGGGACTAGTTTGTTATAATATTTTTCCTTTTACTACTATATAGGGACGTTTTACTAGTGTATCATAGGTAGATCGTACAAGTCCTACTAGCTCTCAAGCGTCCTTGATATTTTTATTTTTATTTTTATATGACAATAATAATAGTCTCGAGAATGCTTATTTTGAGACATTAAATAATGATAAAATATGTGATATTTATTTATAAGATATGTATGAGGCTCTAATTTAATTTACGAATACTTCAATACTTCAATTTTTCTTCTCATGTAGTATCGGACACAAATATAATTCTTAACAACACGTATCCGATATAATAAAAAGTATTTAAAACTTTTAAAGAATCCGACATAGCGCCCAATGGGGACAAGGAAAACTAAAAAATTATTTTTTCATTTTTTGCTAAAATGAAAAAAGAATTGTATACATTTACTAAAAATTTAATATGTTAATTTAAATTTTTTATTTCATTTTATTTTAAAATTTTCTCATAATATGGTGACAGGCAAAATGTAATAATATTATTTATTATCACTTTAAATATTAAATTAGATATGAATAAATTTTATTTAAATTTATAATTGATAATTACTTTTATAAATATCTTATTTTAAATTAATTAATAAATATAAAAATGCTTATTTATATATAATATAGTTAGAGTCATGTCGTATCTTAAATTTTGTAAAAAAAAAAAGTGCGCTTTGTTTATATCGTGTTCATGAAAAAAAAAAAAAAAACACTTGCACATTTAAATAAACCGAAGAGGCCTATAAATAAGTCCTTACATATATATGTTACTACATTTTATATTGTTATGATGCGATACTAATATTTATTTTATTTATAATACCGCTAATATTTTTTAGTTATTCCTTTTTTTTTAGTTCTTCAAGTTATCTTCTTTCATGTATAATCCTTTAAGTCATCCAAAGTTAATTAATTATATATTAGATCATTTATAATTTTAATGTGAATAATTTTTACGAAACACTGTTGCACCAAAACTCTACTAATAACTTGAGGAACCTTATTTCATCCGTGGATTATTTTTCTCAAAGTAGAAATCAAAGCAATATAAAAACATATATCAGTATAGTAAATATTAAAAGTAAATTGTTATCATGTTTGCGATGGGGATTAGATTATTAATCCTACTTAAATTTATATATATTAATATCTTTGTGAGTCTGAGATTGATGATGCGGCTTGGAATGATATTGGATAAAAAGTTGATTATTCATCCCATATTCCTCATGGGACGAACAATCCATCATCGTGTCCCACCACTCATTCCATTATTCATATATTCCCTCTCATCTCAACCAACAAAATAGACATGAAATAAGTTTATAAACTAATTTATAAATTGAATGTGGGTTAGCTCCAAATAAAGCTCTTATCTTAAACTCAATAAAATTTGAGAAATAGACACTCGTAATTCCTAAATGATAATTCACAACCGAGAAGGTATTAAGGGACAAAAAGAGCTTGATTGTATTTTCCATAAGCATCACTAAGTACTCTGGTATGAAATAGTTGATAGGTTTCTCAAAAAAGGTTTAATCTTTTGGATTGAATACTGATTTTGTACTATTTTCGCATAAAAATGGTTTTTCTGCGAGAAAAACATGGAGAATGTAGATGAAGGTACAATGCACAACACTAATTCTTTTTGATAATGTAAATTGCTAAATTTCTAATTTTCCCTATCAGGATCTATGATGCATTCATGGACACATAAAACATAGACATTGTGATATTATTTTTCTTTTGAAATTTATCATATGAGTGGTGTATAATATAATTCTTTTTTTAAATTTACAATATAAAAAATATGTTATAAATATCTAACACGATTATAGTACGTAACGATACAATAAAATAATATTTTTAAAAAAATTACTAGTATTATATATTAAGATGCATCTTATCAAATGGGCGTAATTGAAGGGTTGCCCCCCCGCCTAAAGGCCGACCCAACAAAAAAGAAAGATGCTCATATAACTAAAATAAATAAATGTTGGTTTAATTTGTATTTAAATTTCTTAAAAGGCATGCACTTCCCAGTTCCCAATGATTTCCTGGACCGGGGACGAGTTCAACCGCTAACATGGTGAAATACATTTTTTCTTTTAAGAAGTATTACTTTCCGTACAATAATACGTTTACATCAACATTATTTTCATTAAAGAGCCTCAAGATCTCTAGTTTGATAAATAACTTCAATATTCCTATTTTTCAGAAAATGTTTAATTTTTTATTTATTATTTAGTTGGATTTAATATGATCATGTTAAAATTTTGTTAAATACTCAGTTCAATTTGTTTACTACAATAAATTGTTTAATTAACAATTTATTTGTAAGTTGTTAAATAGTACATTCTTATATTTTTTGGGTTTTAATGTTTTAATAACATAAAAATTAATATGTTAAATAATTAATATATCCATTTTTAATAAATTAAACAATTTTTAAAGAGTTAACGGCCGAACAAAACGAGGAATTGTACTTTCTTTAATCCTCAAAATTTTCATAACATTTCATCATGTAATGTATGTCGAAGTAATATTCTGTTGTCCAAACAATTATATTTATTTTATATCCATTTAAATACTAATTACAAAGGAGGACAAGGAAAAAGAAATATGTATGTCGAAGTAATATTCTGTTGTCCAAACAATTATAATTATTTTATATCCATTTAAATACTAATTACAAATGAGGACAAGGAAAAAGAAATTAAAGGATGATGGCCGGTGATATAATATGAAAACTCATGTAGTCGTAATTGATAGAGATGTTTCTAAATGAAGACAACGACAATACATCCATGAAAATTAAAGGGATCTAACCAATGTTTGTATTAACCACAAAATCCTATATAAATTTATACAAACTATGATGAACCAACTGTTGTACATAAGTTCTTTGAACATACTAAACATTACAATAGCCAAGAAAAAAGGAACATAATTGAACAGGATCACATATATATGCATTCTATCACACCCACCTAAACTCTAATACTAACATTATCTCGATACTAACATACACACACTTCAACCTTCGAAATATTCTTATATGAATAGGGTGGTTGATCCACTTAGCCATGATCCGGATCAAATAGATTTTCCCCAGATGAAAAAGATATGATGTTTAAACCGTAATTCGTTGCGTAAGAAGAATATCAGACACATGCATGCAAGAATTTCCTATATGATTCTCCCAAACCATCACATAAACACCTTAGTTCCCTTCCTCCCACGGCGCTGGCGACGGCGATGGCCCCCTCGAAACTTCATCTTTCCTCTCAACCTCCCACTCTCCTTGAACATGTTCTTTTCAGAATGGACTATTACACATTCCGGTGGGGTCACAGGATACCTCAAATTATCATAACAATACGAATAATACATATACTTTTCTCGAACCCACCGCATGGATTCTCTCCCCTCCGGCGTGATGGTTGAGTAGTCTTTTGCAATCAAACCGGCGATGGCGTCTGTGCAATTTGAAGATGGGATTTGGTCCGTGGGGTCGACGATGCAACCCTCGAGAACTAGGTCTTTGAACTCCGTGACGAATGGTTCGTACTTATAGTCAACTTTTGCTTTGCCGCCATTAGTAGCCCAAGACGAAGCATCCCATATGGTTGCGTAGACGGACATTGGCTTCGATGGATAATCCCCTCTCATGGCCGCATTTCGCACTACTTCTCTTATTGGAATCTTGTCCACGTAAAATCTAAAAAAGTTTAGCAAATGCTGATTAATGTAATTGTATTATGAGTAACATGTAATTCATGAACAACGAATTTGTACTTCAAGGGAACACGTTCTATGAGCTTGAATTGAAATGTGCGTTTGATTTGATGAGTTTATTTTCTGAAGAGATGGATTGAACTTGGTTCCAATAAACTAGTATAACAAAGGATGAAATGTTTTATACTTCGTAGTGTGATTGATGAAAAATTTAGAGAGAGTGAGCAGTTAAATATTAAGTATATTAAATATGTCGTTATTATTATTTGTAAGGCAGAACTGAGTTCATATTAGAATTTTCCAATAACTGTTGGTTTAAAGAACTTATAAGTTCTATTAAATTATATGGTTAATGAATTGAAAGAAATGAAAGATTATATAATTACGTTTAATTTAATTATTGTTTTACTATAATATTTCTCTTGAAAAAGAGGCATATACAATAAAATCCGGGATCGGGTGATAGAGGTCATGAGATAGACCATGCGATTTAAATATTAGTTAAATTGCTAAAATATTTGTTCATTAAAATATATAGTTTCAAAGAGGGATGATATCCTTTGCAAGACTTCCCTTCAGATGATATAAAATTTATCATTCATTTCCCTGAGAACTGGTATATACTCTCTCTCTCTGCCCCTTATAATTAATATCGAATCCTATTTTGGATAGTTTCTAAAGATCTTTCATCTTCAGTCTTCTGACATGGTTGCAAATAATAACTCATAATCCATAGATAGGTCATATTATTCCTCTTTATGATTAAGAAGTGTACACTTATCCTCTTCAGCTAAATGTTGTCCTTTGTGTTGCTATATGTGTTTTAAGATTTTCCATTTTCAGAAAACTTCACCGCACACTCAAAAAGCTCATCATTTATTAGATATTGCACCCTAGTTCATCAATATTGATGGAAAGGGTGCGTGGAGGATATATACAGTAAAACTGATGAAACTTACATGATGTTTTTTGGGGTCCAAAGAATGCTGTAGAGATGAGAGCGTTTGGTGGGATCGAACCACATTCGATACCTCTCCTCTCTTCCGTGCGAAACGCTTCCGTTGCCATACATGTTTGTTTGGAACCTCCATGGCTTCCCCTTTATGTTCCCTAAAAACTCGATGTCTAATTCGTCATGGTTCCTTTCAAATGTGTCAACATTTGATGTCTACACAATCATTTCCAATTAATTAATAATTGTATTGCTATAATTTCAACTGAAAATTGCTAATAGGAAGCTATAATTTTCTTAAATCATCAAAGGTCAAATAAGCGTTTGTGCATGAAAGTTTACTTATATTTGCTTATAGGTGTCCTTCCGATGTGTTTGTGCTAATTTGCTAATAATTTGTCGTTATATGAACAAAATTTATTAATGCAATAAGTAATAACTACTAGAAAGAGAAAATCCAAATGTCAACTTATTCATACCATATTGTTTAAATATTACACAAGAAAACTGCTAAAATCTGATGGACTGGGCCAAGCAAGTGTGAACTTTAAAAAAGTTGATCAATGAAATAACAAGTGTAATATATTTGTTATATAATCGCTGACTATCAAGCAAGTCGGGACTGTGAGAGATTCCCTAATCAATATGTATGTACTCCTTATTTTAGACATTTTACCTTTTCTTCTATTTGTATCTTCCTAATTCTATTTTACCAATGTATTTAATTTGAAATCCATTTGAGCTGTACAATCGAATAACGTACTTACATAGAAGGCAACACAAATTCCAGCCGTATGTTGGGAGGGCATCTTAATGCTGGCGCTGAAGAAGCCATAATTATAATATTCAGATGATATAATGCCCGAACCTATACGAATAAAAGAAAAAATAAAAGGAAAAAGGTAAATTTATATTCTTTATATACACATTTCAACTAAACAATTCCTGAATCTGAACATCACCAACATGCATTTTCATAAGACTCATGCATACACAATTTTTCTGGTGTTAAAAAAATATGCATATGCATGATACCTGATAGGCGGTTGAGGAGGAGGTGAACGGTCTTGTCGTCGTGAGATCTTTGGATGTTGAATTTGCTGAAGAGGGGAGAGTACGATTTGTCAAATGTGAGGGTAGTCACATTGAAAGCATTGGTGGTGATGGTGATGCACAAAAGTAAGAGGGAGAGAGGAACTAGGCTTGTTTGTAGAGGACAAAGCATGAAATAATCCATCACCCTTTATAGATTTCGTCTCTTTTTTATTTTAATGGATTTGTTTTCTCTCTCCTATCCAAATTCTCATTGATTTTTTCTTTCTTTTCGAGTTTACGTGCACCACCCAAATAAATAGGATGAATGTAAATAGCACAAAGAGAGAGGAGAGAGGAGAGAGAAGAGAGAAAGTGTGTTCCCTGTATGTCTTTTTATATAGAGATAATTATAAGTAGTAATCTTAGGTTTGACTTAATTACCATTCAAGTTTTATTCGCTGCATATTTACAATGTAATTCATAAATTTTATATTCCGTTTGAGGTCTTGACGTCCGTTAGAATTAAAAGTACTCAGATTTAAAATTGAAGTAGTAGAAGAAAAAATAAAGAAAAGGAAAAAATTTAGATTACTGTTCGTAAAAGTTAAAAGTACTAATGTTTTGTATTAGAATATTATTAATAAAAGTTTTCACCAAAAAAAAGAAAAAAATTAATAAAAGTTAAAATAAGTGTGAGAATATTTTTAATAAAAATTAAAGTACCTAAATTTATAATTGATGTATTGTTCATAAATATTAGAATATTCAATTTTAAAATAGAATATTATTGATAAAAGTTAAAATACTCTGGTTTTAAATTCAACTATGAAAAGGAAAAAAAAATGTATTGCAATCAATTTAGGTGAGCGGAGATTGAAATCAAATAATGAAGTTAGTATATATTTTGTGTACATTGGGTAGTAAACTAAATTATTTTTAATTAAAGGGGAGTTATTATTATTATTATTATTATTATTATTATTATTATTATTATTATTATTATTACTATTACTATTACTATTATTATTATTATTATTATTATTATTATTATTATTATTATTATTATTATTATTATTATTATTATTATAAATGCAGGAATGCAATTTTTGATTTCGTACAGCTTATTGCTTGTCCAAAATATCCTAACGATACTACCTTTAACAATGTTTAACTAAAA
>JBBMKE010000001.1:5079373-5093738 GCA_037834125.1 Lippia alba | reverse complement strand
CAACCAAAGAGGCCCCAACAACCAAACAGGAGGGAATATCCCATCGACTACAATAGATATGACCGAAGGATGGAGGGAGAATACTGACCGCTAGTTGAGACCTCATCCCTTATAGACGAGGTCCTCATGACACGAGCGGGGAGGGGCAAGATCCCCACATCCATCAATAGGTATGACGGAACAACCGATCCCTCGGAGCACCTCAACCACTTCGTGCACCTCATGCACCTTTATGATCACCCCTCACATTACTAGGCAAAGCTGTTTGTTACTTCCCTCGATGGGATGGCCCAGGAGTGGCCAAGAAGCTCCCTGCTCACTCCATCCGAGGGTATGGTGACCTGAATGACGCCTTCCTCAGCTATTTCAATTCAATGAAGGCCTGCACCCGACGCGACAGTTCTCTACAATTTGGTGCAAGGGTCCACTGAAACTCTTAGGGCCTTCATGGGGTGATTCAACAAGGAAGTCTTGTTGGTGGAGTGACCCTCAATGGAATTCGTCAAGCATGTGCTCTTTCAAGGTATCAACATGAAAAGCTATGCGAGCAGACAATTCGTTAAGGAAGTGGCCAAGAAGAAGCCCCGATCTATGCTCGAGCTAAGGGAGATCGCCGACTCCCACTTCACCCTCGAAGATATGTACCAAGCTCGCGAGTGATCATTGGCTAACCCCTCTCCAATGGTAAGGGCCCTAGAGAGGGGCGAGCCAAACAGAAGCAGCCGTCGCAGGAGTCCACCCCCTGCCAAAAGAAACCCATCTCCATCGTGAAGGTATGAGCGCGAGCCCATCCCGCTCAACAGGCCTATCGCAGAAGTTTACTCTATGGCAAATAAGGAACTCTTCAAGAGACCGTCCAAGATGAAGGAAATCGAGACGCAGAAGCGCTTGGGGAAATACTGCGCCTTTCACAAGTAGTAGGGCCATGACACGAACGACTGTTGTCAACTTGAGGCAGAAATACAGAGGCTGATTGTCGGGGGGACACCTCAAAGAGTTTGTGAGGGCCCTAGAATATTTTGACGAGTACTGCACCGAGTGGGCGTGAGAGGGAAAACGGAGCCGCTCGCGCTCAATGACCTTTCCCCGTCACCAATCCGAGGGGAACCAATGGGGAAAACAGAAGGCAAACAAGCTGGAGAACCAGCCTTATGTGGTCATCCACATGATCGCAAGTCGACCCTCTGGGGGAGATTCCAACGCTTCCCGACGCCGATTGGTAAGAAGCTACGATCAGAGTCACAACGAGTCCAAACAGTGTACTCAGTTGATGCAAGCTAGCGCTCGAGTGAAAATGATATTGTAGGCTTCACTGATAAGGACCTAGAACATATTGTAACACCCCGTAGGGTCAGTGAAACCCCTGAATGCCCCATGGTGGTTAGTCTAGACGTTCATAACCATGTTGTAAAGAGGGTCCTTTGTTGATAGTGGAAGTTCAATGAACGTTTTACCGTACTCAACGTTTCAAAAGATGAACATAACAAACATTCCCCTCGAACCCTTCAGAACAACCCTCATTGGCTTTGGGGATTCCGAGCTCGTCCCTCGCGGACAAATACGCTTGGCCACCTCCTTCGGGAGTGCCCCACAGCGCAAAACTTTGAATGTCTTGTATGCAGTTGTGGAAGTGGATCTACCCTACAATATCATCATCGGGCGCCCAGCCCTCGTCAATTTTAAGGCAGTCATCTCCATCTACCATCAAAAACATAAGTTCCCCACTCCTGAGGGAATAGGTGAGGTTCTTTGCAATGTGAATGAGGCCTGGGAATGCTACATTTTGTCCCTTCGCAGCCATAAATCCAAACAAGCCATCCCTCAAGGATCAATGAAAAATACAGTCGACTTTCCAAAGCTCGATGAAGATGGCCCCGAACGTAAGAGGGCTAAGTCGTATATAAAGAAAAACAAGAATAGGGGAGCCAAAGCCGCCGTGAGCGAGAGCCCCCCGGGAGCAGTAGAAGAATCCTCGGAGAGCGATGAGGATCTCCCCTCGGAAAATATGTACAATCGCCTCACTGGGAAGAAGAGAGCGCTCGAAATTCCCTGATCGGAGGTCAGAATCGAGCTAACGGAGAAGTACCTCACTGTCGAGTTGGAGCCTGGTAATCCCAAGAAGACCACACAGTAGGCTCGGGCCTTGACGGTCCAGCACAGATCATGATGATTGACTTTCTCAAGGAAAACTTGGATATATTCGTATAGAAAGCTTCGGATCTCACAGGCATTGATCAGAGCTTTATAGTCCATAGGTTCAATGTGGACCCTGCTTTCAAGCCAGTCAAACAGAAGAAAAGAGATGTCCATGGGTTCCGGAAACAGGTCATTGAGGAAGAAGTTAACAAACTCCTTGACGCCCAGTACATTGAGGAGATCTTATACCCGAAATGGCTCTGCAATGTGGTCGTTGTCCCTAAGAGCGCTAACAAATGACGTATGTGTAATGATTTCACAGATCTTAACAAAGCTTGCCCAAAGGACCCCTATCCCTTGCCTCGGATAGATCAGCTTGTGGATTCAACCGCTGGGTGCGAACTCATGAGCATGATGGGCGCTTTTCAAGGATAATATCAAATCTTCATGGCTCCCGAGGATCGCCCAAATACTTCTTTCGTGGTCCACATGGGAGTTTATTGCTTCTTGGTCATGCCGTTCGGCCTCAAGAACGCAGGAGCCACGTATCAACGTCTAGTAAACCACATGTTTGAGCCGAAAATAGGGAGATCAATGGAAGTATACGTGGATGACATGATTGTCAAAAGCGAGTGTCAGGGTTCTCACCTAGACGATCTCCGCCGTGCATTTAATATCCTTCGACAGTACGGAATGAAGCTCAACCCCTCAAAATGCACCTTTGGGGTTCGAGGCGGCAAATTCTTGGATTACGTAGTTAGCCAATTCAATACCCCACGTTTTGTTTCTTTTTCTTTTGTACAGATTTCTGTATCACCTACTAATAGGAGTTATTATTATTATTATTATTATTATTATTATTATTATTATTATTATTATTATTATTATTATTATTATTATTATTATTAAGAACAAGGCCCCTAAACCAATTAAGGGAGTTATTAATTATAATCCCTATAAATTTATATAAAATAAAATATTTATAAAATATAAAACTATTTAATATTACAAATTTAAAAAAGATACGTCATTTAACATTAAAATCATTACAAATAATATTAATATATTTTTTATATAATAATATTATGAAAAAAATAAATTTAAATTAGTATTATACAGTTTTTCGCAAATTATGTAATTTTTTTCTTAAAAGTTATATCCTCAAATTTTCAAAAAAATTAATCTTTTTTTCAATTTTTCGTATCAGAATGTCGGATACATTTTGGCTTGTGTCGGTAGGGATGTACGAAGTCGGTTTCGATCAGTTTAATGGTATAAAATCTACCTGACCTATTTAGAAAAGTTCTTGAAAACTTAAACCGTTAAGGGTCTAAATTTTATTATAAACCGAGAGGTTTGAGTTGGTCGATTTTGAAAATTTAACGGACGATTTGTCGGATTGACACTTTATAAAAATTTTATTTTAAATTAAAAAATATATATAAAGCATTACTCAAATATCACCAAGTGTAAGCATCAAATTTTGATATTACATCAAAAGCATTGCAATTAGCCAATTACAAACACTAACTAACCCAATCAAAAATGTATTTCAGTAACATATGGAATCTTAAAAAATCATAATTCTCTAATATCCATGAATATAGTTGTCATAATAAAATATTTGCCAAAAAAAATTAAAATAAAGAACAAAAATTATGAAAAAAATATATATGAAAGGGTTTCTTTGGATCCGAAGAGGCAACAATATATTATGTAAATAAGTAAATCTATGAAAATGTTACATAAATCTATTAAAAATGAACGTGGAAAGTAATGGATTCTAAGATACATATATATAATTAATATATATACATGTATGTGTGTGGCGGATGGGTCGGGTATATGGTGGATGTAATCTTTGAGACACCACCACCCGACCGAATCTTAGCAGGTGTTAAGAATTTTGAATAGTTAAAAAACTTCAAATAAAAAATCGATAGATTACGGGCGGATCGGCTTGATTCGAACGGTTTTTGCGGGTGATTCGAGTTTATGTTCACGGTTCATCCCTATGTGTCGGAGTCGTGTCCGCGACATATCCAATTTTTTTTTACTTTTGAATACATTTTGTCATGGACACATGTTGGTACTGTATTAGAATTGTGTCAATATTCGGCACTGCATGAGATAATGCATGAGGTAAAATTTCGAAGTGTAGTGCATTAGGTCAAACTAATCCAAAAAAAAACTAGTCAACTAATTCCGGATTCTTAAAGTCAGATTATTTGGACCTAGTAATTAAAACTCAATACTACTTTATCTAACAAATTGATTAGAATTAAATTATTAATAAAATTACTGCTACACTCTTCTTATCGGCGAGTATCATTACTAGCCTTAAAACATATCAAAACCCAAAATAACAGCCAACAAATGTGAAAACCCTGCTAAATAAAATTTTCCTTGAATATTGTCTAGTTCTCCGCATACTTCGACTTTCTTTATAGAAATATAAAGAGAAACATAAAATCAAGACTTTCTTTCGTGATATACTGATATACACATACATGCATTATTGCACACACAATTACAACAATATTTTCTTAAATAAACATCGAATGTAGACCAATTAGCTATTTTTTTTTTTTGGTTCCACCCACTTAGCTAAAGCCTAAATATGAAACTGATAAAAACCGAACTAATGTTTTAAACAGAGTCCGATAGCAGTGTGATATATTCATCATGATCAAGTATCAGAATCAGACACAGAACATATCAAAGAATAACTGATAAACTTGGGAGGATCACCAAAGCAAGGGAATAACCGAATAAATACAGAGCAAAAGATAAACTATAACTCCAATCAGGTCACGATGCATCGCGGACAACTACTTGCCCCGTAATTTCTAATTCTAGAATGCAACAGTCCTTCACAATGAAGCCTTTCTTGGAATCACGCATATCAGAAAGCGGAATGAATGCATGCCATCCCCTGTTGGTGCCAGAAGATGAAAACCAGTGGGTCGCTGCAAGAAGGAAAATGTAGCTTGTGTTTCTCAAAAGGTATATTTTTGCAATCAAAGAAATTCACTTAATAAACAAGAACAAACATATACTTTCACACTTAATAAACAAGATTGCAATAATAATTTCTCGAATCTTGATTATGCCTCGAAATTTCACAATTTGCTACATTATATTCATTATAGATATTTGAGACAACTAATAAAAGTTTTGCTAAATGTTCTTTTTATCAATGCTTAGGATTCAGGAACTAAGTCCGAGATCACAAGTCATTGTTGCTAGAGAAATTCATTTTATAAACAATGCAAACTTATATTTCCATGATTTCAATTAAATGCATTTATACCTGAAACTTTTGTCGTTGATGCTCATTATATATTCATCACAAATATGAAAACTAAAACCCAGATATGTAATGATATATGATCTTCAGATATGGGTTACATATACAAGTTAACTTAACAGACCCTATATGGTTCCCAGTATATGTTACCCTATGTAAAAGAAGAATGGACAAAAGAATCAAGTTCTAACATCCAATCACCAAATAAAGTTATCAATAAAACTATAACTTACATTTTTTAGCGTGGTCCTGATTATTGAGCTGGTTTTTTATACAAATGCAATATTCTGCTTTCACTTTCTCATTAGGAGTAAAGCTCTTCGCATCGATAAGATAAATGAATATGGAGACACTTCGGCCCACTTCTTTTCCCCGTCCATTTGGAGATAATTCAATATGCCTATGTTCGTGAAGAAAGTTAGTACCAATCGTGAAAAAGAAATGAAAAAAAAAATATGGGGCTAAAAAAATATAGGGACATAAATAGAGATTCCAATTGGGGTAAAAAGATACCATTTGTGACGATCTCCCGTAGTGAATTCTTCAGAAATCCAATGTTGTCCCAATTTGGAGTACCCTGGAATCTTCCAATCACGCTTATGTGTATTACTGATTTCTCGCAAAGACACTCTCTCAGTGAGTCGTTCGCTATTGATGACAAAAACTTCAGTTCCAAAAACACAGGTATCATCAACAAGGAATCCCTGACATGGATCTTTCAAACTTCTCTTAGAGATTAATTTGGAAAAACCCCATTGGGATTTCATTGCACTGAACCGCCGCATTTTTCCTGTTCAAAATTCATCTACAATAGAGTAAGAAAGCAACTCCAACTTATAAGTGTCAACAGATAGAAACAACTGAAGAAGAAGACTTATCAATCACCTCGAAAACAAAGATAGTTATCTAAGATCTGACTATACAGAAAAATGTTGAAAATAGCATTAACCTCCCAACCCACAGGCATTGACGCATTCTCAATAATGATTAGGTACACAGATATATGATCATCTTCATCTTTACTCTTGATCAGTCCATCCGGATGGATTTCGAGTTTCCTATCCAAAATACAACCAATAAGTGCCAAAAAAATCACATGTTAATTAGAAGAATCACGACATAAAGAAACCTTCATTCCAATCTATTTTATCTTGTTTCAAGTAAAATTGTGGAAGAATATATTTCCCAGAGAATATAGGCCTTAATAGATATTCAAACAGTCAAAAAAGTGTTCACTTTTTTTCTTTTCTTGTTCTTTGGAGATATGCTTATAGCACCTCTAAGCACGTTCCCCATTTATTAAGCACAAATCTAACTAAACCCAATTCATTTTAAGTTACTCTTCAAGCAACTACTTAAAATTCATACTTAAGTGTGCCTCACAAAGTGCCAATAACCCCTGTTGTTTATCATGAGGTAAAAGAGGCATGCCATGTTACTTCAATAACTAAATATAACCTCGTGAAAACGAAAGAATCTTGGGTAAAGCTTAAAATCCGAAATAAAATTAAGAAAAAATTACATTTGACTACCTTATGGTAACTACAATGCAATCCATCTTTATTCGAAAATTACAATTTAGTCCCTAAATGTTATGAACCGTTTATGACCCTTCTATTCCGTTAAGGTTTCTATTCCGTTAACGTTTTGTTAGTGTTGAGTTATGCCCTTCTATTAGTTTAATGAATAAAATTACAAATTCATCCCTACAATATACACATTCCAACAAAACAATCCCTAAGTATTACACATATAACGCACTGCAATCCTTGGGCACAAAACCCAACCTTAACGGAATAGAGGTATCACAAACGGCTCATAACATTTAGGGACTAAATTGTAATTTTTGAATAAAGATAAACCGTATTGTAATTACCTATATACACTGGCGGAGCCCGTGTAAGCGAAGGGGGCTTGAGCCACCCTTGCACTCCCACACCAGCCCCTACCCATTATAAAAATAAAAAATAAAAAAAATTGTTCTTTTCCTATGCAGTCCACCCTCCCCAACGGCCCACCTACCGCAAGCCCCAACCCAAACTCCAAAATAAAATTTTCCCCTCCCAACCCACCCTCCCCACAGCCCAACAAGTTATTAAATTTTTTTTAATATATTGAGCACCGAGAATTTTCAGCCGCGCTCTCGACAATTTTTAGATTCGCCCTGCTTATGTAGCAAGGTAGTCAAATCTAATTTTTCCACTAGATCACGCAAGATACTTGAGTGATCATGCAAGATGTATGAAACTTTATTTTGGGAGATATAGAGAAACAGAATGAATGAAGATACCATTTATAGCCACCGGCGTCAAATTCCTTTGATAACAATTTCTGAATCCCATGCTTCGATAGTAAGGAAAAAGATTCAATTTTTAGCAGCAGGTGTGCAGGGGAAGCGTCTCTTGTTTCCATAGTAAATCCTGACAATTTTAGTTTTTTTCAAAAAGCAACAAACAAACCTAGAGTAAAAAACATAGGAAGCACAAAAGATTACGAGATTCCATATTAAAGGAAGGTGGGTGTCTTGTGTTACAGTTGGAATAAAAGTAATCACAAACCCTCATCGTCCGCCGCAAGCACAGACATTGCTCTTGTTCTTAGGAGAGATCCTCGTCGTGTTCCAGCCCCGAGAATTTTTTTAGTTGGATCTCTGATAGTCACAGACAAAGGTCTCTTGGGTTATATAGACTTTTTTTTTAGAGAGAATTTGCTGTCAAAGACGCCCAAATCTTTTTGTAAGAAAATAAGCCTCATTTTCTTGATCTCGAAGAAAACTCAAAACTAAAAATTAATCTGAGGTATATTTCTGTATTCTTAATTTTTATAAATTTATAAATAATAGTATATATAAAATAATTCTACGCTTGTTTAATTATAAATAAATATATATAATTTTAATAATTTCTTATATTAATATATGCAAAAAACGTTTCAAAATATTTTAGGGAAAATCAATAACTTCATAAAAATTAAAAGTAATTATCAACTTATTTCAGCAAATACTCAACTGATTATTTTTTTGTTTATCACTTTGTTTTTCAAACACCAACCTTTTTTACTATTATAATTTTTTAAAGCCTTCACTTGTGTTTTAATATCTACTTATTGAATAGAGTTTGCAAACATTTCCTTAACCCGTTAAACAAGTGTAATTAGCTCCTTTTGTAAAATTAAAAAAAAAAAAATTAGGGATCATTTTTTAAAATTCTAAATTCATTAGACTTTATATTAATAAATTCCAAAAAGAGAACTAAGCCTAGTTCATACTTATCTTTCTCTTCTCGTCGGCATCGCTGCTCGTCGCTGCCTCTGTCTTCGTCTTTATGGTTCTTACCACCGAGCTGAGTTTCTTGAGATATTTGATTTGCATTGTGTAAGTTGTTCTTCAAAGATACTCGTCTAAATTTATAAGAGTATGTCCTATTAATTTAAATTGTTCTTGAAAATTATCATCTTTGATTGTGTAATTTTCGTCAAATAGTAGCAATTAATAGATATTTCTTTTTATAGTCCATTCACTCATTAGTCCACTATCCACCGCTGTTGGACTGTAGGTTGAGTTGGAAAGTATTGGGTTTGATGAATACGGAGTGCAAACGCCAGTGTTTTGCACCAGTTTAATTGTCCAGAATTTTGTCTTTTCTCAAGATAATAACATACTACTATGTAATTTTTGCACACAATTGCACGCATTTGATAATATTCTTATCATGTTCCTTTAATAGTCATCATCCTCCTTAAAATCACACTACCTTATTAGTCGAATGGTCGATTCGACTTTCGACATGTCGATCTTTTTGTTTCTTCAAAGGATCGATTGATCAATTGTCCTTTTCGATGAAGCCAAGTTTAAGAAGGTCGAATAAATATTAAGAGAACGTGAAATATGATCAAATGCGTGCAAATTATCATGTTATTATCTTGAGAAAAGTCAAAACTCTAATCAATTGAACGAGGACAGTTCAAGAAATGACCAAATAGTTGTTATATAGAGAGAGGTTGTACTCTGCAGTCATCAAGCTAAATCCTTTCCAATTCAAGTTGCAATTCAGCATCGGTGGTGGGCTAACCATTGCATGAGTTTTACAAATAAATCTATTAATTATTGCTATTTGGCAATAAATCCTACAGAAATGATAATTTTCAAAATCATTTCAAACAAATATGGCAGATTAAGGATGAAGACACAGAGATCGAGTTTGAAGCCATCAAGAGGAAGCATTGCGAAGGATCGACACAATCGATTACGAGAAAAATGCAAGATATAGACATATTCGAATAATAGAAAATTGTATAGTCGAATCGCTCACACGTTGATTAGCTTCAAAATTAGCAATGCGCCAACATGGCATGATCTCCGGTATGGTGTAGAAAACCCAAGGTCCCCAACTGGTGTATTTATTCGGTGAAATTCATCAACTCGACTCCCCTCGACTCCTTCACCACTACATTTCCAAAACAGAATATCCATCCAAAAGCACAATATATAAATTTATAATCTATGTTTTGTCAAAAATTCCAACTTTGCAGAACTCATATTCCATGCTTCAATCACATCTACAAGGCTTCGACGACCTAACAAATTTACAAAGCTAAAAGAATTTCTTCTTGTTCCAACTTCCCCAGGAACGAAAATCAACAAAAGATGGCAAGGAAATAGTATCTCTAGCCCTTGATAAACGGGTATCTGGATTCAACATAATTTTCCGTGTCCCATAAAAATGATCCGAACGTCACCGCCTCCAACACCAGCATCGTAAGCCCGGAAAATGTAAGAGAAAGCATCTCATCATTGGATGCATCAAGCGACCCATCTTCTTTGAGCGAAATGTCTGGCCTCCCAAACAATGCCTGTGTTTGCTTCTCGATCAAAGATACCGCTTCCTTGGATCTTATAGTTGCATATCTCTGAAGAGTTTCTGCATCCAAATACATAACATAGGATCTCAATTTATATGATTTTTCCTCCTCACGGCCCGAATCCACTATACCTACTCCATCCTCATCCGGATAGATGCGTATCAGAGAATCCGGGTCCCAGAGTTGCTTTTCTGGTTTGGGCTCGTCGAATCTCAGCACTTGATCTTCTTCGCCGAAACCTTCTGGAAGCGTGTTCATGGATCTTTCGAGCTGGTACCTTTCATCAACTCTTCTGAGGAAGTAGCCGTACATGATTGAAGCAGCATAAAGCTTCCCAAGCTTTATTTTGCTGATATCTACAGTGGTGTCGAGGGGGCCCACAACACGCTCGCCGAGAATCAGAGAAAGATGGCTAATTATCATCTCGAATGCCTCGGGAGAGTGCACGGATTCCAACTCCTGTTCTTGATTTGGCAAATCAACCCTCCCCGTAGGATCTGAGGTGGATGATATTTTGGGGATCATGGATATATGATTGCTGACAAATCTTTGAACAATCAAGCAATATATGATATCCTCCAGTGTTTTTCTCCTTTCTTTCTCTTTCACTTCGGCTATTCTCCTGAAATTAGTAAAGATATTATAATCCCACTGGAACTGCATGGAGCACAATACCACAAAGAAGTTACAAACAGATACATAAATTATCCATCTGAAGCAACTGACTGGTAGCAAAACAGAATCTCTCGATTTATACTTATGGCAAAGTACATTTAATTTTCGAAATATGGAAATTTCAGAAAATATAAGCTCTCTTTAGAGTAGCTGTCATTCTAGCTCTTGCCTATTCCTAGGAAGTCCAAGTTAGTTGTTGTTCTCCTAGATATTTTCCATAAATCTAAATTTGCTTCTGATTAGTACTTGGTTGTGATATTCCACACCTAATCCTGAATATATGTCCTCTGCACATGAGATCCTGAAAAGTACTACTAATAGATTCTCCTGCAGTTAGAAATTATCACATCCTAAATCCTACATGAGCAATGGGGCCTTCCCCAATGATGACTAACTCGGTCATATCTTTAACCAATACCCATAGTTTCAGCGAATTTATGAGCCAGAAATAAGAAAGAATTCAATCAAGAAGCGTCAACATTCTTACCTCTTTGGGAACTATTAGTTGCTTATTCTAGTGTAATTTCAGCCAAGTTTGGCTTCATCTCACCTATTGCATACTATTTTAAAATCATTCAAATGGATGAAGTAGATTTTTTTAATTTCAAACCATGGAAGCAATACATGTTTGTATAACATAGCAAAGCAGATTAAATTTGATACCCTTTCAAGTTTTGATTTGCAAGCAAAAGCATAGCCACAATTATTTTCATCCAATGATTTTATCTTACTCAATTTCTTAATTTTATTGTTATCAGGATAGTCAAATCAATTAGCAGCATCTTTCCAGGTTCCTACTTTCTACAACAATGATTATAGACTTTCCAATAATGAAAATTTTTTTACGACTATATTCAAGCATGACATATGCTACTTAATAACATGTTCCTTGCATAATGCAAGGTCGTTTGTTTAGAAATGATAAGTGGACTTAAATAGTTTTCAGAAATTCTGTTGCAAAAAATGGAAAGTAATACAAATTACAGCTAAGACTCTTCTTATTTTATATCTAATTTTAGAGCTTGTGAAGAATGTTAGATTGTCCACCATATCCCAAATTTCAATAAGAAGAAAATCTTCTAATCTTTCTCCAGCATCTCTTACTTCAGAATTATTAAAAAAAAGGAAGGGGAAATTAGGACAAGTAGGGGATCAATCACGTTTCTAAAAGTTCTTTCCATATACTCCCCGAACTCTTCCAACCACCTTTGTCTATCAGATACCATGATAATGCCTAATCCTGTCTACCCCATTACGCCAACTTGACGTTATCATCTAGTTCATTCAACCCCCTTTCCAAGAGTGAACCCATAACTTCGGGGATTGAGTCGTGAGCCCTGAATCAATACAATGACTCAGATATCTGACGAGAAAACTTCAGGAAAAAAAATTGCTGTTGTTTGACAATGCCAAACTTCATTGAAACTTACTGTATCCAATGCATAAAGTAAACCTTGAGCAGTTGACCTTAACATCATATATATGGTCAATGAAGCTTAGAACGAGAGTAAATCAATGATAATTTGGGGTTCACATTTGACTCAATGAAGCAATTAATAGAATACTTACTTATAGAGTAGGAGCTCTTCAGATGATGGAGGAGTTTCCTTGTTTTCAGCATCCCTTTCGTTCTGAAGATTCTCAAGCTGCTGCTCAGCAGTTGCCACAAGCAGGTGTGGATGGGTTTGCAAAATTTGGGACAAAAGCTGACCAACTGGAGACTCGAGCTGAAGAGGAGCCACTGGAATCAAGTTACCACCAGAATTTCCAGAAGCTCTCACCATGAAGCCTTTTCTTCTTAGCCTCTCAAGACCAACCTCTAACTTGGGACTAGAAAATGAGCAACTCTATACATGAATTGGAACAGAGATAAGAACATATAAATTTGAGGGATAGAGAAAACATGTAACTAAAGCATATTTAAAGTCAAGAAACAAAGCTATAGAAGTATGTATTAAATATTTTAGCATAAATGCCATTAGAATTCACAAACAGGTTCATGCTGTAATATTTAATGCAACACTCAATAGCATCTAGATCAACGTCCTTCTTGGATTATGATAGAAAACCTTGAAGCGCAACTGCTTCCATAACAAGTATTTCAGAATCTGCTATTTAAAGGCTATAGGCAAACCTCATTAGAAAATTTAACAAATTCTTCGGGGATAGTTTGCCTGTAATGACACCAGAGATGATTTGCGCGATCAAAAACTCTAACCTTACATTTCATGAACTTCTCCAAGGATAATTGGAAAAAAAAAAAACACACACATTCATTTCATCCATCAATTGCTCATGACCTGCCTCACACATTGGGTGGCATAACAAGAAAAAAACAAAACTCATCCCTGTAACATGAGAATGGATACTGTGTCAATTGTCAACATTAGAAACATCAATATTACAAAATAAACAGAACCATTTACATTCAGAACTCACTTCACCGATTCTTATGTCCAGAGTTCGGAAACTCAAACCATTATTTCCGTCAAACCAACAGCCATGAAATTATTTCGATTTCGGCCGAATTTCAATTTCGCCATGCTTCCGCTAATTACGGATTACCAGAAATGTCAGACCAACATTACAGACTCTACTTACCACAACAGCACAATAAGTTCAAACAGTGAATATTCAAAATACTCGTTCGTACACCATTTTCTGAAAAAAGTAACAATGGCAATCGAACAGATACAATTAAAACTTACTTTGGGGAGTCCAGCTGAGAGAAAACTCTTCCCGTCGAAAAAGGAGCTGCAACGCTTCACTTCCAGCGACCGGCAGCCGCAGGGCGACGGGAGAACAACCGAGACGTCAGGTAATACGCCGGAAATTTGCATCATCAGTCTCCAGAGTCTGAACAACAAACTCGATTCAATAATCAAAATTGATAATCTGTGGTGAACGCACAGCTGAGAGTGAGAAACCGAATTGCAAAATGCTAAAAGCACTAGTGAAGATTTTTTGCGTTTTTCACTTTCTGTTTTTTGGGGGAAGTAATTTTCTGTATTAATGTAATGACTAGTGCGGAAATTTGAAAGGCTAACGTTGAACCGGATAATTGTGGAATGAATGGCGTTGCCAAACTCTATGATGCTCCCTAGTCCTTTACAGGGGTGTGCTTTGAGCCGAGCCGGCTTGTGAGCCGCACAAGTCAAGCTCAAGTCTGCTCGACTCGAGATCGGACGATGTCAAGTTCAAGTCAAGTTTGATCGAGCTCGAGTTGTGTATCAAGCCAAGCTCAAGACTATTTTTTTTAGGCTCGCGGCTTGCAAGCCGGCTCGCAAGCTTTTATATGTATATATAATACAATGACACATTAGACCATATAATATTACTAATACAAAAATATATTCATAACATACACTCAAATGTTTAATATAA
>JBBMKE010000001.1:5052189-5079273 GCA_037834125.1 Lippia alba | reverse complement strand
TGGAGTTCGAAAAACTATACCATCTGCCTTTCAGATCCGGTATGGTGGCTACAAAGGAGTTGTGGCTGTTGATCCAAGTTCATCAATGAAGCTGTCATTGAGACCAAGCATGCTAAAGTATGACTCAGATAATAGAAAACTAGATGTTTTGGCATGGAGCAAATATCAGCCTTGTTTTCTAAATCGCCAGATCATCACACTTTTATGCACTCTTGGAGTGAGGGACCAAGTATTTGAAAAGAAGCAAAGGGAAGCTGTAGCTCAGCTAGATGAAGTTCTTGTAGATCGATTGAGAGCTCAAGAAGCTTTGCATTTGATGTCTCCAGGAGAGAATACCCTTATTCTCAAGGAAATGTTGAAGTGTGGTTATAAACCCGATGGAGAACCATTTCTTTCAATGATGCTGCAAGCATTTCGCTCATCAAAATTACTTGATTTGAGGCTGAAATCAAGAATTTTTGTCCCAAAAGCTCGACAAATGATGGGATGTTTGGATGAAACTGGCACTTTGGAGTATGGCGAGGTGTTTGTTCAAGTTTCTGGTGCTAGAAGGAGGGGTTTCTGTGAGGAATCTGTTGTGTTTGATGATGACGACTCTATGTGTAAAAACATTGTCATAGGAACGGTTGTTGTGACTAGAAACCCCTGCTTGCATCCTGGTGATGTTCGTGTTTTGGAAGCTGTTGACGTGCCAGCATTGCATCACATGGTGGACTGTGCTGTTTTCCCCAAAAGAGGAAAGAGGTAAACTGACTGAGTTTCTAAACCAACATGTTTATTAAGTATATATTTCTACATGGCACGATGTGGCTAACTCCTCCTTGTGTGCTCTGATCTGTCACTGGCAATCAGTAAATCTAAGCCCCAAATCTTAATTTGCTAAGAGAAGGTCATTCAGTCGAATACTCACTCACTCGATAAATGATTTTCTTGAAAGAGTATTACTTATTTCTGAAATAGGGAACTGCATAAGGAAACCCTTCAAAGAATGATCATGTCTCATTTGATATCTTACAATTCAACCCTTTATTTTTGCTTCATAAAACTTGTTTTTAAATTTTTTTCTAATAACAGACCACACCCAAATGAATGTTCTGGAAGTGATTTGGATGGAGACATATACTTTGTTTGTTGGGACACTGACTTGATTCCCCCATGGCAAGTCTCACCAATGGATTACACTGCTGCACCAAGTTCACAACTGGATCATGATGTGACCATAGAGGTATTGGTACTCTATTACATTATTGGATAATTACAGTGACGTACCCTGACATTTGACACAGTTACGCAAACTTCCCTTGAGGTTTGAGAAATTATAAAACTACTCGGTCAAAGAATTTACACTTACATCTGCATGGATGTATTTTGATGATTTCAGCTCTATTTCTTTATAAATACCCTATTTTACCATGACACTTACCGATCAATGTTTGAGTTTACATCCATGACTATATAGCATGCGTTATACCAACTCTTACAGTATACTGTCGGGGAGGTTTCTATACATAGGCCAAACCTTGGGTATGTAGGTGTAATTATCCCTACATTTTTGTAACCTCATTTGTTCTGAATTCTTTATGATGCACTGAAAATTTGAGTTGTTATTGTATAAAAATATCTATTGAATTATGATACTTTTACATTATCTTTGTACTACAGGAAGTTGAGGAATACTTCGCCAACTACATTGTGAATGATGGTTTAGGAATAATTGCACATGCTCACATTGCATTCGCTGACAAGGAAGCATCCATGGCCTTAAGTGAACCCTGTTTGGAGCTTGCTAGTTTGCACTCAATAGCAGTTGACTTTCCCAAGACCGGTGTCCCTGCTGAAATCCCACCTCATTTACGCGTAAAAAAATACCCGGATTTCATGGAGAAACCCGACAAAATCAGCTATAAATCAGACAGTGTTATAGGCAAGCTATATAGAGAGGTGAAAGAGATCTCACCACAGACTGCCTCCTTCACATCTTTCACCAAAGATGTGGCAACGAGGTTCTATGACAGCGATTTGGAAGTTGCTGGATTCAGAGAATACATTGATGAAGCATTTGAGTACAAAAGAGAGTACGATTACAAGTTGGGTAATTTGATGGATTATTACGGTATCAAGACTGAGGCTGAAATACTGAGTGGGGGTATAATGAAGATGTCGAAAACATTTGACAGAAGAAAAGATGCAGACGTCGTTGGTGTGGCTGTGAGGTCGTTGAGGAACGAGGCTAGATCCTGGTTCAAGAAAGGGAATGATGATCACGCGTATGCAAAGGCATCAGCTTGGTATCATGTGACATATCATCCTGATTATTGGGGTTCTTACAACGAGGAATTGAAGAGGGATCACTATATCAGCTTTCCCTGGTGTGTGTATGACAAGTTGGTATGGATCAAGAAGAATGCTGAGGCACTGGCTTCGATCGTGAGGCGGTTCCACGCTGGTCCTACTTTCAGATGAATATCAGAACTCACTTTGCTTTTGATGTTTAATACTATGAGTACGAATAGATTACTAAGACTTTTTTGTGTGTATCTATTTGGTATGAACGTTTGCCATGTTTGATACTGTGAGTATGAACAGATTACTAAGACCTTCTTGTGTGTATCTATTTGGTATGAATGTTTGCCTTGTTGATAATGGAATGAGCTTTTGGAACTAATTCACATTTAGTTTTTTCAACTATATTTCTTGTTCGTCCTTTTTGCAAGGTATTCAAGGTTCTCGTCAACATACAACTCGGCCTAGCCCTCAGGTCTCTGAAATTACCAAAAATTCCCCTGACATATCATTTGTCCTAGCCCTGGGGTTTGAGAAATTACAGAGACTTCCACTCACATATAGTTTCGCCTAACACATGCTATTTTGGTCATAATTTAAAGTTAGATATTGGTCGATAAATGCGAAGTGAAAAATAGAAAGTTCACACAAGATTGGAGATATTCATCAATTCAAATAAAACGTATATTCTTCGACCAGGGAAGTTCTCGTAATTTCTAAAATTTTGGAAAAAGATTGTATACTTGGAGCAATTCTAAAATCTTAGGAAAAAAGTTGTAAACGATATAGAAATCTACCCCTCATTACAAACTTCATTAGTAACTGATATACAGGGTTACTTTCTTAATCGCAGGGTATGGCAGTTTTAGTCGACTATCTTTCTGTTTACGGCTCATCGGCCTCCCTTTAGCAGAAGGATCTCTATTTTCCCTCACATCTGCCAATTTCCATACACAAACTCCCGATTCTTTTTCGATGGAGTCCAGAAAGTAGACTCCGTTCTTTTCGGTGCCTCTACCATCTGATTCTTCCACGTAGCTGACTGTCATTGGCAAGTTCTTGAACCTTAACAGGTCATCTGGTACTCTTAGTAGCCGATCAGCACCAGGACTTGAAACCTTCACAGGGAAGTAAGATGGCAAAAGGAACTTCAATAAAGAATATCAATGAAAACAGCAGAATCTGAAAATAGCAGAGCTAGTCAAATTATTACTTCAAGAGCTAAATCATCTGGGATTTCTCCTGTTGCACCGACTTCATCCAATTTCTTCTTGTATCTACGGCTGAAAGATTCGATCTCTTCCATGTTGGGGCACCCGTATCTGATTGGAGACAGAAATGATATTGTTAGATAATAATCATATAGGTGAATCTGGTGCAGAAAATAGAAATTCATCTAACATGTAACTATAGAGGGTAACGGTAATCCATTTTTCAATAGGAAACCGTAGCCAAATGGTGACAGTATGAAAGTTCAAACAACTAAATTCCAATTTAATCTACTGAAAAATAACAACTTATCCAAAAAAATTTTGAAAGTTTCCAAATTGTTACAGCACAAATGACTTACTCATTTGAAAGTTTATCTAGTCTCACATAAATGTATCCACGAAACGAAGTTTTGAATGCATATAGCTCAATGCCTTCACCAGACTGCTGAAGTACTTCTCGGGCTATGCTTAGAGCTCTTTCGCCCCAAGGACAATACGTCAAAACAACTCCACCACCATCACCTCCATCACCAACCTAAACTTTGTCATAGGACCATCAATCGAAATGTCATGTAAATGGAGCACTAAATTTGCAATATTGTCCTGAGTAGTATCAAATGTCCAACATATACCTCAGGGTCAACTTCATCCTCTTCCTCCCACGAATCAATCGGTTCCACTTCCCCATTAGAATCATCCGAAGCTATGAACGTAACCATTTCCCAGACAAAAGAAAAGTCCGTATTAGGATCACACAAGCATCCCAAAACTCAATCTTGCAATGACTGAAACAAAATATCAAACACATGGTACGCATTTCACTATAAAATAAGAGCTTACCATCAAGACCCTCGTCACGGGGTTCCTCAGTGACGGAAGTAGCATATGATTGGTGAAACCATGAATTAGAGGAAAAATACGAAGCGGGTTTCGGAAAAAAGCACCTCTTTCTGAAGCTTTCAGGAATGCGATCAAAGCCCAGTTCCGTTGGAAGACGATGAGTATAACAAGGAGTTGAAGAAGCGTGTATTCTCCTTAAACCCCTGAACTGCAATAAGCAGCGAATCCTACGAGCAAATAGGTTTGCCATATCTCTCAGCGTAAGCTGCCAAATTCCTGCGATTTCTACCTTCTCAGGAAGGAGACGGATTGTGAAGTTGAAACGCGTTTGTAAACTACGAAAGTATTTTTGAATAATAAAGAGAAAATTGCATTTTTAGTCCATAGGAAATAGAACAATTTTTTTTTGGTCCCGTAGTTTTTAAATCGTCCCCCACATTTAGTTTTTCGACAAATGTAGTCCCAAAATTTTAAAATTTTATTTGTGACAACATTAATTATGTTATTCATTTTTAATTCTGTTTTTTAATACAAATATATAAAATTATTATCTTTGTAATATAAATATAATTAAACATTATTATAATGATTTTTTTATTATGCTATCAATTTCTATTTTTAATTAAATATGATATCTTTAAATTTTATTTTTAATTATAATTATATAATATATTAATGAATTATTATAATTATAGTTTAAATATAAGTTTACGTTATATTATAGTGTTTTAAAAATTTTATGTTTTTTTAATTCTCGTTAAATATATATGGCTACTAATTACTTTTTAATTTTTTAATTAAAATTATACTGTTGAATAAAATGTATATAAATTTTTAGTTATTTTTAATTTTAACTAAACTGAACTATTAATTATTTTAAATAAATATAATATTATATATATAAGAAATATTTAAATATTATAAATATTAATTTTTTTTATTTTTTTATTTTACATATTTTTAACTAAATGCAATATTGAAGATTATTTTATTACTTATATTATTATGTATAATATTTTTATTTTTTATTTTATAATTTTAAAGTAATACTTATACTTTAAAATGTAATAATTTATTATTTATTATACAAATAAAATGCATATCATGTGGTTGGTATTCTTTTAAATTTTTTCTAATATTTGATATGAATTTTTTAATTAAGGAAAAATATTATAAATATATATTTCTAAATTTTTTTGGGACTAATATTGAAATTTTTTCACTTTGGGACAACATTTATCGAAAAACTACAAGTGCGGGACGATTTAAAAACTACGGGACAAAAAAAATTGACCTATTTCCTATGGGACCAAAAATGCAATTCTTTCTTTTATTTATTAGTTTACTAGGTTTTAAAATTTGGGCTGTAAATTAAATAATCGAAATAATGACTAACTAATGTTAAACTAAATAAAATTAAATCGGACAAAATACCTAATCAATTATATCTAACACATTCTAATAATATTTAATAAAATTATGATATATAATTAAGAACATTATAATTACTTAATATTTTATACTTCAACTTTTCAAAATCTTCTTAAAAATATGAATTTGTGCTAAATGAGGATATTTCTATGAGTAAATAATTTATTTTAACAATCATTATATGGTAAAATTATTGTACCTTTTTTTTCCTAGTCATTCCACTTATTATAAGCATATAATGTATTGTTATTTATCTATCATAAATAATTTACAGTGTTATATGGTATTTGATTAATTTTTATTTGTATTGATATATCAATTAATTATATTTATCGTAAAAATACCCTCCGTTCGACGAAATGCCGCGACCGTTCCACGACATGACACTGAAACTGGAACGGTGCCCCCATTCCGTTTCCTACGACCGCGACTGCGAACCATGGTTGCTAATGTACCTGGCGCAACTTTACAGCTGTTGGAAGCCAATTTGTGTAATCATTTCGTGGAAATCAGCAATAGATTGGAGAAAGCGGAAGTGTGTCGGATTGCAGTTTTGATGTGGGCCTTGTGGGGGTACAGAAATAAAAAGAGAGTGGAAGGCCTTATTCAATCACCCCACCAATTGATTAATTTTGTTGAGGAGAACTTGATCACGCCTGGTATGAGTGTTGATGCAGCAGCGAGCGTTTTTAAAGTGCAAGAGGTCATCAAATGGCGCAAACCGGACAACAATTGGGTTAAAATTAATTTTGACGGGGCTGTTTTTGGGGAGTCGAACGAAGTTGGGATTGGCGCGGTGGCTCGGGATAGTACGGTACGTGCATTGGATGGAACTAATCGGTTTAAGCATTCCTCTAATCCGGTTGTTGCGGAAACGTTGGCTGTCCTCTCGGCGATTAGGTGGGGAGAGATTTCGGTTGGAGGAAGATTGTGATTGAAGGAGATTGCTTGAACGTGATTAATCAAATTCAGAAGCCCGAGATTGACTTATCGGATACGGACAATTTAATAGCGGATATCAAAGATGTGTGCTCTGCTTTCACTAGTGTTCGTTTCTCTTGCGTTCGTCGTGGTGCCAATAAAATGGCTCATACTTTAGCTAGGAATGCAGTTTCGGCTTGCGTTGGTGCGTTTGATATTCCTGTTTTTGCTTTACGTCTTGTGGACGGTAATTTGATGTAAATGGCCTTCGGGCCGTCCCCCGTCAAAAAAATAAATAAATAAAAATTCTAGAATTGAATGTTGATGTGGATGATTTAAAATGCATAATAATAGTGTCTATTTATTGATGACAATGTACCTCTTCAAAAGACGTTTACCTTTTCATTTCTAGTTCATAATTAATAAAACACCCTTTTAGTTATTATTAAAAAAATACAATTTTACAACACACCTTTTAAAATAACTTGACAACTATTCGTCACAATTATTAATTCGAAGGGTTTATGTCTTTCGGAAACATTACATATATTGAACACAAATATATTCTTATTAATCATTAACTTTAATTTTTAATTTTCTCATTTAATAATTATTAGATTTTGATAAATCAAAATTCCAACAACAAATAATTTATTAGAACATAAATACACACAAAATTATACATTTTAATTAATTGAAATGTATAATATATGCCTCTTTAATTTATAATACCACGGACTTCAAGTTCTCGCTGTATTTGTCGGCAAAGTATAGTATTTCTCACATTTAGTAATTTTTTCATTTATATCTAGTAAAAGTTGTATCAGCTCCGTTAAACAAACTTAAATAATTAATATTCAAGGGAATATTCATTTTAGTTGACTTTGTTGTATATATAGCTTCGTAATTAGATGAACATGTTACAAAACGGAAAATCTGCCAGCTTACTTTATAAAATATGGCACTTCCGATGAGACGAGGGAAGTCAAATTAATTAAATAGTTAATTACTTCCCAAAATAATTTCTATTAATCAAACTCTATATATAAAATTAACTATGATCAGTACCACGAATCATGTGAAAATACAAACACGGCACAATATGTTAATGCATGTATGACCACTACGCAGTAGGCTAATGCATTTATGACCACGAATGTGAAAATACGAACACGATATAAATACAAATATATATGTTAAATAAATTTTTTTTCCTTAGATTTACTATGTGATAGCTCATAGCTAGGTATCCGATGGAATGTCTTACATGAGTACTCAACACGAGAAGATATCTCAAAAGATGAAACTTAAAATTTTCCAAAAAAACATAAAAATATCATTTTTGTTTTACGTTTATCTCACACCCTTTGAGTCTTCAAATAGTTTTCTCATTGTTTCAGCAAAATAACTCTTAAAGCTTACCTATACATATATGAAAGTCTCAATCTTGATAGGGGTATTGTGAAATGACGTAATTGGCCGTCATTCAACTTAATTATAATATTTATGTAGCTTATGATTCAATAATTCAATTTAATATCCTTATTTATGTTATTGAATTAATTCATCGTGCCAACTTTTGCAATCCTCCCTCCTATTTATATTCTCATTTAATGTACAATAAACTTTAATTTGAATGGAATATTTAATACGTATTAACACCAACTTAATTATGATATTTATATAGCCAAAAAAAATTAATAATTCAATTAAATATTTTATCTTTAATTTAAATTAAGTATATAATATGTGTTAGTACCAACTGGATTAATTTGATGTAATTTACACAAAGTTGAAAATGGTTGAACAATATTTACTTAGTTAACAAATCAATAATTAAATTTAATTATTTTATCTTTAATTTAAATTAAGTATATAATATGCGTTAATATGCCACTAGATTAATTTGATGTAACTAAATTTGATTCACTTGACACAAATTGAAAAGGTTTGAAATGAAACTATTTAGACTAATTTGATATATAATTAAAAATAACGAGTAATGTGAGACAAATCCCCACTTGAACATATATCATATTTTTACTTAACTCCCTAATTGGGCATCAAATTTTTATTTTACTCTCCACATGTAGTATGAATATGATATAATGCAGTATTTATATTCTATTATGTTGTATAAATTTTCACCACTCTGAAAGCATGTTGTATAAATTTCACAAAATGTAGTACTAAAATGTTCTAATGCAATATTTATATCCTATTATATAGTATAAATTTTCGCAGAGTAAAATAAGAATTTCCAAACTGATGAGGAGTTATTTGAAACTGTCCCATTAAGTAAAGTTTAACTTATTAAGTATTAAATTTCGAACTCTTCCATTTTTCTTTGCTCTTCTTCTTCTTCTTCTTCTTCTTCTTCTTCTTCTTCTTCTTCAATATCCGATAATATCACTTTATTTATTTGTTAAAATCATCAGCGTTAATTAGTATTAGTACTTTATTTGAGTTAATTATTATTTTTTAATAATTAATAATTCATTATAGAATGACTTCTAAATCCTAACATATCCACCAAAACTTATGTCATGTGATTAATTATACTTCTTAGAAATGGTTGATCATGTAGTCATAATTCTAATTTTCAAAATTGTAATTACTTTTTTTTTTAACTTTTAAATCTTTTCTTGATTGTTGTTTCTATTCTCATGTGATTAATGTATTAGAAAAGAGTACACGAAATATTTTGGGATGACAATGTTTAGGTTTTGTATAATTTTTCGTCCACTATTTTCTTTCATAGATTAATCCAGATATTTATATTTATTATATACAAATGTTTGTTTACTTTTTACGGATTGATACAAAAATATTATTTTTACAATATGGGATGGTACTTTCATCAACTTTGAAAATACAATCTCAAAAAGGTCGTATAAAATAACTTTTGGTGATAAGATATTTAGTTGTTATGCTTTACTTATTGATGTCAAAATCTTAAAACCTTGTATGCAATTATTTTCAGGCGCAGTGATTCTTCTATTGAGTTTTGGTGCTTGGCGGAGCTCGTAATCCATACCAGGCAATATAGTAAATCTTTTGTTCTTTTTAGAAAATATTTAAAACACTGAAAATATCCAAATTTAGAAACTTTCTATCCTAAAATTCAAATTAAAGAGAAGTTATAGTAAAATTTAATCTAAGTTTATACTTTGTAATAATTTTAACTTTTTTTTTTTATCTAAACTGAATTCTACATAAATTGAGAATATAGTATATTGTTAATTTATTTTATGTTTTATAAGATATATAGAATTCAATTTTTAGTAGAAGGCTTTTTCATATTTGTGTTTAATAATATTTATATTTTAATTTAATTAAGTATATAATATGTTTTATTTTTTTATTTTTTATTGATCTAAATTGAAGGTTTAGCGAATTTTGAATATTTGTTCATTTATTTTATGTATATATATATTTATATATCAGATTTAATTTTTAATAAAAAAATCACTAATATTTGGTTTCAATAATTTTTATTTACTGTCTTTTTTTGAAAAAAAAAAAATTCTTCAAGAATATTAAATTTAAATAAATTTATAATTTAATTTCATAATAATGTAAAGTCAACCTTAAAATTAAAATTAAAAGAAGGTACAATAAACTTTTATGAATTATAATATGTTTTTCTCATTTTTTTCTTTATTATTAGAAAGTTATAATTAAGGATCTGTTTTTATTGTTTGTTCTTTTCAATTCGATTATTTGTAGTGTAGGCAAGACCTATTATTTTGAAGAGAAGTCGATGGACTTTCGGTAAGATATATGTTCTAGAATTGTGTTAAATATAACATTGTTGTTTGTCTAAATGACAAAATTTGTGTTTTATTTTGGTCAGTTATGTTAATTTCTATCAAATTGTTGTTGAAAGTGGTTTTTCAAGACGAGTTTGATGGATGAATTTTGTGTTTGCGTGCGTGGTTGGATGGAGACGTGGGCATACTCATTATTTGGACTCATGTTAATTTGATGAAACCTTTTTTTGCCTAGCAACTATTGTTGATATAGTTGCACCTAATAATTTGTTAGATAATTATTTTTTACTTAGATATGAGGCTAGAAAAATCGATAAAAAAAGAATTTTATGATTTAGTATTTATTCACCTGTGAAATTACAATACTCGGAATTAGTTTTCGAATTTTGTTGCTACACAAGCTCTTTTGTTGCTAGGAAATGAGATCCAGACATTGGTTGCAAATTGTCAATGTATGACTTCTTATTACATCATTTAATAAGCAAACAAATAGGACAAAAGAAAGTATAATAACATCATATTATGTTGGTCAAAGCCTCAAAGGTATTGAATAGTGATGTATGAATTATTGTTTTTTAAGGTGTAGAGCGTTTTAATTTTCAAGATAAAAATCTACTTTGTCTTTTTTTTTTCACATTTTGCACATTTGGGATTGACATATTACATACTATGCTATAACTTATTATTTTTTCATAAAATCCATTGTTTTAATTTCTACGTTCTACATCAACAAAGGTGAAGGATCTCGACTCACTTTCTTCAAAACTTTCAACATTACATTGACAAAAGGTTTGTTTTTTGAGCTTTGTAGCAGAATATTATTAAGATCTCCTTAATGTAGATAACATTTTCTTTATTTATTTTTACTCTTATTTATGCACATTTATTTAAAAGATTTCAAGTAAAATTGATAAATATTTTTTTTTATGGTTGATTGACTTTATTTATGATAATTTTTTATTTTCTAAATTATTTAATAAATTCACATTAATTATCATTTAATATTCTTAATTTACTAAGTCATTTAATTATTTGAAGAATTGTATAAATAAATTAATTTTCATATTGAGAAATAATTATAAAATATTTTAGAAACCTTTAAAATAATACAAAAATTATTCAAAATTTAGAATAGTCATTATTTGTCAAACATATGAGAAAATTTTAAATTATATAGTATATTTCATAATATCTTTATAAATTATTTTTCACCATGGGATAATTTCAATATCCAATACGAATTTATAGAGGTAAAATGTATAAATAATTTATTTATTATATTCAACTTTATAACTTATCTTAAAAATAGTCTTACACGTGCAACGTAGGGGTGTGCTCTGATCCGAGCCGGCTTGTGAGCCGCACAAGCCAACCTCAAGCCGGCTCGACTCGGGATCGGACGATGTCAAGCTCAAGTCAAGCTTGATTGAGTTCGAGTTATGTATCAAGTCAAGCTTAAGCCTATTTTTTTTAGGTTCGCGGCTTGCAAGCCAACTCGCAAGCTTATATATATATATAATACAATGACACATTATACCATATAATATTACTAATACAAAACTATATTCATAACATACACTCAAATGTTTAATATAATAAAATAATAAATACCATACACCATAATAACTAATTAATAACATAAGTATATGTCTTAATAAAATATTAGTTGTTATAATTTATTATAATTAATTAATAATAATACATAATCTAAAATATCAAATATATATAATTTATTAATAATGATATAAAATTTAAATATATTAGTATACTATATATATTATACATATTAATATATTTATTATTGTTTAATATTATTCGAAATGAGAGCTAAAAAATATCCAACAAAAATATCTTGGCTCGTCAAGCCGAATCGAGCTCGACTCGATTTTTCGACAAGCCAAGCTCAAGCCCCCAAAAAATAGGCTTGACAAGTTCAAGCTCAATCTCAAGCCATGTAAATAATTTTCAAGCTCAAGCTCAAGCCGAATTTTTTTGGCCAAACTCGACTCGACTCAGCTCGAAACGCACCTCTAGTCCTTTCTCATTGTTTTTTTTATTCCCACTTCATTACTAGTGAAATTTTTTAGGGCTAATTTGCGACACCCTATGTTGCAGGGATATGGATACGGCGATATGAATACGGCGATACGAACACGACACGACATAGATACGGCGTCACATATATTTTTTTTTTTAATTTTTAACGAGAGAGTGTTAGACACAGTGTCCGACACGACACGACACAGCAAAATAATATTTTTAGAAGTGTGTCCGACACGACACGACACGGCAAAGTAATATTTTTAGAAGTGTCAGTGCATTGGAGGGGACACCCCTATCCTTTGGTTCTTAGTGCACTTTGCACCCTAATTTTTAGATTAGTGTCATTGTCGCCCAACTTTTAAAAAATATCACAGTTAATCTCTTTTAATAAACTTCATTTGTCCTTCGTCATGACGAACCAAACTTCAAGACCACTGTCATCGCGTTCGTCACTCCAAGGTGAACAAAGACCATATCTCATTCGACCCTATTAGCCATTGGAAGCTGCTGAAGAGCGTTGTCCGTCATGCGACGTCTTTGACTGATGAGTTTTATTTCGTCGGTTTCTTGCATCGAGAGCTTCAATTTAGCATAATAATACTGACACATTTGAAATCTATTCACAAATTCACTCTACAAAAAGAGGTTAAATGTGATATTTTTCAAACATTAGGAGGCAATTGCATTAATTCAAATATTAGGAGACAGAAGCACTAAGTGCCAAAAAAATGAGGGTGTATTTGGAATTAACCCTATTACTAATTAAGTTTTTTTTTTTTTTTGGAGGGAGGGGGGAGAGTCCAAAAGAAGGTGCCTCTAGAGGCGATTACATGATCTTCAATTTCATAACTTCCTCCGGAGGCGACTCCCAAACTATGAAATCTTCACTCAAAGCATGGCCCATCTTTGCGAGTTTATCTGCGGTCTCATTCCGTTCTCTAAAAATGTGGTTGATCTTGGCTTCCCAAGGTAAATGAAGGAGTCTTCGACAATCTCAATCAAGTTTCTCCATAGATGATCATCAATGTCTTCTCGAGTGACCCAATTTAGCACAATTTCTGAATAGATCTCAATCTCAATACAGGGAAAACGTCTTTCTCACGCGAGTTCAAGGCCCTTGCGGAGGCCAATAAGCTCTGCCAAGTTTATGGAGACCTTCCCAAGCTTCATTTATAGCATAACCCAAAATCCAATCCCCTTCGGCGTTTCGAACCACTCCACCTGCCGCTGCACATTTGGTGTGCAGATACAAGCTCTCATCTGAGTTTAACTTGACCCAGCCGACATTGGACTTCATCCAAGACATCGAGTCCCTGACTTTCATCATCCCTTTAGATTATCTTCCAAAGTTTACATGATATCATCATAGAGGTTCCTTATATTATTGATTGTTACCATATAAGATTCCCTCACCTTTTGATATTCAAGTCTGTTTATACCTTTCCAAATGTTCCAAACTCTAGCTAAACAAACAACCTACCAAGGCCAATTAGGATCAAGTAAATGTTAATAATTATTGCTTACCAACTTCTCTAACCAATTTGCTTCTTAAAGGGGTCCGAAAGCGTTCCAACAAGCTGGAGTAGCAACAACAGTCCAAATCCTCACGCGTGACGCCACCCTTTGAGAACGTGCTCCATATCCTCCCTACCATTCCAGCAGCGACTGTATTGGTCTGATGTCCAAAATGTCGATCACTTTTCAACGAATTTGTAAGGAGGTTATAGTGCTTGCACAACCAAAGGAAGAATTTTATTTTTTGGGGACATGGGATCTTCCACATCAAGTGTTGTCTTGTTAGGGTTCACCTCGCAAAAGCCACTTATACGCTGAATTACAAATGAACTTCCCATTCATTGTGGCCATCCAAATCAGTCTATCAGGTTCATCTCCAATAGGCAGGGGCTGCTGCTTTATCTTCTCCATCAAATGAGTTGGAAGTTGAGTTTTTAATCTACTAAAGTCCCATTGTTTGTGAGAGTTAAACAGATAGCTAACTACCATGTTCTCTTTTTCAGCGGCAACTTCGGACCCCAATCTGCTGCGAAGAGTTTCCGACGATAGCCATCTATCGTCCCAAAGCCAAATGTTATCATCCTTTCCTATACGCTATCTACAAGCTGATTCCACCAACCCGATGCTTTTGTCTATTCCCTTCTAGACCCGGGAAGAATTTGTCTTCGGGGCATGGTCCAGCATATCGTCGGAATGAATATATTTAGCGTGGAAAATACAGCTCTAAGTTGTATCTTCTTTTCGGATCATGCGCCATCCAGTCTTGGCTAGTAAGGCAATGTTCATCTTTCGCGTACCATTTATGCCTAATCCCCGTCTTCTTTCTTCTTCGAAACTCGATCCTATTTCACAAGGTGCGTCCGCCGTTTAGAGATGTCGAAGGACCATAAGAACGAGCGGTTGAAGCGATCAAGTTTCTCGCATACATAATTGGGTAAGCAGCTTGTATGCATTTAGTACACCGGAATGGAGTTAGTAGCCGACTGAATGAGCGTGGTTCGCCCCGCTAGATTCAGACTCTTTGCTTTCCATCCCGTTAACCGATTCTCAACCTTCTCAATTACCGTATCGAAGACTTCTTTTTGATTTTGACCAAAGCACATCTTAACCCCCCAAATACTTGCCTAGGTTGTCCATTGCATTAATACCGAGCATGGAGCAAATTGAGCTTCTCACATCAGCCGGTACACATTGAGTTAGTAGCAAAAAGAGTCTGTGACTTCCTGTGATTAAGCTTTAGGCCTGAGGCTGCACAAAAATCTGTTATTACACGCCTCACACCCTCAGCACATCGAACACTTACCCGGGATCCCAGAATAATATCTTCAGCGAACAAAAGGTGTGATATCATAGGACCATTTTTGCATGGGCGGATAGGCTTCCACTCATTGCTAAGGACGACCTCTTCAATACGATAAGTTGAACGCTCCATGCATGACACAAACAAGTATAGAGACAACGGGTCCCGTTGATGGATCTCGTACAAAGGAACGGTGTCGTTAGTGGGTTCCCTTTTCCAAAGTATCTTCAGTTTGATGCATTCGACTACACTCATAATCAAGTTAACAATCCCCAACCCCCTGTGTTATTCGAAAGTATCATAAAAATTCCCGAAAAAAAAACTAATTTAAAAAATCCTGTGTTTTTTAAAATAAAATCATTGCACCCTCATCCCAAATGGTTAACCAAAAACAGTGAAATTTCTATTATACCCTTATACACTATTTCAGATATATAATATTATTAAAAATTATTAAATAATATATATATATATATATATATATATATGTATATATATAACACATATTAATGATATACATATTAATAATATATTAATAATTTACATATAATATACATATTAATAATTGCATATGGAACAACCATAAGGAGTATATTCGGGGTTAATTTTTTAGAGTTTTTCCCACGACCTTCAGCGATAACGACGGTGGTCGGCGGTCGGCGGTTTTCAGCCGCCACAGTGGGTGGGAGTGAGGGGCTTAGGCTGGAAGAGCATATATATATTTATTTATTTATATTTTTAATGAAGGAGTAAAATAATTATTTTATTTAAAAAAGTGAAAAAAATCTCATTTTTAGTCACAGTCAACGCACGTGAGTCTCACATTCTCATTTCAAGTTCGTGCATATTTTGAGAAATACAAAATTCTTTAAAGTGCTTTTTTTTATCGTGATTTTTCTTAATACATTCATATTACACAGGGTAGTTGAATAACATGTACCCTAAAATTTTCTATGACAATTTTTATATCACAAAATTTTTCTTCATATTTAAGCATAACACAAAGTCTTACATGACTTGACCAAAAAAGAACAAAGTCTTGCATGCTGTTATGTCAATTAAAAAACATTATCCGTTCAATATAATTATTATAGCTTCATTCTTATGGATTCTTATTAAAAAAAGGTAAAACCTATATGAATCGTTGTCTCAATTCTCCAGACCCATTCCGCTAATCATACCTAAATTAATTACCCTCCCAAAGAGATGCAAACCACAACACCACAGCTCCTCCTCCACTCCTCGACACCCCTCCGCCGCCGATATTTCAACAGAATTTTCGCTCTAATATACTCCGCCGCCGTTTCCGCCGTGCTCTACCACCATGCAACCACCACCACCTTCCCTTTTAACTTCTTCTTGCTTATATCTGACATTCTCCTCACTTTCATGTGGCTAAACTCACAGGGCTTCCGCATGAAGCCAGTTGAAACAAAACCCTTCCCTGAAAACCTCCGAAACCAAAAGGACTTTCCGGCTCTCGACATCTTCATTTGCACAGCGGATCCGTCCAAGGAGCCGCCGGCCACGGTGGCGGCCACCGTCCTCTCCGTGATGGCCTACGATTATCCGCCGGAGAAGCTGTCGGTTTATGTGTCGGACGACGGCGGCTCGCAGCTGACTCTATTTGCTCTCATGGATGCTGCTGCTTTTGGGAAGGTCTGATTTTGTCATACACTAAGTTTCACTTTCTTTTTTAACACACGTATATTCTAACGAAATTCGGCCTTAAGAATAAAATCATTAACCACTTGGATCAACATCTAGTGGCGTACAATAAGTTTCACTTGTTTTATTAATAAATAAATTAAGTGATTTTTCTAATTCTTAGTTGGCCATTTTTTAACCAAATTGAACTTAAAATAGGTCTGGTTGCCGTTTTGCAAGGAGAATCGGGTCTTGGAGAGATGTCCGGATGCCTACTTCGGGTCGGATTCTGCTGCAGGAAATACTCAGAAAAGGAAGATTAAGGTACTGTAATTACATTATTAGCATTTTGTTTGTCCTTTTAACTATAATTTAAACCAAATTCGGTAATAGTGATTGGTTAACTTTGTTTTAAGTTCAAAGTTGTGGGGTTATGTTTGATCTACTCAAACGTTTCACATGTAAGTTTGGTAAGAGAGTGAGTGGTTAAATTTGTTTTAAATTCAAAGTTGTGGGTTGATGTGCAAAGTCTCCAAAGGTTGAGGGGTTAGTTGAGATTAGCATTATATTTCAGATTTTTTTTTCTCAAAAGAAAATTAATTTTTGGTTTTCCAAATACCCTTATTAGATTTGAATCTATGATTTATCCGTACTTATTTTTCAAGATTAATCATGGAATTTTTTTTTATATTTGGGTGATTTCTGTATTGTCCCCAATTTTTTGTATTTTTGTATAAGTTGACTTTTAAATTTTTTAAACTCTACAGAATCCCATAAACGCTTAAAAGGTTTTTACCAGCGAAATTAAAGAAATACATTTTTGAAATTATTTTTTATCAACTTATTTTCAAAATTTTCGATAATATATTTCACTATTTTTCCAGGATGTTGCACTCAAAGATTATTCAACGCATTTTTAGAAGATCCCTACTCGTAATATTTTAAATTAAATATTAGTGCAAAAAGTAAAAGATTTTTTTTTCACTCCGGCACATTTCTTTATTATCCTAAATAAAAATGGAGTCACAATTTATTGTTGTTGGAGAAAAAAATTAAAATATAAAAAATAAAAGAATAAAATATTTAATTAAGTAAATGAAAAATTAAAATATTAAAAAATTAAATGGTAAAAATCCTCATAGTGATCGTGTATATCATGAAGTTGGTGCAAGGAATTAGAAAATGAATATAAAAATCATCAAGAATTAAGGAAATAAGTCCATGTAAAAAACTATTTTTGTATGTATTTTTAAATCCTCCATAATGCATTTCACAGTTTTTCAAATTATTTGCAATTATAGATTATTTTTTGAAAATGCAAATTTTGTGAAGAAAACAAAATATTTTGTCCTATGCTTGCACATTTACTTTCACAAATTCTATTAACAATGTTGTAGAGTATGAACTTGGTGCAAGGAATTAATTAGTTGGTGTAAAAATACTTTGATTCTATGAGAAATTTTTTTAACCCTCTCAAAAAAAAATAAATAAATAAATAAAAATTGAGTTGTATGTAAGTAGCCCTATATTTGGAACCACCTAACCTTTGTAATTGCATTTTTGCCTTACGACCTTTCTAAATTGTGCGTCTGCACCCTCTAAATGTATTTTCCAGCAGAGCAAAATAATATTCTGTCAAAATTATTTTTCTCCACATTTTTTTAATTTAAATTCCCAATAACATCTCTCACGGTTTCCAAATTATTTGTATTTGTTGATTATTCAATACATATTTTATATGATCCCTAACATAATTTTTGAAAATGAAACGTTTGTACAAAATTAAGAACTTTATGTCTTACGGCAACACATTATTTTGAGTTTGAACCAACTTAATTTTCACATTATTGTTAGGGATTTAACTGCTTAAGGAAATCGCCTCTATGCTTGGTAGAGTTGAGGTTGGTGTTGGGAAATAGATAGTGAACAAAAGAATCACAGGAAGTTGAAGAAATTAATAACTTGAAGTAAAAATAACTTTGACGGAATATGTATATAAGAAATCTCAATCACTAAGGTGGTGGTATCACCAAATGGTATATTTTAGTGGTTCGACGCTATGTTAGTTTAACCAAAAATTTCGAATTTGAGTCCATGGGAATACAGTTACTGCTGGTAGGGAGAGTTTTACACTCTAAGCGGTCCGTCCTGATTCGACCTATGTAAATGTACTATAGAATTAAAAAAAAATTAAGGTGGTGGTGGTTCGAATTATACCCGACTCTATGAGTTAAAATAAAAAAAAAAAAAAAGGTCATTGGGGGTTGTTTCCGCATTGAGACAAACTTTGTATTTACTTATACTAGTTACTTTCAATTGTTGTTGTCGTATGACTTAGATAGAAAACGACATATTAGTTTAGTATAGTATTACCTCTTTAGTGGAGAAATGTGAAATTACTATGTAAGAAGACGATGAAAAATGTCGCTTTTTTAGTGGTGTTTGATTCACTTCACCATCCAGTATTTGGTCCACTTACGGCTTTTGGACCTAGACTTAAAGGAGATATAATTGTTCATATATCCGCCATCATTTGAATTCAGTGTCACAAATGCGTTTAAAGAATTGACATGTCTTATCTAGTGCATTATAAGATTCTTTTCTCTATATTCTATTTATATAGATTGAACTCAGTAGATAACATATAGAGGTTTCACTATTGATGGTACTTCTAGGTATTCAAAAACTCAAATATAAAATCTTTAATTAAATTAATATACTGTCGATTATTAAATTATATCATTTTGTGGTACTGTAAAATTATATGTTAGTACTCATTAGTCGTATATAGTATAATAGAAATAAAAAATAGACAAATGTGATAAATTTACCTAAAGTATTAACTTTGAATTAGCAATTGTATTTTAATATTTTAAATAGGAAACTCGAGTCTCGAGTTCTTAAATTTAATAATTCATTTCAGGTAAGATATGTAGCGAATTCAAGTGAATATTTGTCAGAACAAGACAATTTTTTTATTTTACTTCATCTCTCCTTAATGTGATTTTGAACTCTCATCTTGAGCTTGCCAAAAGAATGTGTAATCGTTGAACTATCCGTAACCTAGATTAATTTTTAATGCATTTATTTTTATTTTACTTCAGTAAAGTTGTAAAAAAAATAGTTCGCAATGTAAGTTTTGAAGTTCAGGAAAAAGAAGTCAATGTCATTAGGCTATTATCACATGCTATCTTTTTTACCATTGTTTTAATATAAAAGTAATCTATCTCTGATACGTAGGTGTTATCCTTTGAAATATTAAAAATAAAAATGATTACAAAAACAATGAAAAGTTTAGGGGAACGAGCATTTAAGCTATTGACCCTAAAATCTAAATAATATTTTGGGATAACTATTTTGAACATTATAAATTATTGTACTTTTTTTTAATTGTAATCAAATTATAAAGGTTCTAAATTTCCAACCTCAATTATTAATTTTTAACAAATTTCAGCCTGATTCTATTTATTGTATGCCACGTACATATAATTTCTTCCAAGTTCCACACGATGAGTAGAATCAGATTGCACTCTGTCACAAAATAATAACTAAGATTCCAAACTTAGATATTTTATAATTCAAAAGGTAAATTTCAAATAACACAATAGTTCAAGTTAAAATTTTTATCCCATATTTTTAATTACTTGTGTGTATCTCTTCAAACATTTATTGCTGGAACAAATCCCGAAAACCTTTTAATTTCAACCTAAAGTTGGAAATTCACTATGATTTTTCATAATAATAGCAAATCATTTTTTGACTGAGACATGGAATCCTAAGTTTCATATTAATCATGATTCATGACTGTATAATGCAGGAAATGTATGAGAATATGAAAAGGAGAATAAAAAATGTGGTTGAGAAAGGGTACATTAGTGATGAGGACAAACCCAGTGAGGCAGCAGCCAAAGCTTTGGGCAAATGGACCAAAGATTTCACCTTACAAGATCACCCTGCCGTCATTCAGGTTACATATTTTTCCTTTTTTAAAATAATTTTTATGGTATATATATTATACATTAGGATTAATTATTACACGAGTTTTTTTTCGGTGACCGCTGGTGATATACATAATTAGCACTCCAAACATATAAAATATCGCTAGACCCAGTCCAAATCATATTAAAGTGAAAATTACATGTTGATAACATCTTGAATTGGAACAGGTTGTGTCACAAAATATTGAAGACAAAGATGGTGCAGGTTTTTCCATGCCAAATCTTGTTTATATGTCCAGACAGAAGAGCAAGACATTTCCCCATCATTTTAAGGCTGGAGCGCTTAATGCACTGGTAACAAACTAAAGAACCACAAAAAACATAACTAAAAGGGATAAATATTTTTTGTCATTTGAACTATGTCTATTTTTGTACTTTACTGTCCAAACAAATTTCATTACAAACCGTCATCCAATCTTTGCGTTTGTAACAAACCACCATCTAAAGGTGGTTTTGGTGTGACAAACCACCATCTAAACTATTTTTTTGTGGTTTTGACGAAAAAATACACGTCACACCAAAACCACCTTTAGATGGTGGTTTGTTACAAACGCAAAGATTGGATGTGGTTTACAATGAAAGTTTGTTTGGATGATAAATTGAAAAAATTGGGCATAGTTCGGATGGCAAAATATATTTATCCCGAACTAAAACCTACTTTCTCATATGTGTGTGCTGATGTATTTGTTTGTATTTGAAGCTTCGAGTATCATCAATCATGACAAATGCTCCAATAATCTTGACATTGGATTGTGACATGATCTCCAATGATCCATCAACACCCCACAAAATGCTGTGCTACTTCATGGACAACTCAGTTAAGCCCAACTTAGCGTATGTTCAGTTCCCTGTTTGCTGTAATGGGATTAACAAGGCTGATATCTATGGATCCGAGATGAAACGGACGTTTCAAATTCATCCGATGGGCTTAAATGGGCTTTCAGGTCCCGATTACTTTGGCACCGGTACATTTTTCAACCGACGAGCCTTTCATGGTGGCCCGTCATTGATGATTGAGCCCGAAATCCCACAATTAAGCCCAAGTTACATCGTCAAGAAGCCCATTAATGATCAATCCATTTTAGAACTTGCCCATCATGTAGCAAGTTGTGATTATGAGAACCAAAGCAATTGGGGCACCAAGGTTAGCCTTCATTCATCTTGTATGTGTACTATATGTATTTTAGAAAATATATATAAAAAAATAATTATTATTTTGAATGAAAATTGATTGGCTTCGGTTTCTGCAGATAGGATTCAGATATGGCTCGTTGGTGGAGGACTATTACACCGGTTATCGACTGCATAGTGAGGCATGGAAATCCGTATTTGTTAGTCCGGAGAGGCCAGCATTTTTGTCCGAGATGCCAATAGCCCTAAACGACGTCGTAACCCAATTGAAACGATGGTCCGTGGGCCTCCTCGAAGTGTCTTTGTCAAAATACAGCCCATTAACATTTGGTATGAGATCCATTGGGCCATTGATGGCCCATTGCTACTCGTACTATGCTTTTGGGCCCATTTGGCCAATTCCTATCATGATCTATGCATTCCTCCCTCAAACTACTATGCTTAACAACATCTCCATTTTCCCTAAGGTATGCACATGTGTAAATATTTACTTGAAAATAATTTACTTTCTCGAATTAGTTTGTCTTAATAAACCTTACCAACAATAGAACCATGTGTTCCTAATATTGAGATACATATCATAGGTTTCGGATCCATGGTTTTTCTTGTACGTGTTCCTATTCCTCGGGGCCTACGGCCAAGACTATTTGGAGTTCATTTTAGCGCAAGGCACAACTCTAAGATGGTGGAGTGACCAAAGAATGTGGCTCATAAAGGGCTTTTCTTCCGACTTGTTTGGAACATTGGAATACGTAAGTAATCGCATTGGCCTCGCCCCAAGAGGATTTAACGTGACCAACAAAGCAAACGACGAGGAATTAAGGAAGCGGTATGACGAAGGGAAATTGGAGTTCGGAGTTTCGTCTCCTATGTTTGTGCCGCTATCAACGGCTGCAATAGTGAACTTAGTGTCATTTTGTTGGGGAGTTTTGCAAGTATTGAGGAGGGGTAGGGAAATGGAAGAGTTGTTTGGGCAATTGGCTCTTGCATGCTTTGGCGTGGCGAATAGTTGGCCAGTTTATGAAGCTATGGTCTTCAGAAGTGATGGAGGAAGAATGCCTACCAAGATCACCATCATTTCTGTTTTTCTTGCATGGATTGTCTTTCAAGTGATTCCTTTTATGATTGGTAGAAGTTGAGAAGTTTGTTTGTATAATATTTGTATTCACTACAGTAATATGATCAGTGGCGGTGTAGTAAGGTGAAACCAAAACGGAAAAAACAATTATTATGTGTAATATGTATTGAATGATAATGTTGGTTAGGAGACCATATCTAAAACTAGTTTACTCGTCAATTTACTATCCAATTAGATCAAATTGACATTAAATTATTATTCTTATTATCTTCATAACCCAATATTTACTTTATTGAATTATTGGTCATACATTCTTGAATTTCCCTTTTGTTTACTTTGAACATATTTTATCCTTTTTTTGGTGGGAACTTGAACATATTTTATCAGAAGTTATTTTTTCTTCTAAATACCCTTTAGAAAATTTCATTTCGTTAATTGGAAAAATAGCAACGACAAATTTTAATTACTATTTAATTGAATTTAAGGGGAAAGTAAATTCCTAAAGATGCTAAACTTTACCAGCTTCAACCAAAACTCAATATAAAGCCTTCACCAACTCTAAATTATACTAATTTAGATTAACTATACGTAATTACAAACAAAAAGAAAGAAGAAAACGCAGATGGTATTCGTATTACCATTAATTCAAGCAACAAAAAATGGAACTTGAAACAAACAAAGGAATTGCGATTCCATTTCTATCTATCCATTCAAGTTTCTTAATTAAAAGCCAAAACCCAGCGGATATTCCAAACAGACAGAAAAACCAATGGCTTACTTTTCAGCCGCGGAATCTTTGACATCGCCGGAGCTGGAACTTTCACCGGAATCGAGTATCTTGCCGTCGGCCGGCACAAGTCGCGGGATTCCATCCACAATCGGATAAGAAACGCCGATCGAATCGCTGATTAGTGAATTGGTTTTCTCACAAAGCCTTAAGGGTTGTTTCGACAATGGGCAGACAAGAATGTCACCCAGAGCTGCGTTCATTCCGGCGGCGGCGGATTTGAGCAGTGATCCAGTCCCTCTCACCATCTCCAGATTGATGGTGATTCGTTAATTAGGGTTCTTCTTTTCTTCTAATTTGAGAAGTTATTTTTTTTTCCTCTTTGTAATTTGAATAGGTTATATACTTTTAGGGGAAAATTGTTTCATTCATATGTTAGAATTGTCCAACTTGCAATCTATGGTCATATATTTGGGTTTTGGAAAATATAATCCTTCAATTTTTGAATTTGTGAAATTACTGAACAATGGACCATCAAAATCCCCTTTTCCTCATCTGAGTTGTTGATGTGGCAGCCAGAACGACATGCTGGCTGCCATGTGGAAATATTTTGCCACATAATTTTTTTAATTAGAAAAATTCCAAGAACATGTGGCATTTTTTTTGCCACCTTAGATTAAAAAAAAATGCAAAGAACAAAACTAATAACATCAGGACAAGGGAGGTCTCCGGCGGGCCAAATCAAGAAAATTCATCAAATCCCAAAACATACCTATTTCAAAGGAGACCAAGTATTTTCAAGCTTAAAACAAACTACAAGTCCATCGAGATTTTTTTATTCCTTGGTTTTCTCATTACAACAAGAATTCAAAGGGGCACCAGTCCACAAATTGAATTCCCGGTGAACAAACTCTCGGGAACTCAGCGTCCATTAAAGTGTCGAACTCCACTGCAACGACACCTTTTGGGGTGTCGTTTTCTTTCATGGAATCCAGAAATCCACCGGCGCGCCGCCGATGGACTCGTCGTTTGACGAAATGACAGAAGCCAACCGGCCCCAATGGACGACTAATTCAAATTGACAGAAAATGCGAAGAATGTAGAGAAACTTGCCTGTGATTGAAGCCCGTATCCCCGGAGTTTGATGGGCTTCGAGTGCAAAACCTTCCCGGAGCTAGAGTGGGCGTTGCCGAGGAGCTTCAGAGTAGATAGAGAAGGTGGGTGTCGTGTGATGTCATTGCTTTTTTGGATTTTTTTAATTAAAAATAATAATAAAAATCTGAAATGGCAAAAAATGCCACATGGCAGTTAATATGTCTCTTCGGCTGCCACATCAACAACTCAGATGAGGAAAAGGGGATTCCGATGGTCCATTGTCCAGTAATTTCACGAATTCAAAAATTGAAGGCCTATATTTGCCAAAGCCCAAAAATATGTCCACATATTGCAAGTTGGACAATTCTGACGGATGAATTGAACAATTTTCCCTATACTTTTATATTGATGACTGATGTGTTTTCAGTTTGGGGATTATTTGGTACTTGAATTAACGAATTGTTTGATGCTCGAATTACAACTTTACCCTTGTGTCACCTTGTTACACGCTCACTAGGCTAGACAGAATTATACGAACTCAAAGCGCGCAACGATTAATCAAATAACGGAAGCAAGAGGTTCTAAAAATATAAAATTAAAAAAAAAGATATATATATCAAGTGATCAAATATACACAACCATAAACAATTTATAAATCCATATCAACATCAATTCATTAAGTACAAGTCTAAAATGAAATATGCAATGCACATAGCATGACCTAAACCGAAAAGTGAGACTCGAACGACCTACTTCTTCGCCTAGCTCGTGTACCAAAAGACCTGCAAACTAAAAGTGATAAAAGAGAGGGATCAGTCTTAACTCGACATGATGAGGGAGCTAACGCACACCCACACACTATACGTATATAAAGCAGAGCACGTAAAAGATAAAGGTTATGAACCGGGAATAGGTTTTTCACACCATAATGATTTCCTTATCACATTACATATTTAATACATATTCATTTCATATACATTCAGAAAGTCTCTATTCTTGTTTCATAATCCACCCATTTCATTAAGCTCGATGAGTAGGAGCATCCACCGTTACTCTTCATTCATTACATAAAACAAATCACATTCAATCCTTGAACTCCGGTGATGGAGTGTTGGAAAATCGGAAATGAAAACGCAGCGGAATTTAAAAAATTTTCCAACTAGAGGACCGAACTCGCAATCTTGAATCCAAATTCGTAAGGTTAGAAACTTACTTTCCTTTGTTTCTTTCTTGAAACGTTCAAGCCGCCCAAGAAAGCTCTTCTCGCGGCTTAATCCCTACTCCTTGGCTCTTCACGAATCTTTCAAGACTCTTCATTTGAAGCCCTCTAGAGATAGTCCACTAACACGATCATAATCTGTTAAGGGAGGATGCTAGTTCTATTAACAGTGTTTAGGCTTTCTAAGGCTTAAGTGTATAATCTTTGGAGAGAGGAAATTTATCCAACACATGGACCAACAAGAACAACAACAACTCATAAGGGGAGCTCTAGCTCCCCTATTTATGCAAGAGGGGGGCGGCCGAAAACCCTACTCCTACGGGAGGAATGATTTCGTCCCTCTCTCTCTTTTCTTGCTCATTAAGCAAGAACCAAACTTTGACTTGAACTCTCATTCAAGTCAACTTTAGAGAGTAAAAAATATCTAACTATGTAGATATTATTATTACTTTAGTTATTATTAAATAAATAACTTGATATCTAATTAATTAATTAATTAGACTTATTTCTCCAAATTAGGACTTTAATATTAATTCAAAATTAAACCAAAGTTCATTAAATAATTAACACATTAATTATTTAATATATATATATACACATACACACGTGATTACACGTGTCCAATAGGACACGAGTCAATCACGCACGCCACACGTGTGAATCACACGTGTGGTTCCTTCTTATCTCGATTAACTCATTTAATCGATTCAAAGCCTTAACTCATGTGACCGAGTTGTTGTGTATGACCCTATAGGTTTTTAATTTAATTAGCAGTGATCCTAATTAATTAATTCACTAATTAATTAATCAGTCCACAGATTAAACGACCATAGTCTAGCAACAGGTGTTTAACCCCTAGCTGAATTGGAATG
>JBBMKE010000001.1:5007576-5019504 GCA_037834125.1 Lippia alba | reverse complement strand
TGCTAATAAGAAAATCTTTAAAAACTCCCAAGCTCACAACTTGGGGACAGGAGTAGGTTTGCCGAACCTGTATAAATTGCACGTGTCTCTTTTACTTTAGCTTTATATTCCATTACTATTGTCTTTATTCAAACTGGAATCAGTACCATAGTTTCTCATATTGTAATTGATCACTCTTTTAAAATATACATCAATCAAACATTAAATGTGACACTGATGTAGCCGCAAGATCATGCATGAGAAATATTACCTGAATTGAATAGTTGTATCCACAAGGGGCTGAAGTTCGAGGCAAATAGTTTCTGATTCTGGTTGGAAGCATTCCATGTATAAACCTCCATTGAAGATCACAAAAGATGCATGAATCGTAATGAAAAGCTTCCACAAATAGAACAATCAGGATAAAACAAACAAGAATTATCAAGAAGATAACTCTTACATTGGATCCGTTGTCACAGTCCAACCAATAATCAACCCATTGCTGCATTTCTTCATTCCATAAAACTGAATTCATTGCCTTTTTTCGAGCCTCAGAAGCTTCTCTAAAGCGTGTCGCTGTGATACTGTCTCCAACAACACCCGACAAATGTGATATGTCCAACTCCATCTGTATCAAATTGAAAATAGTCATCCTACAAATCTTACTCTCGTGAAAAAAAAAAGCTTAATTGCATTTTTGTTACAGGATAAAAAATGAAAGATCACAACTGAAATTGCAAAGCGGCCATAGTTGCAAGACCAAAAATGTAACTAAGCCAAAATAATAATGAACTTTATCTTACCTTCAGAATGAAGGAGTTTAAATCCACAGGTATAACTGATGTTGTAGCTAATGTTGCTAGATCCGATTCATTCCTGAAACAATTGAGAGCAATGAGAAAAAATTAAAAAAAAAATGTTAGTTAAATCTATGATATCTATGGATGGAATGGTATATATACCTCATCCATCTAGTACTGAAATCCCATCCAGATTCGGCTGTGGATGCTAATTCGCGATATAGTTTGGTTTTAGAGCAATTATTTGACAGTTTTGAAGCTGTTTCTCTATCCTGATCAGACAGTAAATTCATTCCATCATTTATTTGTTTAACAAAATTTCCAAAAAGAATAAGAAGTGATTAATTTTCCTAAGTTAGATATATATTGTTCATATCATACTAAAGTTGATGACTCTGGCCTTGGTTGATTCCACATTGCGTAGTACCGACTTAAACTGTGATTCGATCCTTCAGCATCCTGAATGACCACTTGATGCATCCCTTCATGAATTAAATTAAATTTAGTCAGATTTAAGACAGAATTAAACGAGAGATCTTTATCTTCCTTTTTTCATTTCTTAAAACTTACCCGAATTCCAAAATTCATATTCCTTCAACAATGCTGGAAGAGATTTTATGACCAATTCTTCGTCGCCTGTCCGATTGTATACATCTATAACCATTGAGCTCAGGAGAGGAGGTTGGCTGTGAAAACCAATGCGGAACTTCCATTAGGTATAAAGTAAGTAAGTTTGAAGTATATAGATTGTGTAATGTATCAGATACAATTAAGATAACTATCTATCGTTCACTTATCTCAAATCTAATACAATTAAATTTTAAAATTTTGGTATCTATCATTTCACTTGCCTCAAACAAAAACAACAATATTATAGATTAAGCAAATAGATTTGAAAAAACAAACAACAAGACAAAAGCCGGTATACCAAAGAACAAATGCAAACCGAAATTGCAATTCGCGAAAGTGAATGGACTACACAGTTAGTTACTTACTACAAGCTTAATACAAAGTCAACAAAAAAAAAAAAAAGAAGACTTCACTTTTATAGGAAATTAAACTAAATTCTAAGAAAAACACTCAATTTCATGGGGAAAAATTAATAAGACAATTTTAAAAAGTGGTGATGATGGCAAACCACAAATATTTTAAAAATTAAAAGGATAAAAACACATCATTTGCACTCTGTGGTTAAATAGTCGGCATCTAAAATTTCAAATGTATTGAAATTGAGACAAATTGGGATTTTTAAGCATCAAATTTGAGGCAGAATGCATCAAAACTAAATAAAATGTTAGGTCCTGGTAATGACAGTGAAATTAACCCTTAATTTTCTAGCAGTAGCAGATTACACTTACGGGGTTCCCAAATTTTAACAGCAAATTTAATTAATTCAATGTCTATTTAAGCATCTCCCAGACAAATTAGTACCACACCTCAACAATTCGACACGATGTTAGCTTAACCAAAGGTTTTGAATTTGAGTCTTTGGGAACACAACTATCATTGGTAGGCAAAGCTTTACACACTCCGTTGGTAGAGAGAGTTATACACCCTAAGTAGTCCATGACGGTTCGACCCATGAAAATGAATTATAGAACGAAAAAAAATATATATCTACCCTACAAATTTGTGAATGCAACTTGAAAATAAAAAATAAAAATAAAAAGTTGTAACATACAAATTAGAAATACAACAAAATAGTGTGCTAAGAAAATTGACATATGAAACAATTATGAGTGTCTGACCTCCTGTTAGTGTAATAAGCTCTGGCGCCATTGAGAACATAACCGAATTCATCAATGAGGGAAATGAGATTATTCACGATCCCTTTTGCGGTCTCGTACATTTTACTGGCCAATAAACCCCTGCAACCATGCGCAGTTATTAATTATCTTAAGATGTGAACAAGCAATGATATCATCGAATCCAAGGAAATTTTTACTTAATTCGTTAAAAACTTTGAGAATCAAACATATTTGTTAAAAAAGTGTTTTCAGCTCAAACTTAATTAGATGAGATATAAAACTAAAAAAAAGGTTTAGAAAAGAGTGATCTTGGACTCCAAAATATTTTATCATTTCATTTTCTAATCAAGCTCCATCTCTAACCACAAATTAACCGTTAAACCTCAACAAAAGTATCATAAATACATCGAATTAATATATCATACGGACACATGATTAAGTACTTATTGAAATTTACAAATACATGATTTATTTAGACACATTTAATACTTGAATGACATTTTTGAGAAAACGTAAGAAGCAAATAATTGAAACAACAAATAATTAACTAAATTATCTATAGTCTATACTATATTATTAAGAGCGAGATGCAAAGATGGTCTCTTGGTGTTTTTTTTTTTTATCAGTCAATTTTTTAAGATTTTCTCTCTTCTTTTCGATTTATTTATCTTTTATCTGTTTTTTTTTTCTTACATTTTATTTTTTCTTTTCTCTCAACTTATTTTCTTTAATTTTCTTTTCTTTTAGATATTTTTTTAAAGATAGTGTTGTTTGATATTTTATATTTTCATGTTATTTTTATATTAATCAATAATTATATTAAAAATATTGATAAAATATATATTAATATAAAAATTAATTTAAATATATTTTAAATAAAGAAATTTTATAATTTGCACTCGCAATGAATATGTCAAAATTACTAATTCCTAATCAAGTAATTCAATCACTTTCTCCTTAATCAACTCTCTACACGCAAAAGCCAACAGAGGTTGGTCCAAGCGATAAATAATTCATTCTTAAGGACGAAGTCTCGGGTTCGAATCCCCGTTTGGGTGTGCATGTGTATAAAAAAAAAAATTCTACACGCAAAAATTATTTGACGTAGGAAAATTCAAAAAAACAAATGCAATTACCTTATGACCCAGTACGAGTCCCAATAATAAACCTCCCTGAACCTCGACCCGGGTATCATAACCGGGTTCTCCAACGGCAGCAGCGTGAAAAAATCGGGCTTCTCATGAACCCGGTCCGAGACCTTCCTACTCAAATTCCTCCAAAGCCCATGCACCTCCAAGGCCCAATTCCTCACCTCCCCACTCTCCACTTTAACCAAAAAGTCTTCCGGTTCACCCACAAAGTCAACCGGGTCCACCTGCACCAAATCCTCATCCGCCCCACCCAAATAGTCCCCTACAAAACCCTTCAAATCCCCAACAGAGACCGAACCGTTTTCGCCCCTTCTCGGAAGCTTCTGGAAGGCTTCGATGGCGATCGAGAGGTTTTGCTTCAGTGACAGGTCCACGTACACCTTCGGGTCAAAGCCGTTGGGCCCGTACGTCTGTAACGCCGTTTCCTGGACCCGCTCGAGGAAGGTGACGAGAGGCGTGGTGGGGACCACAGGGCCCGTGTCTGTGGCGGAGCACGGCGGCGGAACTGATGCTGTGACGGTGGCGTTATTGGTCATAATGGCGGTGGTGATGGTGATGATGATGGCAATGGGGAAGATGAATGATGGGGATTTATGATCCATTTCGTGATGGGGGTTTGTGGGGTGTCATTGTGATGGGTTTATATATATATATATGCATATGAATTTTGTATGTATATGTCGGGGTTGGGGGATTTGGATTTTGGAGTTTGGACGCTGGAGAGAATCAAATGTTCAGGCAACGAGATTACGAGAGGAAGGCCGGCATGTGGAGAATAAATGTGGTTAGCGAGAATAAGGCCGGCTTCTAAATGCGGTTTAAACTGTAAAGAAGTCTTTACTTTTATACCGTAATAAATTATTTATTTTAATGGATGACGGGCTTATGGTTTAAAAGTAAGTCCGATAAATTTGTAAAAATAAGTGTGAGATATATTTTTTGTGCAAATATTATTATTAATTTGCCTAATGTAAATAAGTCATTTCCTGGTTTTGGGAAATTATATTAATTTTTATATTTTATTAATTAGAACCTATTAAATTACTCGCTAGTGATGTAAACGAACTTTTAAAGTTTAGTCGAATTCATTATTCGCCATGTTAGATTACTCGCTAGTGAAGTAAACGAACTTCTAAAGTTTATTTGAATTCGTTATTCGCCAAGTTTAGGACTTTTAGCGATTCTTGATCTTTTGTTTGATTATGGCTAATAATGTTTTATAAGATGAGACAAAACATATTCTATGTTTGATGTTTTATTTGATTAGTGGCTGAGAATGTATTGTAAGATAAGACAGCATATTTAGCATTAGGAATATATGCTACCCGAATCGAATTTTGCTTTTCTTTTTCTAATTCTCGAGTTTGAGCTCGAACTAGTTTGATTCGGCTTAGGTTTGGGTTCGGAATTGAGTTCGTTAAACTCTTCTAAGTTTAATTTAAGTTCAAGTTTGTTTTGATTTCAAATTTCAATAGTTCTTTTTTTTTTTTAAATAAGCAATCCAAAAAACGAGTAACACTAAAGATGCAAATGAAGGGAGAAAGCCGCAGCGGCGGTGGTGGCGAGGCAATTACGAGCCGTGGAAGGTCACATAATGGTGGCAATGCATAGGTGATTAACAGTATATATAATTGTGTTGCTTTCTATTTCATAACTGATTGCACTCACTTAGAAATTAAATTAAATCAAACAACTAACTTCACAATAAAAGTGATAGTGATTGCATTCAATTTAGTCTAGGGGCATTAGAACCTCCAACAATGTCATCTCCAAAAACTATTATATAGCTCCCACAACTCTTATAACTTTATAAAGACAAAATAAACATTGAGAATTACGATACAACTAGGGGGATATTGAAGAGCAATTCCCTAACAATAATTATGCCCTACTAGCAAACAACACAATTAACGAGAACCCAAGAATACTAATATCTTTTATGGGCTTTTATATATTGATGGTTGAACTAAAATTAGTCCGTTCTAAACTCCATTCGCATTGATCGGTGCCACATTGCTGCCATTTTTGGTCGCAGATGATTTTTCTTTCAATGCCAATTCTCCTTGGGCTTTTCTTTGGGCCATCATTCTCTTAGTGGATCTATGAAACGTTGCGTATAAAAGTAGTTGGGCCAGCCCAAGTAAAGTTCCCATACCGTTGGGGGCCTGCGTAAATTTTTTTAACATATATCAATCGTTAGTGATAATATATAAATATTGTGTTGTGTTAGAGAAACGACAAATGTTACTTACAGCGATGAAGGGATCGAAGCGGATAAGAGCATATGAAGTCCAGCTAACACCATTTAGGAAGGAGAAAAGGGAAAGGGAAAATGGCATATATTCCACACTTCTTGTTGTAATCACTAGCTTCTGCATAAATTCATATATACACTTGGCTTCATTCATAAAACTTGATATATTTCGGAGTATATATGGTCTCGCACGTAACAATATACCTCTTATCAACCACAAGATCTATATATATGTGATGAATGGAATCGCTTCTTTATTTTTTATCTCTTTATTTTAGAAAGTAAACTAAACAAAACATTTATCTACTTCTTTTCAATCGTATAACCCATTTTATAATAAAAAAATATATTCCTTCAAGAGGATCAAGAAAGAAATATTTATAATTTCAAATATACATATACACATGCACATATATGATATCTTTTTTATTTTCTACCTATTATTGACAGTGGAGACTATAAATTGTAAAAAAACCCTACTATTATGGAAAAGCTCTCCCTACTTTTATAATATAGTTGCATATGTAAATATTTAAATACGAGGTTAAAGAGCAAATAATGTTTTAGAACTAAGAAATCTCAATTAAAATCTTGAGCTATATCGTTCACATATATATTAGAAGTTCTTAATAAAGTTTCCAAAATTTAATTTCTAACTTCAATCTTAAACTAGGCGACTTTGCAGAAAATATTCCTTTCATCGTAGTTCGTGGGGCTACAAATTAAAAAAAAAAAAAAAAAACGCGTACCATAACGGATAACGGCGAAGCATACATCATAATATTTCCGGCCATGCAAATGCTACCAACTATAGTCGATCTGAGCTTGGTGGTGTGTGCCAAAGTCAGCACAAAGACGGCCAAAACCGCCAGGAATACGCATTCCGCCACCACAATCGCCACCAGCCTCAGCCGCTTCTTGGGGGCGGAAAATATGAGGAATAGCGATAAATACAGAATCTCGATCACAAACCCGGTCCCGTTAATGGTCACAACGAGAGTGCTGTGAGGGTGTACCATAGGCAGTCCGTATAGTACCCACAGCCCACAGTTTGCAAAGGTTGCTAAATATGGCACCGGTGAGTACTGCTCCACTGATTTCTTTTTCCATATACGGTAAAATGTTGGCCTACAATATATAAATAAGTTTCAAAGTAATAATTAAAAAAATTTGATTTTTGTAAATAAAATGAAATTACGGAAAGCGACATATTGAAGCTTACATCGGGGATAAGAACAGTACGAGTGAAATGATATTCCCTGGAAAATAAACAAATCAAGAACTCATTATTTGGACTTGTAATAAATTATAGAAATTAATATTTTACACTTTATTTACACAAAGATTTTTTTTATTATTTTCTTTTATTTGGAACGGTGGAATTCACTTCAATTAAGCTTCTAACAAATTATTACATTATAATAATGTGCATGTAATTAACATCAAATACAAGAGTCTCGTCATTGCTTTTCCCAATCCAATTGTTAGGGCTTTAGTCCATAACTACATGTTCATTAAATAGAAGAAGTTGTTCGACCTTTCTTTCATTGAATTGAAACCATCCGATTGAAACTTAAAAGGAAAAGAAACAATTGCCCCACGCTGATGGAAAAATTCAAAAAATTACTAAAAATCTAGAAACGGAAATATTATTAAACAAACTAAGTGAAACCTTTAAAAGCTAAGATTTATTTCATTTATGTTTGATTTGTAATAATCATAATAAACAATCTAAGTTTGTCTAATTAAGTGTGTTTAAGATAGAGAGAGTATGTGTGTATTGACCAAATAAAAACGAAGGAAAAAAAAAAAAGAGACAAACCTATAATACCAACTGCAGTGCGAGCATCTTCTTTAGAGAACATGGTTATATGCTTGTACTATGTGTTAAAAAACACACAAAGAGAAACGAAGAGAAAGATTGCTTGAGAGAGAAGAACAACTGAACAAGTTTGTGAGTTGTGGAAGATGAGAAACAGATAATGCATGAGAAATAATCATAGCACGAGTAGTGTGTATATATAGGCAAACACAAGTTGAAAAACAAGAGAGGAAGTGTTGGAATTTGTAATTCTTTTTTGGGTGCTATTTTTTGAGGGGGTCACTTGTGTGACATGTATTGGCTAAGTAAAAATCAGGCCAACACTTGGGATAATCTAAAAATTAATTTGACAAGATTTAATTAATGTTGGCACTTCACTCAAGGTTCTGAAAATCGTTGAAAAATTAAGTAACAAAATCTAGGCCGTAATATGGAATTCAATTTAAATTAATTGGATTTCTTTTTTTTTTTGGTTTGATGGTTATGCATGTTTGTTTTAACAATATTGAATTTTCTTCTTTTTTTTATGGAGATTAATGATATAATATAAACCTTATTTCAAGAGAATAATTACTACATAAAATTTTGAAGTAAATAATAGAAATAATGAAATATACATAAAACTTACTCTAGTTTAGTAAAGATTTGAAATTCTCATAATTGCATTATAACGTGTTTTTATTATCACCAGTTAAATATCTGCACTGAATTCAAGTCAAAGTTATCCTTATCCATAGAAGATATTATATATACATATAAAATTACGTATGTGTGTATCTGCATGGGACTGCAGCTGTTTGAAGTGTCATTTAATTTCTGGCATTTAGATGTGCAGATTTAGTAAATGATGAGACGATTCAATGGATTACAGACTATTAAATTACTATATATCTAAGAAAGTAAGAAATAAAAATAAGTAGTTAGATTTGTGGTGTATTTAATTTCAATAATTCGACTTTTTACATTTGCTTTGTCTTGGCCGAGATTACGGGTGTAAAGTTCAGTACCCATAATGAAGGGATTGTAACCAATAGCGATGGAGGCACGACATGATAGTATAATTTTTTTACTTTTTTTTATAAAAAATATTTGACACAATAGTCAATACGAATATTTCAACTTAATATAAAACAACTTAATATTACAACTTAATATTAAACGATAAAATAATATTTTAAAAATATTTTATTCACTAATTAAGTCAACCCGAGGACAAAATCACTTTTCTATACTCTAATTTCTTTGGAAATGATTAAAACTAGCCACGAGTATTGTATGTTCAAACACCTGCCTTAAATAGGGTTAATTCTTAAATCAGAACAAAATGAAAATTAAATTTTGGGGGAATACTGCTCTACTCATGCATTGGTCCTTGACATCTACTGCAAAGTTACGCAATACCTCTCTTATCAGTTATTAACTTATTATACAGAAATGACGATAGGATCTTCAATAGGGGAGGCGACTAGGTGAGGTATATATATATATATATATATATATATATATATATATATATATATATAAAAGTTTCCTCATAAATATGAGTTCTAAAACATAGTTCGAAACAAAAATACGAATCTGTTCAAGAATTTCGTTTTCCCTTTGTAACTAACATATCTTTCATGCTAAATTTTGGATCTTTGACCCAAAACTTTATGGCATGTAAGAACGTGCATATTTCATATTTATAAAAGAAAACAAAAATTTGCTAGAGATGACAGTAATTGATGATCGAGTGAAAACAAAATAATCTTATCAAAATAGCTCTACAATTAAACCGCGTCGTGAGTCATGACATGTGCAAATTCTCTGGATTTTGGATATTCGATATTATGCTAAGAGTTTCATCATCCATTTTACTCCACACATTTTAAGTGTATTAATAGGTGGTTTGGTCCAAATTATAAAAAAGAGTTTTTAGATTTATAAGAATATTTTATTAAATTTAGTAAGGGTGTATTTATAAGAATATTTTATTAAATTTAACATAGATTAATTACACGACTTTGTTTTTCTAAATTATTTATAATGATCAAATTGATTTTCTGTGCTGGTGGCTCGACGTCCAATCAACTCGGTCACTTAGAATTCGTAGAGGAGGGAATCTGCTTCAACTCGAGGATTTGAATAAAGGAAGAGAAAACATGAGCTCGGGGCTAACTCGGGACAAATAGGGGTTTTATCCGGGTTGACAATCAACGCTCAAGTCAGAGCTCGAATGATTGAGGTTTGATATTGAGTGAAGTAATTGTGGTAGTTGGCAGTTAAGAGAGTTAGTTACCTGGGGCATTAATGCGGAGTATTTATCCATGGTAAAGTAATGATGAGCTCGGACGATGTGTAGGTGCCTCAAGCTAACAACTGCCCCACTACAAACATACATTTAATGCTTGATCTGCTACTTCCTCAAGGGACCGACTAGTGGCCATGTGGCTACTTGGGTCGAGAGGAAGTCGAGCTGTCTGGCTGATTCTGATCCATCGACCAGAATATATATCATATATTCTGTAAGATATATATATATATATATATAGTTAAATACGTGTTATGTAAGATATGTTGATGGCCTTATGAATACATTTTCGATAACAAAAGGTACTATGAGGATATTAAGCTTATGTTTTTAAAAGAATTATGTATGTTATGTTACATTATGTTGGGAGTTAAGCCTTTAAAGATAGGTATATCATATATGTTATGTTATGATATGTTGGGCCCTGGAGACTGTGAGTTGAGCAACTCGGTACGATAATGGGCCGTCGAAACCTTAGACGTAGTATCAATTTGAAGTACTTACGCACGACTCATGGAGTAGGGGAAGCGTGGTGCTTTGAGCCTTCGGCGTATAAACTGGGGAAAACACATGTGGGATCATTCCCCATTGTGAGCTTCATTTTCATCCATGAAATTCTTGTTCTAAGCATGGTTTGTATGAGTTTGAATTAAATGATGAATAGTAAGGATTTTTATAAAAATGAGAATTTTGTGATATTTGTTGAATTTGTTGGATTCTTAATCATGTGTATAAGTTGTGTATATATGTCCTAAATGATGTAATGAATGCATGCTTTAATTTGGTAGTTGAATGGAATTCGATGTGCCATTAATGAACTCAAGGTTATGAAAATGGGTCTAATCTTGCTTTTTCTTGCATCTTTGGGAGCTAAATGCATAAATATGAATTTCTAATAACTTGTGTGTTGTTTTAGCATGAAATGGTTGGGGTTGTGGTTGTTTTGGTAGTTGGTTTCGGCCACTTCGGCTATAAGTTAGCATCCTTTGTTTTTGTCATTGTTCTGATGATGTATATGTAACTTAGGGTCGTGGCCGTGACCAGTTTTCTACATAACACGATCATGGCTGCGAGGCCATTACGGCCCAAGCAAAATGGCCACTTGGGTTTGTGTAGCAGCCGTGGGGACTTTTTATATTTTTTTATATTTTTTTGGGTCGCGACCGCAATGATTTTAAGATGAAATGTCTAGCGGACTCGACAGTGTTTTGTATTTATTTTGATTTTTGCATCACGACCGCAACGATTTCAAACTAAAATGCATAGCGGCCGAGACGTTAGGTGGCGCAAAATTTTAACTCGAAATCTTGAATGCAGTGATATGATTTGCTTTACCTTGAACCGTATTCATTTATATTGTATGCTATGGTAAGTGCATGCAATGCAATCTAACTATAAGGAATGAATGCTATGTGAATGTTTATGTGGCTCATGACTTACATAGCATCTTATATTGCATTTCATGAATGTAATGCTTCGTCGTGCGTCTTAATTGGTTCATGTTGATTCTAAGTGTTAGGTTTTACATTTGTATTTTGCAGAGCCATTTCCTGGAGAAGAAGAGCCCAAGACTTAGGGGTGTTTGGTGGTTTGCACGCACCTTTTGATTTGCTTTTTTACTCAAGGTTATGTTTAGGTTCTTTTCTTTTTAATTAAGCGACCTACTAACCTTCTATGCTCGTTTTCTAGCTTGCATGCTACTGTGTTTTATATATATAGTAAAATATGTGTAATGTAAAGTATGTTTCTGTTAGGAATAATGCCCTAGAAAGCCTATGTAATAGTCTGCTTAGGACATTCCTTCTGTAAAGTCACAGACAATCTTTGAATAATACGAATAAAGGCAACACTTCTTATATGCTCTTGTTTGATTGTGTGTTT
>JBBMKE010000001.1:4990454-5007476 GCA_037834125.1 Lippia alba | reverse complement strand
ATATATTCAACTTTATTGTACGTGTATAGGTAAACTTACAACTACAATATTGTTTTGAGGGTATGTCAACGCTAGTATTCAAATAGTTAAAAAGTTTTTTTTTTTTTTAAATAATGATTTGAGTTCGAATTCCTCTGACCACAAAATATATGCATGTTATTTTTTTTTAAAGAGGTATGATATAAATTAGTTTATTTTACTTTGGAAATTTTAGGGAGGCCTCTAAGCTTTTATTATTCATATAAGTTATATGGGAAAGATGTTAATTATTTCTTTGATTTTTTTTTAATTTCAAGTGTGAAATTTAATTTAAAATATTGTATATTTGTTTTCCTCATATTACAAATCACTTTGGTTTTTTAAATATAAAATATCGTTTAAAATTTTGACCCTGTTTCTAAACAATAAAACTTTGACGTTTTGTTTTGCGTAAATCCCTACCTTTCACGAAATCACGGCTCTTAAGCAGACCTCACAACGACGTTTACCTATGTTTGGGAAGTTAGGCGATAAAATTTAGGATTTATTAAGAGATGCTCTCAATGGTATTTGAGATTTGTTTATCTGATTGAGTTGTGAAATTTATAATTTAACCAAACGAACTACAAATTGTGCTTAGTCAATTATGATTAGTGTTTTTTTGGCGCTCCTCACTATTAACTAATTGCATCTCCAAAGGAATTTGGAATGAGTTATAATGAATTAGGGAGTAAGGGAGAGGTTTAATTACTCTCGAATTACGAAGGGAGTCAAGGTGTCAATAACCATAACTAATTTATTTGTTTTTCTTTTTGGTCTCAACTAAACATATATAAATTCTTGAATCAGTGATAGATGGAAAAAGCATATATCGAGTATATCCCCACTACACTTTACTTTATCCTCTTAAGTTAATGAATGTAATTGTTATTTTCGGTTCATGATTTACATTTGAATTCAAATTTAATTCAGAACTAAATTATGATTTTTATTTTTTTGGTCAAATACTAAAGTTTTAATATAGTAGGTGTATATATGTTTCAAGAACTACTTCATAATTCTAATAATAAAATCGAGTGGTGGCTTTTGAATTCTTGTACCTCATTTGAGGTGAATGCAAATGCTCTATTTTCATGTGTTTGGCCCCTTTATATATTTCATTTTTTGAAGGGTTTTCGCATGTTTAATTTTTATTCGAAAATTTGCCAAGTTTGATATTTTGATCTCTAATTCTTTGTATTGATTTTGGAATTTTAACTTCTTCCTTGATTATTGGCAATTTTATTACCTTCATATTGCCATGCTCCTACCTGTTCAAATTCTGCAATAAATTATGCTTGGTTTTTCGAGTCACATACTAGCAATAAATATATCTTTTTCTGGATTAAAGTCTTGCTGCTCCACTACCCGCAGATAAATTAATGCTTTCTTGTCCTGCTCCACTCTTATAAATTTTCAAAATTTTATGGTACTTTTTGGTTAATTTTATTCGGCATATATAATACAAGCCGCGTATTTAAATATCTTTGAGTAATTTTCCTACACTTGGCTCATAGTGATGGTGCTGGAATCGGTTAAATGAGATTAACACCAAACACTTTCTATTTGTGAAGGGGGAAGACTATTATAGGCGTAAGAGCCTCAGGAATTGGGTTCCCGTTGAACGTGGATTCTACCAGCTAGGGTAACACCAAGGGAAAAGGGTGAAGCTGTAAGAAGCTTAAATGTGCAGCAATGAGAGTTTTCCAGTTCAGTGTTGTTTCTTGTGAATGAAGAAAATGGTGTGAAGAAGAAGAAGATTGTTTGAGGAAAGTGTAGTGATTTTCCTCTATTTATAGTTTAAGGATGAGAGTAATTGGGTCATATTAACCGAGTGGTCCTGAAATAGTGTTACCCTAGACAGATGTCAAAGTGTGAGGGCCTGAAAGTGACTTTATCGCGTCACCACCACCTTTTAGGCGGTTATGTCAGGCTGTTGTGTCAACGGCAGTTAGGGGATTGTTCTCCTGAGCGATGTGACGCTCGTAGAGCCATCGAGCATGGGGTGCTCGAAGATGGGTCCTTTGTGGGAAGGGTTGAAGAGATGAACCAAAGAGCGTCAGAGGCTCGAGGTTGAGTCACACGAGGGTGAGATTCCGAGGGAAGCAGCTTCCCAGGTGGTCCTGCAAGTATTGAAGGTGGGCACTGCCGCGAGCCTTAGAGTCCTGAGCGTACCATTAGAGCAATGGCTGGGTAATGATGGAAACCTTCCACGATCATGCCATGTGAACGGTGTAGATACGAGCGTATTTTGGGTCCGACACATAGTTACAAAATAAAATAAAGTATAAGTTTGCTTATTTTTGTAAAATCACATTCAATATATTTATAAACATTATCCATTTCAAAACTATTTTTCAAAAAAAAAAAGCGATAACAATAATAATAAACACATAAGTTTTATTTCGCGTAATTCTAATCGAACTTAATTTAGCCGAACCAATATAATAAGAGAATGCATACTTTATATTTATCGTGAAATTAATAAAAAATATTTTAAAAAACTAATTAAATAATATAAGTATGTTTGATTGGAATTTGATCAATTGAATTTGAGCTAAAATTTTCGATCTACCACTTTTATGTTACTCCATATGTGCTATCTCATTTATTGTCTGTTGAGAATATTAAAACCCAAAATTTAAAAAAAAAAAAAAAGGACAAATGCTTGTTGGTAGTTATTGGTGGATATATACGAATTAATAATTCATGGTCATTGCAATATGTACAGTTTGGAGCTTTTAATTTACGGGTGGTAAAACCACCGGCTCAGAGTTAATGGTGGTGGCCGCCGTCTGCCGGAGTAATTCCGCCGGCAGAGGTTTGTGTAAAGACAAATAAAATATGTCCCTTTCTAGTTCGATGCCTTTGACATGCACTTTATATTATATATTAAGAAAATTTCTAAGAATGATGGGAAAAAAATAAAATTTGAAGCTCAAAAGTCAAAGTTGGTACCAGTTTATTGGATGCAACCCTTCAACCATAAATGAAATTTCATGGTTCTAGTCATAATATTAAGTCTATTTATGGAAGTTTTTTCAAACAAAAGAAAATTAGGTAAATACTTGGAAAAAATTAAGTTCGTTTATCTGATTCGGTCATGGAGGATACTTCCTTTTTTCTTGGAAAAAAAGGGTTCGTAATCTACTTAGTCACAGTAGCAGAATTAGAATTTAGTCACAGGATAATTTTTTTTTTTAAATTTTCTCAAGTAATAGAAAATTGATGTTGGAATTTGACATAATATATTTTATGAAGAGGATTATTTTGGGAGGGATGTCAAATTTTTTGGGCAGAAACTCATAAAATAATAATAAATAATTTGGAAGTAATAAAAATTTAAATTTTGTGGTATTTTATATTTCACGTGATATATTAAAATATTTGTGCTACAACCTATATATACAATTAAAGGTTTTATATTAAATTATGAACTAAAAATTACATATTATTATTATTAGATATTTATTTTAAATTTTGAAATAAATGTATATTAGAGGTTAAATGACAGTTACAAATAGTAGTTGTATTAAGTTAAATCATTGATCATGCGTTTGTATCAAACAAAAACATTTTTTTTAAAAAAAGAAAGAAAGAGGACTAGATATTTCTGTAACTTTGTTTCTGCAGTATGACAATTGTGAAGTTTATGGTATGTAGTAAACAAAAGAATGAATAGTTTTTCGTGTTATGATTCATCCTCTAAGAAATCGAAGCAAACATCACATAGAGAGAAAATAAACCGGTGAAATAGACAAGTTTTTTTTTTTAATTTATCTTTTAGTTCTATAGTTCATTTTCATGAATTGAGTTACGAACCACTTAGGGTATAAAACTCTCCTTATCAATAATAGTGACATTTTTCAGGAACTGAAACTCAAAACCTCAAAGTAAGTTAGTATAGCACCGAACCGTTAATTAAAGTACATCACTTTTAGTGGTTGGTGAATTGGACAAGTGTTAGAGAGTTTAGATAGACTTATGTTGTGGTATTGAAATACATTCGAATACAAAAAAAACACATATATATTTATGACTTTAAGGAGAGAAATATCTTTTCAAACACGAAATACATTTTTTTTTTTAAGTATCAACAAGATATTACTCTTTTGTAAGAGTCTAATCAATAGTCGAACTAAAATTCTTTTGTAATCGTGCGTATTAATTATTCGTAAATCTTTGAATTGTCTTATCATGGGAGAAAATTCGTAATGCACAATGCACCAATGAATACTTGTTCGAGACAAATCAATTCCGCCGGTGATTACATATTTATCTTAAACATCATATATTGTGCAAAATTAGTTATTTATATCATTTAATAATTTGGTACTGCATTAACCTAATAATTAAGTTAAAAAAATTGAGGGGCGGCTCCCCCAACATGTTCTTTCATTCTTTGTTGATGAAATGATTTCTTTATTTCTACATCCAAAAAATTTGATTTCAATCTATGATGTATGGATACGGACATGACACGATACAGATACGGCGACACGGATTTTTTCTTGAATTTTCCACATGAGGAGTGTCAGACACGGTGTCCGACACGACACGACACGGCAAAATAATATTTTTAGAAGTGTCGGTGCATTAGAGATTTCAATCTAGTAAAATTAAAAAAGATAGACAATTTCTTCAAATTATGTCTATTATTCCTAAGTTCATAGCCTTTAAGCATACTTAGCCTACAAAATAATGTGACAAAGAACCACTTCTCCTTTTTAGATGAGTAATTAATTGTAATATTGTTAATGCATGTTCTTAGGAGCTAAGAATATTTGGCGTCGTACTGCTTACATGCATGAGTATTGGATATTAATTTTTTTTTAATTTTTCGTGCAATAAATATTGGATATTAATGATCATACAGAGATTAATCTTGACTGATTCTGATTGCAATTTAATTTAACAAGCACTAAAAGTCTGTGCCTTCATAATGTACTAATCAAACTTCAAATACCACAATCATCATCAATCTTCACTGTTAATCAAGCTCTCTATTTTACGATTTGGCCCATTGAACTTTCCCATACATTCAATAAGTCATATTAATTAAATATCATAATCAAATCTGAAATAATATATTCAAGACTGGCTCAAAATTACCTAGAGCACTATTTTTTCCATTTTTTCCATATAAAACCTTATTTCATTGAAGACTTTCTGGCGGTGCAGCTTCGCAGTAGCTGGGGTTGCCAAAGGAACTAATATTTATAAAGCAGAAACATATCTACATAGGTCTAGATATTATTGTTGGGATTCTACTCTAATTTAAAGTTTAGTTCAATACGAGGATAAAGCTAGAGGTTGAAGTCACCAAATTAATAATATGAGGTGAATAGATGAGTTCGCTATGAGAACAAATGAATAAGTTCGCTGGGAGCGGGCGAACAGAACAGATTAGCTCACAAAGATAGCGAGCTAGCCAATGTAGAGAGGTGGAGAGGAAGGAATTTTGGAAAAGTGTTGTGCAAGAAATAATAACTAAACAAAATACAGAGAATTTGATAAAATCGTGACAAATTAGATGGAAAATCTCGAATCATGATATGTAGAGTTAACGTGAATAACTAAAACCTAAGTCTCAAGATTCTATTTCGATAGAAAATCTCGAATCATTATGAAGAGTTAACGTGAATAACTAAAATCCTAAGTCCCGAAATTCTATAAATATAGCCCTCAAGATATGACGATCCAAACTTTAAACCTGATCTTTCTTGATTAGCATCTCCAAAACTCTAAATTACTAAAATAAGATTCTAAAGAAAGAGAGGTTAATCTTAAAATATTTGAACCGTACACAATATCAACTATACTTGGTATTTCGTTCGAGAATTGTGCTTCTCCATATGGGATTTGAAAGTTCTATACTAATTTCTTCATCATGATGCGAATGTTGTAACTTGTAACTCACGTATCAATTAAAAATGGGGTCTTAGTCCAAGTGGTACGGAGATTTCTTCCACTTGCTTTGAATTTTATATCTATGTGGATTCAAAATATTATCTTGTTCGAAAAGAAAATTGTAGAATTAAATCCTATAAAGGCATAAAATGCATTCAGATTTATCCACATTTGAAATCATATAAAACACTTGCGTCAACCACTTATCATATAGTAAATTAAAGAAACAACAGTCCATGTTACTATGTTTGTGTCAATATCCATATCACTATGTCTATACCCGTATATTATAAGAATAACCGACGTAAAATGACAGCACCCGCGGTATAATAACCCAAATAAAAAACACTACACCACACAAAAATCAACAAAAAAATTAAAACTTCTCAAGCCATTAACACTCCATATGCATATGTACACACACTAGATATTTCAAGAACACAATTGCTTTCAACCCATCATAGAATTTGAAATTTTCGGAATATCAAGGTAATTTCATGTAAGCTTCTGATTTCCTTTTCCAAAAGCGCTTAAAAAGTCAGGTTATGATAATCCCAACCCTAACTTCCAACAATTGACACTTCATGAAAAGTTCTCAAATGTTCAAGAGCACACATTAATTGGGCTTTTTCTCAAGTAAACTTATGGGCCCCCAATGTGTCCAATTTTAAGTGGGCCAAGAAAGCAAATGGACTACAGAGACACTGCCCTCCACATGTGGATGTTCCCACGATGTACTTCTCTACATGATATTTGTCATTAATCGATTAATCAGGGGAAATAGACACAACGAAATGAACTAACTAATTACATAACAATTTTGTGATAATATTACTATTTTTGCTTTGTTTTGCGAACAAACATGATTCGGACAAGAAGTTTTGTCCTTACTTTTGAGGGCAACCTCTTAGAATATTACAACTCTCAACGGTTTTTAGGGCTATGTTTTTTTTTTGTTTTTTTTTCCCCACGACTTTGGGTAGCCTAAAAGCATAATGCGACATTGTGTTTGATATCAAAATAGCGGTGTCAATTCGAATGAATTGGGTTGGAGTGAGGGTATAACGAAAAAAAATTTCAACCTGAATTTAAATTAAAATTAAAAATATAAATCCTAATCTAATTGTATTGGATTCGGGTTAATCTAGTTTTTCTTTCGGACCACCCCGATCCAATAATGATTTCAATAATTTTTAACTAAAGTAATTATGTAAAATAATATGTATTATAAATTATTATTAAAATTTTATTAACACTTAATTTATTATTTTAGAATAGTGCCCTAAAAATCGATCTTGTAATCCGCTTAGTACTTTTCCTTAGTAAATCACAGACAATCTTTGAGTAATAAACGAATTGATTTGATCATAAGGCAACACTTCTTGATATGCTCTTGTTTGATTGTATGTTTACTTTGAACTACCCATGTATGAGAACTCCTCTAATCTAATTGACTTATATGTCTAGACCATTTAGGAGAAATGGTTCATGAAACGAGCCCTAAATAAGTTAAGATTGAAAATCGTTCCAAGCCGATGAGTCTAAAAGATAGTGGGAGTGTCGAATTGACTCATTCGAGGCTTGCTCGTGTGATCACACCTTAAGAAGGATCACCTTGTTTCATGGGGTGTAAAGTGTACGGTTGATGCGTGCGTGATACATGGGGGTGCTTCTTTGATGTAAATGAGTACACTAAGGTATCCCGCGTGAGAAGATTCCTAAATTGGAGAAACTTCCAGATTAGGAAATATGTCACAAGTCATTGATGTGATTAACTAGTCCTTAGACTTGAGATTCAATCGATGTTTTATGTAATAGTCTTAGGTATAAGCCTAAAAGGATGTCGTCGAGACAACTGAATTATGGTGTAACTATATTGGGACTGCAAAAGTGGCACATGAAAGCATATGAGAATCAATAAAGGACATACACTTGCTTCAACATGTTGATCTCTTATTGTGTAAGTCATTCATATGCCATTTAGGAGTTCTTGGCCAAGGCAGTGGATCGAGATCAAGAAATGAATTTATTGGATCGAGATAAAATGGATACGAAATAAACTAGCATTAAGATCAAGATTATTGGTGTTCTACGTCTTCCCTTGCCCTAGATCTTGATTGAGAGATAAGTTGTTGGATGACCTTATTTCACATATGTCAATGACTTAAAGGTTCTTTCGGATTGATACATTCTGATTCAGCTAGGAATCACACACATGTTGCTAAACTATGGTAGTGTGATCAGTGAACTAATGGATTAATAAGAGGAATAACTAATTAGTGTTACTGCTAATTGAGTAAAGAACCTAGAGGGTCACAAATGCACAAATGTCCGATCACAAGGGTTAAGACTCGAATCGATTAAACGAGTTGATCCAAACAACCAAGAGTTGGAAAAGGGCCACACATGCGTTGAGTACATGTCCATGTGTGACACATGTCACATAACTGTGATCGTTGAATAATTGAATTAGTTAATTATTTAATGAATTTTAATTTAATTATGAATTATATTAAGCTCTAACTTGGAGTTGTAAAGCCTAATAAATAATTAATTGTGAATTAATTAATTATTAGCATCAATTAATCTATTATGAATAAGTTAATATCTCATGAAAATACCTAAGTGAGTGAGTTAGAGTTTCTGGTAAGTCAAGTTGATCAAAGTAGGAATCCTTTCTTTCCAAGCAAGAAATCTCTTATCTTGAAGGTTAAGACAGCCTTCTCCTAAAAGGGTAAGGGGTTCGAACCCTCCTAGTCTATATAAGCATGGGATTCGAACCCCATGATGATTGATAGACAATTCTCTTATCTCCAAACTACATCTCACAAACCCTTAAGAGTCTAAACACTAAACATAGCACTAGTGTCCTCCTTGTTTAGATCATGATCGAGGTTGGTGTGGGTTATTACTCTAGAGAAGTTCTAACGTGGAGTTTTGAAGATTCGGAGGAGTTCGTGGGACTTGCCACTTGAAGAGCGTCCCTTGCTTTTGTTTTCGCCTTTCTTTTGTCAGGTAAGGTTTTGTTTCTTTTAGTTACTTCGACTACAACCCTAAGTGAATTTTGAGTCCGCTTGTCACCTAATTATTATACATATGTAAATATGTGTTGGATAAGTATTTTGGGAAATTTATTCCATTTGTTACGCTTGCTTTTTTTTTTCTAAATACAATACAAAAAATAAATTATTTATGCGAATAATAAAGAAGAATAAAAAATTAACCCTCCTTCCTCACTGAATTACCGAGGTAACAAGAGTTTAGGAGATGTTAATTGAGAGATCGAATTACATCATAGAATCGTCATATCTCAAAATTTCCGTCTTTATAGCTTTTGAGATTGGAATTATCCTAGTTCAACTCAATTTTCTATCAAATCTCAACCTCTTCATGTAAATCGTTTATTCATCCTCATCTGATAACTAACAACATTCTTTCGTATCACAATTCCCAACAAATAAGATTATACTTTATCACAATATCGGTACAATTCAATAAATATATCTTAATAAAATCTCTAGTTATATATAATTTGGGCCTAAAAGTCATGACCCCAACAATTACGAAACCTACAAAAATGTTTTTAAGTATATGTATACTAAGTTATGTCATGTTCTGAAAAAAGGTTGGCGTGTGTTTTGTAATGAGGTTGAATGGTATGATATGATATGATATGATTGGACCCAAAGAGTGTGTGATGGGACCCCGAAACTACATCAGGTTGTAGGTTATGCCATAATACTCTTTCCATTTGAGAAATCTTACTCAACCTCTGGAGATCTAGGGAAAAGTGAGTTCTCTTGAGCCGGCATTAACCCCACTGAAGGAGATGGTAGGAATAATGAACCCCCATCTCAATATGAATCTATGAACCGATGGATTAGGAATTGCAACCCTCTTTCCATCGTCCGTGCGGGATTTGGATATGTTATGTTGATTTATGTTTTTCGTACTCGCCGAACTTTATGTTATACATATTGAAAATGGATTTGTTAAGTATAATTAGAATGAGTTTTGCTCTTTAGGCTTTGAAACTTATGTATATATGTATTATCACGAAAAAGTTCGGGCGTGTAAAAATCAATGTTAGTTCATGGACATTTGGTTTAAAAAGTGTTTTGCTCTCTCTCTCTCTCTTTCTCTCTCTCTCGCTCTCTCTCTCTCTCTCTCTATATATATATATATATATATATATATATATATATATATATACTCGTTGCTCTCCGTGTGCTTGGGCATCCCGACTGCGTCATAATAAGCTCAACTATAAGGAACCAGTTGTGGGTGGCAGAATTCCTTGCCCTGGTGTCCTTTGAGGTAGCGCAATACTCTATATGCAATCTCAAGGTAAGGTTGATGAGGTGCATGCATAAACTGACCGAGGACATGAGTGGAATAACTTATGTCTGGTCGAGTGATGGTAAGATATAATAATCTTCCAACTAAACGACGGTACTATTCAGGATCAGTACAAAGTTTATTGGAATCAACTAAAAGTTTATGTTGTTGCTCCATTGAAAAAGTGGCTAGTTTGTAACTAGTACTTTCAGCGTCTACCAATATATCAATAACATACTTACGTTGGGTTAAGACAATCCCATTTGGAGAACGAGTAACTTCTATTCTGAGGAAAGCATATCAACTTCTCCAAATCTTTAGTTTGGGACTTATTATCCAGATACTATTTGAATTTAGCAATGCAGGTGGAATTTATTCCTTTGATGATTACATCGTCCACATAGATGCGGAAGACAATAAAGGATTCATCTTTGTGAGAAAATGTAAAAAATGAATGACCTGCATCAGATAGCTAGAAACCAATATCGATAATGAGGTTGTTCATATCAATTTGGTGAAATTCCCTACTCTTAATCGAGGCTAGATCCAACAAGCACCAAACTGCAACTAACTTGGAAAGCATATGGAATTTAACTGCCTAAAAAAAAGATTTTGGCTCATCCACAGAAGAGATAGCCGCTAGAAATGTAGAGTGAGATTTAGAGAATTTAGAATAGGACAAGTTATAATTTGAAAGAGGATATACATTTGAGTTAGCTAAAGAAGGGAGTGAGAGCATCTTATCGTTTAAAGGAGCGAGGTAAAGTGTTTTCATAATCGGACAGCAGCTGTGAGATCTGGCGCTCTCATTTTTTATGATGAGAAGCAGTCACTTAGGTACCGATGTTTGGTATAATATTTTCTGAACTTTCAAGTACCAGTGCTGGAGCGACTGGTACTTTCTCGAGGATATGTTCATTAGGAGTCTATCACTGGTACTTTCTCAAGGATATGCTCATTAGGAGAATGTGGAACGGGAACTGGTATTTGCGAATCCTACACCATGTTAGAATATGGTCAATATCATTCCACGTCTCTTCATTCACATTTGATATTTCCATTATGATTGTTAGTCTCTCTGGAAGCATCATGGAACAAATACCAAAACGGATAATTATTGATGATTGACAAAACCACTCTTTATTATTTGAAATTCCTCAATTATTACCTTAACACATATTGTGTAAAAACCTCTTTCAGTTTCAGGATAATTCACCTTGGAAAGCTGAAGAAATGTTGAAAGTCAAAATAGAGCTGTTGGAAAGTTGTATTGGGAATTTAACCCAAGATTCAAAGTTCTAACGGTCATAAAGGACTCCTATATATTGAACTCGGTTGAGCAAAACTTTTGATTCTTTTTAAGCTCTTATACAAGTTATTTTGTGTTTACACCATATTAAGATCCTGTGTTTTTCTCTTGGTCGATATTTCTTCTGAGGAAGCTTGAGAATCCAAGAACTGGTCTGTTATGTTCCAAACTTTGTAACAACTTAAACTAGACAGCTCTCTTTGTTGTATTTTGTTTCTCTGATCTCAATATAAGTGGTGGATTGAAAAATCCTAAGTTTGATTACTTAAGTAGAAGATTAATCCTTTGGACTCTGTTTTATACAGTCTTTAGGATCAAACCTCTCTAAATTTCTTGTCTCATGTTATTCTTTGTATATGCTATGTTTGAGACTTTTGTGTTGATGTTTGAGCTCATTGAGTGAGTCGATAACCTTTGCATCTGATATTCTTTAACAGAACTTGATGAAGTTCAAAGGATTGAGCTTTTGAACTGATAAACAAAGAACATCAAAGACTTAACTTTTGAGTATGTGAAACTTGAGTTGAGCAGCCCATTGCATGAGCACTTAAATTCAGATTTGTGCTTGTGCAACATTTAAATGATCGGCACTGAAATTCAAAAAGGACAATTCACCCCCTCTTGTTCAACGATGACAAAATATATCTTATGCGGATTGAAACTTGTTGCACCTTCATGGTTGTAGACTTTTGTGAGACTGAAACTTTATTAGGGAAGAATTCCTTCGTGAAGAGATACGATAGCACTTATTTCGTATCTGGCCGGTATCACCTATGTTACAACCGGTAGAAAGACATTTTCATAAAATTTAACATCGTGTGAGACATAAATCCTTTTACTTCAAATGTCATAAAATATGGGATAACCAATAAATATATCAATCTTAGCACGCAGCATAAACTAATCATGTCTGAAGAAAATTGAACCTATTAGAATTCAAACTTAAGTTATTTTGCTCATTAGCAGTTTTTTGCTTTAAAATTCACAAACTTCTGATCTTGTTTAGGCTTAATTATTGCCCCACATTGCCTATCTTGTATGAAAGATATGAAGATCAAGTTCAAGTTGATGATGGCTTTGGGTACAGAGTTCTTGAACAGCTTCAAAACAACTACAAAAACACGTATGCTGGTGTGAGGTGTCCTCGATCGGTTGAATCTCAAAGAGAAACCATAATTTATCTGATGTGATATTGGATAAGAATTTGTTCAAAAACTAGGATCCACCTCAAGTACCGGAAAAGATAATGTTTGTATAATTTGTGTAGTTTTGGGAAGCTGTTGGAAATTATCGATTTGCGGTTAATATAATTTTTTCTTTCTTTGGTATATTTTGCAATTTTTTTCAACAGTGATTCGAGATTATTATTATTATTTTTTTGGTTCTATAGTTCATTTTTATTGGTAGAGTCGTGACGGACCACTTAAAGTGTAAAGTTTTCTCTATTAATGATACTTGTGTTCTCAGGGACTCGAATTCGAAACTTTTAAATTAGCATAGTGTAGAATCGTAAGGTACGCCATTGATAGTGGTGATTCGGGATTATTGGTATTGAGGACACAGTAAAAAAACCTCAATTTCAAAAATTTCTAATATATCATGGTAAATATGTTGGCTTATTGGGACAAGCTATTTATATGTGATCGTGAAAATACTGTTACGAGAATAGAAAAATAGAATAGTTTTTTCTTTAAATGTGTATTAAAAAGATAAAAGTGAAGAAATTTTAATTAATAATATCATGTGACTTTTTAAAATTTATAAATTATGTGGTTCGTAAGTTTTTGTAGAAATTATGTTAATGCAAAATGTCATCAATATTCAACACATATTCCTTCTTTCATCACCTTTCTCCTAGAGTATGAATGAGACGAACGTTTATTTGAAAGAAAGGGTATTATCAGAAAACATTTCATAAAATGGGATGAGACAGCGGTTAGCCTAGAACATGGGATTCCAACGTATCGAAGTTGAGACGGATTTGAAAGTAGTTGCGAACATGATCAAAAAATTGACGTTGAGGAACGTCCTTTGAAAAATCTGGTGCTCGACTGCCGGGAGCTTCTTAGGAAGTCTTGGGAGACGCGCTTGATCCATATATCAAGATTGAGAAACAAGAGTGCAGATCAATTGACAACAATGGGACACTCCATTTCAAATAGCGTTGTGGTTTGGTAGAGCCTGCATGAGGGCTTTAGCTTCGAGCTCATTGAGTAGTTTTATCTTGGATCCCTGTGTGGGTCTTCACTTCGTTTCCGAAAAAAAAAAAAAGGGATGTGAATTGGCAAATTAACAGCCCACAAAAGATATCACCATTTAAACGTAAGGATGTCTAATTAAAAGACAATCCATAAGATCATAACCCCAACCCTTATATATTAGGCCCTATCCAAGTAAACTGACTCCTACTGTTAGCCCTTTCTGCCCAAACAGGATTTTTGCATTACCACAGCAAAGGAATAGGAAAACAGAGAATTATGATGAACTAATGTATGTAGAATATATGTCAATAGGAATGATCATACATTAATGAATTGTGTGACAATCATTTCCTAAAATCTACTCTGTAAGGAAGACTTTGTTACAAGAATGTTAGGAGGAAAAAACTTGAACATTCTCTCCCTTGACAGAAAAATCTCTCTACCTATGCTAGGGGCCTAGGGCAGAAATGCTAGATATAGAAGAATGCGTCGTACGTATAAAAGCTATTTGTCTATAGCAAAGTGTGTGTATATATGTGTGTATGTGTGTGTCGTTTCTATATTTTTCTAGCAGTTACGAGGCGGGCTTGAAGAATCAGCACGGCCTATTCGCTTCTTTCTGTATCTCCATGCAACTTGAATTCTCCTAGCTGCGAGCCCTCTCCAGTAAGGAGATTCATACCTGCAACGAAATGTATGCCAACCCAGTCATGTTTTTCTTGTAGACGATTTCAAGAAATCCGTGAATATTTATACCGTGAATGGAAAATTACCTAATTGCCCCTTGAACACGAGGGCTTCTCAAGAATCTAGCAAAAAGACTGGTCACTTCTTCAAGATCAGCACTGCGCAGTACGAATGCTTCGACGTTCGTTAAGCATTGTACCAGCCGATTGCTCAACAATCTATGTCCCGGAATTCTGATTCTTTTTCCATCTGGAAAATATAAGGATAATAAAATGCGCTTATTTTCTTCATTGAACAAAAAGATTAGTGAAATAGCAGGATGGATGCTGGTGATCTGAGATTACCTTTACGTTCCACCACGTAAAGCAAACTATCAAAAGTACTCGGGATAATTACACCTCGACCCCCCTGACGTATGCCATAAATACAATGATACTCCTAAGGTATGAGAAATAACATCTACCTCCACTGACGTAAAACCTTTCTTACAATCAAGTCCATCCAATAAGTTTTGAACGAAAAATCCTATTTTGCCCTTCTTACTAGAAGTCAAAACTCTAGATTATTTAATGTAATAGTTTCTTAAAACATTAAACATCCAACTTTTCTACTGCAAAATTGAAAATTATTTAAGAGAATTATTAATGATCTTATTATAATAAACAAATCATCTGTCTAACAACATTATAGCTTGATATCCAAATTAGGGGTAGATGTATTTTCGCATACCTGAGGGGGTCCGGCTGATTTAGGCCATACTCTAGGGGGTATAGGTGTAATTATTCAATTACAAGGAGCAACATTTAAAGAGGTACCTTTATTTAGCGAAGAATGTTCAAGGCACCACGTGAGGAGTTCTTCTCCACAAACGTCCCCTTCAGACAAAGGTGTTACATTCAGATCTTCCCCAATACTCTCCATTTTCCCTCGAATTATAAACACCATTTTATCAACAAGACCACCACGAAACAAGATTTTACTGCCCTTGATGTATGTCTTCGTTCTGAGCCTCTCACATATAGCATCAACTATAGGTTCATCCAACAGTTGAAAAATTCGGACCTGCAATTTGAAAACGGACAATCAGCATTGATCCCAGCAATTTTGAAATACTTGTTGAAGTAGATATCAACTATAACTTACTTTCTTGATGGCTTTAAAGAGATGACGCCTTATTTCTCTCTGAAGATCTTCTGGTAAATTTTCCATCAGCATTTCTTCGTTTACACCCCTAGTGGCAGCCCAGTTGAAGCGTTCTGAGTCTCGAACTAGCCTGCACGAAAAAGGAATTCTTCAATTTTAAGAGAAATATGTTAATGAGAATAGTAAAATATCATCACTTGGGAAAAGAAATATGGAACCTTCTTAGTTCTTCAGGCAAACGACGATGACTCATCCACTGCTCGACATCACGGCGTCTTAAAGACATTTCCAACCTCCTATGTCGAAAAAAACACAAACTTTCCATTAGTTAAATCTTGATTTTTAACAATTTGGGAAGTATTAAAAATGTGAACTCAACAATATAAAAAAGTACCTGCGACCGAGAGCCTGGAGAAAATTCTGCATATTCCCAATCAACAGAGCAAAAAGCAGGAGGCCTGAGCCTATTATCGCCATGGTGAAAAGAACTTCCCACACAAAATAGCTAGGAACTTGATTCCCAGCAAGGGTACTAATTTGCTTTTATGAACAACCAGAAGATGGATTAATATTTTCATACCATAAAAATTCCAATTCCTTCTAAAAAAGGTAAAATTAGTGCTATCGTGCAAAAAAGGATACCTGGAACCCCCAAAACAATGAGTACACGTATCTCGTCACTATACTTCTGTGGGTGGTTAAATTAACAGCAGTTTCATATATTCCATAGTCAAAGCCATCCTTCTGAAAACAAGCAGTTGCATTTTCATTGTTCCTCCACAAATCCCACGTCACATCACTTGCAAAGCTCCTATAATCATTTCCATGACCACAGTCAATGAAATCCGTACACCTCGTAATGTTGCTGTTATGACACGCATCTCGGAAGCATTGATTGACCCTCTACAGACATGGTGAGTGTCATAAGATAAAGAAACCTCAAGAAATTGAAAAAATGAAAGGAAAACTGCTTCTAAGCCCAAAGACAAACCTGTAGACCAAAGAGATACCAGCATGATCCCACCACGTGACTGGCTAGAATAAATGTAAGAAGATTCATGACAAAATTAGCCCAGGCCGACTCAAAAATGAAGCCGGTAGGAGACGGGCCTGCAACCAAAGGTAAGAATCTCCAAAGTCTGGGAATATACTGCACAAGAATGGCTGCACGTAGAAGATTCTTTGCATAATTGGCACCAGTTGTACCCATGGAACCTGGTAAAATTAATAATATGATAATCTACAGAAAGAAAATAGCAAAGTGTCAGTGGATTTCATAGAATAATGGAAGGAACAGAGTGTAAAGAGAATACATGCAGCAGAAGAGCATTGATACTTACCTGTGGCAAGGGAAGCACAACAAATAAATCAATTGAAAAATATCCCAAAAAATAGTTCCGGGCAATCCTTTTAGGG
>JBBMKE010000001.1:4967278-4978675 GCA_037834125.1 Lippia alba | reverse complement strand
TTTTCCGGTCCTGAACTGGTCCGGTCACCGCCGGTTTAGGACCCCTATTCGGATCGGATTTGATGCCGGTCACCGGTTGAACCGGTCGGTCCGGTCCGGTTTTCAAAACATTGAGTAAAAATGTAAAATTGTGAAAATGAACAAGCCTGATTTGGAGCCCGACCAAAGGCTCCGGAAGTTTGACTTAATGTCTGACACTTGGATGTTCAAAATAGGTATCAATTTAAAAGTGAGAGAAAATCGGCATTATTGAAACTTTTGTCACTATCACAATGTATATAACTCACGATGCTAGTTATTATATTATCTGGTTCAAATACAATGTATTAAACTCTTACATAATTTTTTCGCATCATAATAGAATATTCATGTGTATTATTAATTTATTAGCAAATCACTAATAGTAATGAAATTTCAAATATAAAGATTTGTTATTTCAGAGGTCGAAGATGTAATTAAGCAAGAGTTTCTTCAACTAACACGTTTATTACGCAACAAGCATATAGAGATTGATAAATATATGCTCTTGCAAATAAATTGGTTTTAGAATTGACTCATTGGAGGCACTTTGCAACATTCGTTCTTTAAAAATAGAGACCAACACTTAGGCGAATTAAGGGAACTAGCAAGTCATATATGATATAAATAAGCAGAATTTGATAGTAAAACGATCACCGCATCTAAGCAAAGCAGGCACATAGATAGATAGACCAAATATCATATTACTAGTCAAAAGGATTGGGGTTTACTAGGCTGGGAATATAAACATGTGGCCCTCCTACTACTAAATTATCTGGTAAGTTGAATTCACTCTATTGATCCTGTTTCAACGACGTACCACAACAATGTATGCCTAGAACAAGCCCGACGTCCCCGATGTCTGTCCACGACATAAAAAAGCAATAACTTGCCATTCTCAGACAACGCTAAGGCCTTTATTTCAAGCGTGAACATGCCGTGCTCAGGTTCAAATTGGAGCTTCATTAATCTATCCCAATTGCACCCATTCTCTGTACCGTACTCCCTCATCATCCAAATTTCAAAAGAGCCATAACCATCTCTATTCGAATTGTAGCAACAGAAGCAAAGACATCCATCCAAAACCTCCAAGTTGTAACTAGTAATAACATACTCAGTCAAAGAGTTGTCGGGTAAAGGTAATAAATGGAACTTCTCAGTTCCCATGTCGAACGCAGCCACATATCTTGGATCATGTGCATGGAGTGGGTGCTTGTAAAGCAACCAATGAAGAGCACTGCAAACATAAACCCCCCAGTCTGGAGCAGCAATGTTGAAACTGAGCATGTCAGCTGTTCTCCTCCAACAACCCAATTTGGTGCTGTAAATCCAAGCAGAAGTTTCGCATCGCTCATCCTCCGATAGTTCTTTAACCTTAATCCCGGCCACTTTGTAGGCATCATTCACCTCATCGTTAGCACAACCCCAGAACCAGTACGTTGATAAGTCGTCTAGAGCCATGCGTTCTACTTGCATAATATTCGGAATTTTACAGTAATTCCTGGTTGACGGGGTTGAACAAAACAGCATCACAAGAGAAATCGAGGTTGACTAAATAGAGCAACCCATTGCATGAACCCATGATATGGAAATAATTAAAGTAAAGCCCCATGGAAGGGGGGAGAAAGGGTACTTGATCTCTTCAACAACCATGTCATCAGCACCACTATTCTCATCGGAAAGCTGGCTAAATTTGACAGAGTACCATCATTTCGGGAACATAATATCCATTACTGATTTTGTAATTGTTGATTGCTTCAATTGAGATTTTGCAAAACTTGAGCTATAAATTAGGGCGGCCCATGATTTCGAAACACATGTGAACCGAACAAGGGATTTGAGTGGCAGGCGCAATAGAATCTGATAAATTATATCTTCCGGAAGAGCCTTCACCATTTTCTGTTCTTCACTCTCAGGGTTTTGGCGAGTTTCGCTAGTAAACGAGGAGGGTTGCTCGATTTATAAACAGGATGAGGAGTGATTCCAACCGTCGCTTTGCCTGAAAATAGGATTTAGCCGAAGGTGCTTGTATCTATAAGAAATCAATTGAAGGGTTCGTTTTTTTCAACAAAAAAAAAAAAGATTCTAATAAGAAAAGCTCATTCGTTGATACTTCCGTACAAATTAATTAGGCGGCAAGCAAACAGGCGTTTCCCAATTTTAAAAAAAAAAATCTCTCTTCAGCTCAACATAATATCACTATGGATGAGAGACTTAATGCCATCACTATTTGCAAGTTGGTTTTTATAGGAATTACAATTTCCTGACACAACAAGCACGCATTACAAATTTTAGGCCTCACTTCAAGAAGGGGATTACTTGTACTCGGTATATGGCCAATGATCAAAATCAGATTCCAGGTGTTACCGCACAAATGCATTAAAAAACCTAATTAAATTATAAACTAGAGCCATATATTGCTCCAAATAGACCCAAGATTCTCCAATAGTTAAATGAACTATTCATAGATGCAAACTTTTCCATCTGAGACCAATGATGTTGTTTATAAAGTATTTCTTTGTCAAGATCAATAATAATTTGAGTTAATTGTCCCGAAAACTCTGTGTTATGCCTAATTAGCACGCAAGACCCTGTGTTTCAACAATTAGCATGAAAAACCCTGTGTTTTATTTTAATTATCACCGAAAACCCTGCGTCCGCGGTTGTGGGCACACGCGCTGAAATTGCAGCTGGTATTTTGAATTTGTACACTTATTGACTGTGAAAAGTCATTTATACCCTTGTTGTACTATAAAATCTTCAGCCCCATTTCTTTTGAAACCCTAGCCCCTTTTTCCCCTTTCCAGAATCCGGCCACGAACATCCCCATCTCCACCGACGGCAATCCACCACCACCACCTCGCTCACACTCTCACCGCCACCACAACCGCCGCACCAACACCACCGGCCGCCACCGCACCACATACCCACTCACACTCATATGCAACTCACCTCTCTCTCACACACACAGATCTGCAATAGACGCAATAAAAAACGCATCTGGAAATTGGGGTTGGGTGGGGGGTGTTCGCCATCGGTGATAGCAATTCTTGCTGGAGAGGAAAAGGAAGATTGGAGGTGGGGGAGGGGGCTGGTGTGCGGCTGCTTGAGGTTGAAGAATTGGGGTGGGTGTAGGTGGCGGAGCCAGATCTGGCGAGCTCCAGATCTGGCGCGATGGTGGTGGCAGAAATGGTGAGGGGTTGGGGGTGGCGGCGGGGCGGGGCGGGGCGATGGTGGAGATGAAGGGGGTTGGAACTCACCGAAAACCATGGCGGCTGCATTGTTGTGTTGAGGGAGAGAGAGCAGAGAAGGCCAAGGTGAAGGGGATGGTGTGTGGGGGAGAGAGAGAGAGAGAGAGGAAGCGGGGAAGAGAAAAAGGGGGCGGCGGTGGCGGCGGTTAAGTGGTCGCCGGCGAGAAGCTCGCCTGAGAAGACGATCTTTTTTCCTCGGCTGCTGTCTTGCTGTATTGCGAGGGAGAGAGCAGAAAAGGCAAACGGAGTTGGAGAAGATGATTATTTTCCCCTTTTTTAAAAAAAAAATTCTTTTGGTTGGAGTGTGTGGTGGTGCAAAGAAGGGTTGATGGTGATGGTGGTGTGAAGTTGACGGTGTGGCGGTCTAAAGCTGGCGGAGGTGGCGGTGGTCGGGAAGAATGAATTTTGTTGTTGGTGGTGTGGCGGCGGCCATCGCGGCGGAGGAGTAGCAGAAATATTGCAGAAGACTTTTTTTGTTTTTTTCTGATTTTAAAGACAATTTCATTTTGTAATATATATATATATATATATTTGGGAAATATATAATATATATATGTATGTGTGTTTGCATTATGTAATATATTATTATATACGTATAATGTATAATAATTTACAATGTAAATTAAAATTATAATTATAGTTAGATTGTAATTTTTATTATAATATTACATACACTTATTAATTTATTAAAATTTTTAATAAATATGATAATATAATTTAATAATGTAATTTTTAGATTATAAAATTTTTAATTCAAGTTATATATATATATATATATATATATATATTATATTTTTTAACTTTTTATGAAGGTGAAGGGCAAAACAGACATTTTCAGTCCTTTATTACGGTTTAAGGGTTAAAGGGGGCGGTGAGCTATTTTTAAAATTCACAGGGTTTTTCGTGCTAATAATTGAAACACAGGGTTTTCTATGCTAATTAGGCAAAACACAGGGTTTTTGGAGCTATTAACTCTAGAACTTACTATTTAATAATCCTTAGCGGAGGCCCTTGTAATTTTACTAACCTTAAGGGAAGCTTGTTTATGTTTAAGGAAAAAAAAAAACTCTTACACAAAAGTTGGGCTGCCCTTATAGCTCCAAGTACCAGGGTCCTAGCGTTTCTACCAGAAATTACACCAAACTCCAATGGAGGTTTCTATATCCATCCCGAGATAAACTATTATGGTTCATGTTTGAGAAATCCTCAAAGTGAACTAGTCATAAAAATTTGTCTTACCAGCTGAAAGTTGAAACTAGTCCATCAAGATACTATATTGTACCAATAACTGGCTTCTTCTGCAAATAATTCAATAGCAGAGTAGCTGGCAACTTGTATCTGTTCTCGAGCCCCCGAATCTTCCCATATGTATTTTATAGAACTCACCTCTACTAAGATTCTAATATCTACATTAGAGAGAACTCATTAAATTACCAATTATAGTTTTCTTACAAATTTAGATGACTACAGCGGCAATCATTTTGATGACTGAAACATAATTCTCTATACAAACCAGTTTCAGAGTCGAGGGGAAATAGATCAATCAGGAAGCAGTTATGTCAACTACAGTGACAGTACTTTGAAGCCTTAAGGACGAACTTCTTGAGGACATTACCAAAGCTATTGCGTTTTAAGAATTTCTTATCTTGTCCTAAATGTACCTATTAAATGGTTCTCATATTTCTACATCCTCCATTCTCTGCTGGTAAATTTCCAATAGAGAGTAGGCAAATTTCGTGCAAAAATAATTTTAATAGGAGACTTGAATTTCCCACGATAAAAGGGTAAAAATTGCTTACAAAGGAGTAGTCTAGAGGGACCAAAAATGAACCTTTAGCCCATGTAAATTTAACTTCGGAACAGCAACCTGAGTCATTTTAAATTCCCCTGGGCAATGTGCAAGACCTGAAAAGACATAAACATTGGATGGAAAGGAGCCAAATATTATTTCAATGCTTAACTTTTCTCAGTTCGATACTTAATTAAACTAATCAATGTGTTAACATGACTCATTTCAAGAACCAAGAGGTTTATTCAGGAATATACTTGTGATAAAAATTACAAAGGATAATCATAGTATAGTCTAAGACAATTACTACACCACAGATATTAGGAAAAACCATTTACCTTTGTTTGAAGGAGTCCATAGAGCGCAAGCAACAGTTGGCAACTGCTGGAGCATCTATCTTCCGTATACTTTTGATGCTTTGTCTTGAAAGGGCAACTAAATCAGAATCTGAAAAGGAGATTAACTTTACCAAGTTAACAGCAAATCAAATTCAATGAAATACCAATTCAGTAAATCTAGAAATGTCAGTTTTGTGACGAGCAAGTGGTGATGGAGTTTTTGGCACTAAAACATTATTTAAGTTAATCAAACAAGTTAGAAAGACTGATTCTGCAAGCATAATGCAGAACTATGAAGTATTCATCAATCAACTCTTAACTCACAATTAAAGGCTGCCTCTCATTCGTGTAAGCACCCCTTTTACTTTATTTTCTTCCTTTACTAGGTGATCATCAGTTATAACGAGAGTGGTTGCGATTTTATAATATAGACCAAAAAAAGCTGTGCAAAAAGTCATCTACGGTTTGGTTGGAGCACTTGGTAATGTAGGATTGATTATTTATTTATTCATTTATTTTCAACATAACTATCCATTAGTGCCTTGTCCCTTAAACCCTCCATCCTAATAACATAACATTTTGTTTTTCCAGGATAAATGAAGGGATTAGAAGCATCGGACATGAATCACAAACATACACTGGCACCACTTTCACCTAAATTTCCTTCCTTTATTCCTTTTCCACTTTTTCTCTATCTCCTTTACTTCACCTGAAGTTTCCACAGTAGACTGTTGTCGCCGAAAAATACTATCAACCACCCTTACCTTCGTTCGCACGGCAAACTAAGACTTAACAGTTTAAGACATTCAACTAGACAATAACATAGAACTAATTAAGGCAAACACAATAAATCACTGCTTTCTTTATACTTTATATTCGCATTATCTTCCAGTATTAATTAATGCATCGGTCACTATCCAATCTACATGAGTTAGGATAACAATGTGCTCATGGATTCTTAAGTACACTGAACTATCAATGGGCAGAAAAATTATGATAATACTATAGTTGACTCTTAGCTGAATTCCCAACCTTCAGCTTTCATCTCATATCTCAATATAATTTATTTTTTTAACACACACCCCCAAGTGGTCAGAGTGATTTGAACCCGAGTCATTGTATTCGAGAAACAATCCTTGAACCACTTGGACCAACCCCTGTTGGCAAATCTCAATATAATGGCCAAGCAATAACCTGCCATTCCCTTTTCACCTATTCGACAAATACCTAAGCAGAAATCTTTAAGACTGGAAAGCACGAGGACTTAAGGAAACCCAAAACTCAGAAATTTCTTGCTAAACAACAGAAATAATATCAGCTTATAAATATGAACTAAATGAATAGAATGAACGAAAAAAATAAAGAGCGAGACGGTTAAAGTATTATATGGATAAAGCTTGCAAAAGCAAAAGTTGAATTCAGAGAGAGAGATAGAAAGATTTTACCTTGGAGAGAAACGATGGGTTTGGGAGAGGTGCGTCGAGAGTGGAGACCGAAGAGTAAAGATTTTGCTTGAATTATTGATAAATGGACTAAAGTTATAATTTTGGCACCCATCTTTGATCCATTTTCATAATTTATAATACTTTGTGTTGAGGGTTGGGCTGCAGCTCAAGGCTTGAAATTTGCTGTAAATTAAAGCTTAGTTGAAATTATGTAATTTTAGAGTGGACCGTTTGTCCTTAATTTCCAAATTTAGAGATTAGTGATCTTTGCTCGAGAACAGGGCATCCATCATGGATTACAGTAACTAGTCCCCCAACTGGCTAGAAAATTTAAAGCTGCTCCCAAAGTCAGGATTCGAACCCCTGACCTTTGATTAAGGATGAATGAGTTTCTTTCACTCAACCACACCTTCCTGGTTAGATTTAGAGATTAGCGATTTTTGGTCTAGACCATGGCATCCACCGTCAACTACAGTGACTAGTTCCCTCGTTGTATTGTGGGTACCTCATAAGGTGGGATAACTGATCAGGAAATTTAAAGTTGTTCCATATCCAAAGTCAGGATTCGAACCTCTGACCTTAATCTTAAGGATGGATAATTCTCTTCCACTTAACTACGCCATCCTAGTTAGATTTAGAGATTAATGATGACTCTCATATTTGTAATTTGGTTTATGATGTTAGAATATAATAATTATGAAGAAACAGTCCCCCTCTAAATTAAGGACATAATTTGGTTTATGATGTTAGAATCTTCATACCTCTTGACTTTCACATTGGCAATTTGGTTTATGAAGTTAGAGTCTTACTTTCTATTTGTTTAGCTTTGTCCATTAAAGAATAATTGTTGTCGTTCATTCTCTCGTTATAGCGTCAGTATTACAGTTTGAGGTTGTCTTGACTTGATCTTTCGTGATATTATCCTTAAAAAAAGAAAAATAAAATAAAATGTAAGTACCCTTACCGTGACAAAATTATTCTATTTCAAGTGTGTATAAACAATAATGTATACAGTATCTCAAAGATGAGATACGCGAGGGAAATGTCAAAAAAAAAAAAAAAGAGGTCAATAAAATATGCGCATCCGGGGAATCGAACCCCGGTCAGTACCGTGGGAGGGTACTATGATACCACTACACCAGATGCGCTTGTTGAATCCTCACCCATTCTCTTTTAAATCTATTCAATTACCCTTAGCCGATTGTTATAAAGTCTTTCGTGATTTTTGTGATTTGAGGTTTCGTCAAAGACGGTGGTGAGAGCCTCGGACTACACTGTTTCTGGTTTTCAGGTGAGTTTTGTTTCATCTGAGTTCAATCTGTGTACAATATCAAATTCACTTTGGTTATTATTGGTTGTGTTGTGTCGCGGGCATATATATTTTTTCGGAATCATCTGACTCTGTTACAATGATAATGTTAATGGTATTTGTTTCCGTGAGCTTGGGTTTTTGGCTCTGTTTTTCATTTTGCTAAATGTTTAATTTTGTGGCTAGTTTTGATGATATCTTGTATTTGCGCTGAATAATTCCGAATTTGCTGAAAAATTCTGAGAAGATTTTTGAACTAATATAACTGAGTGAGCTGCCCTATATGGGGTCATTGGGTTGTCATTCTTGAGAAAATAAGTATAATTGCTCTATATGGGGTTTATATCTCTATATTTTCATGCTATTTTGTGCAAGGATATGCAATTTCATATTAAATTAGAGAAAAGTATGAGCTATTGCGAATCTGGTAGTGCTTTAGCAGCAAACTTGCATGAATAAGCAGAATGATATTTCAACCTAATTGTTTATATATTATGGTGGTTGAATAGAGAACTATTTGCTAACTGATATAGCCTAGTGGACTTTGTGTAAGAGTTTTTTTTTTTTCCCTCCTTAGCTTTAATCTCTTTGTTCAACATTAACAAACTAGTTATTATCTTTTGCGATGTTTTTGTCAGTGGGTACTTGGGATTCATGGAATATTAATTCATTTTGCTTGTCGTGTGAATATTGAGTAGTCATGGTCGTGTTTTTTAGGCTAGTTGTAAATGCAACTTTTGTGTCTAATTCATGTGTAAATGTATGCACACTTTATGCATGATAGAACTAATTGTAGGCAAAGCTTTGCCATTTTTCATGTAAATACATTTGAACTGACATCCTGTTCTGTTAACTTGCCAACTTCTTTTGTGTTAACGCTCTCACAAATTATATCCTGGTACACAATTGGTGGAAATAGAGTTTTCTTCTTCTATTCTCTTGCCTCAGAAAGACTGCCTTACGTGCGAATTGTAACGACATGAATGAGACACGCTGGAATGAATTTTGGAATGAAATGAAGTTGGGAGAGGAACCACTCATTAATGGCATTTCTACCATTGGTACATTCAAGGGATAATGAAATGAATGAAACTAATTTTCTTGATTTATTCTGTTCGTATCGTTAAAATAAGAAAGATAATAGTTTTGAAAATTAAGTACATGGACACAATGAAATCAATATAAGAAATTTTACTTGAAGTTGTAATTCAAGCAGTTCTATGTTTTTACTTTTTACATTTAAATAATGTATTTAGCGTTGTATATTGACGTTGAATGTGCACAAACTAAGTATAAGAGTATGATTTTATACATTGATTATAATTTAGTCAGGTGAGATTCACTATTTGCCGTGTTCCAGTCCTGGTTCATGTGCTTTATTTGTTCAAATGAACCTGTTTCCTGGTTAGTTGAACATACTAGTTCATGGAAAAGATAGGTTTATCTCAGATTGTGTTTTCTTCCCTTGGCTCCTTTTGTTACAGAGTTGCAGTGAAGGTACCCAGAAATGCCCAACAACATGTTCTCCATATGTTTGCCTTTTTGCTCTTTGGGCATTATCCAAAACTGCACATTTTCACGCGTAACCAGTTGATCCTTCATATGACTATAATGTGCCCCTGTTTGATTTCATCTCTTACACATCGCTTCTTTTTTTTTTTTTTTTTTTTTTTTGTGGGAAGTTTATTTTCTCCTAGTTCTTGCTTTACTTGTTCTTGATTTCTGCCTGAAAGCTTTACGCTCCAATGATGAATCTGGTGTTATTTAATATCGTTCCAATTCCTGAATAGTTCTACCATGTGTAGTGCTTTGGGTGGAATCGAAGGGACAACTGAGGAGCTTAGCTTGCACACTCGTTTGCTCACACCATGTATTTTTGACAGTCATGATTATGCGTCGCATATAATTTCACTAATAATTGTGTATCATGATAAACTTTGTGCAACCTGGTTATATTAACGTAGTTATATTTGCTATTTGCTGTTACCCCTCTGTATCTGTCTGTCTTTGTGTGTGTATGCTGTATAGCACTCTTTCTTGTTCTCTTTGTCTGCCTCCTCAGAGCATCTGCCTTGGTGCCAAAAATGTGTGAGTTTCTTTGCAAGTCAAGTGGGATACATGATTCATTATTCTGTTTGCTATTCTTTGAAAATGGTTTTGTTTGTATTCAGTTCTTAAAAATGCTGGGAATGAATCAGTGTTTCTTATTTTCTCCTTTAGAGGTCTCTATTTTGGCAAGGTATCAACTCAACTACTTTCTTGAATTGTTGTTTTTGTGCTTCACTTGAGTGTGTTACTTGCTTTTGCCTCCCTTAATATGAGAGATTTCTCTTCATATATATCCAATAAATGTCTAATTTCTTGTCCAGTGCCTTTGTTGATCATTGTAAGTTACAGTTTATAATGCGCTCTCATCTTTCAAAGTGACTGTACAGTGTATTCTTTCGATCGAATATCTCATGCTGCTTCTATTATGGGAAAGTGAGGGAAAATGATAAGGATATAGATTGCATATGGAGTTAATTATTTCGTGCTTTAAATTTCTTGATTTTGTGGCTGAGTGCTCCGATGATGAACGAGGTGTTATTTGATATCGTACCAATTCCTGAACTGCGCTACCACGCGTAGTGCTCTGGGTTGAGTTGAGCTTAGCCTGCACAATGCACATTCATTGTTTTTTCTTGTGGTCGTGACAGTGCAAAAGCTTGGGATGCTTGTGAAAATATATTTTGCTGACATATGCCGATCATAAATTCATAAATTTGATAATCTAATTGTTATCAAACAACTTTTTTCTCTCTTTGGAGATAATCTCTGTGTGTTCTTTCTCAATTACACTTTCAAAATGAAAATCTCTTCCACTATTTCTATATATTATATTTACATGGTTTTGTCCAATCAAGTCTTAACGCAGCAATGTAGCAGCATTGAGACTGCACTCAGACAAACAAACCTTTTATATATATATATATATATATATATATGTATATATATATTTGGTTAGACAAGCCTTATATTTAATAAAGCTTATTCCAACTATCAAATCAAAATGTTTATTTTACTGATCAGGAAGCTGAACTAGAATAAAAGGATAAACAACCCAAAATGATGACGAGTGGTAGCTGCCGAACCTGATAAGGACGTTAAGCATGCACGCGGACATTAACAATATGGGAAATCTTTTGCCACTCAGAATCATCATCATCGCGCCGCAGGTTTAACATTGGACAATGGTAAACCCACAATT
>JBBMKE010000001.1:4937402-4947760 GCA_037834125.1 Lippia alba | reverse complement strand
CGCGTTTACCTGAAATTTGGAATCTGTGGTGGTAGAAATGCCACAGAGTAGTTTGGATGCTGATAGAGATCACCGCGGCAACACTAACATGATTAATATTTTCCCGAATAATGTAGACAATATACCACCTAACTAAATATCATTTTCAGAATATTCTTGGTTTTATGATTTAGAAAATCAGGGCGTTACATTTATCACCTATATTTTTCAGAAAAAAATTATTTTCGTCCCCCCTAAATTTTAAAAAATTTTGTTTTCTATATATATATTTTAGAAATTCTATAATTTTTCCCCCCTTTTGTTAGATTTTCGCCCCCTAATTATAGATTTTATTCGTTTTATTTTAACATAAATTGCAGTTTCACCACTCTTAAAAAATATTATTTATATTATCGATATTACGAATTTTCGCCCACCCTCGTCACAAATCCTAGCTCCGTCCCTGCTTGCACGAATAGACTGAGTCAGCACGTTGATCATCTGAACGTGAATATGATCTTCTCGCTAGTTTCCAAATTTTGTAGGTAGTCTTCTTGTTCCGGGTGATTTGACCCTATCCGAGGCCCGACCTATTTTTCTATTTCCTCTGGGATTTTATTGAATCCGACCCAAATTGATCCAAATCCGAAAAGCCTCAACCTGACCTAATATTTAGATGGTGGACGGGGTCAAGTTAATGGGTGTTAGCTTTTGACACCCCTAGTAAGAGAATTGGCAGCCGACAAGTTAACATACTACCCTAATGAATAGCTACACTATATGTATCAATAGCGGACGAATCGGCTATATGGCGGATTTTATTTTGAGACCAACCATCCGATCAAAAATTTGAAATTAAAATGAAAAGATTAACAGATCCATTCGGCTTAGCTCAGGCAGGTTGTGCGGGCCGTGTGAATTTATGTTCGATGATATGAGGAATAATTATGTAAAAGGAAAGAGTATATTAAATATATACAAAAGATTATAACACTATGAATAGAAACTCCAACATTTTTAAGAATGGAAATTCTTCGGTTTGTGAAAGTAAAAAAATATAAATATTTTGAACATTTTGTACTATCGCTGTTTTTGGAGTTTCCATCCTAAACTATAAAAAGTCGACGTTTGCGTTCTTAACTATTGTTTTTTAACAAATTGCAACCTGATTCCATTCATTGTGTGATACGTACACGAAATTTCTTCCACATGTCTGATGATGAGTAGAATCAGATTGGACTTTGTTATAACATAATAGTTGAGATTGCAAACTTCAAAATTTTATAGTTCAGGATATAAACTCCAAAAATCGCGATAATAAAAGATGTTCAAAATATTTATACCAAGTAAAAATAATTTTTAAGACCGGAAAATAATTCTCCCTATGCCTTATGGAAATGGGCCTGGCATGGTTTCATGGGTTGCCCTAACTCAACGATGGAAGGCGTATGAGCGTATCAAAAGTTTTGGAATAGCGTCAGGCTGGATCTAATACCCATTTGTTATAATTTTTTATACCCGGTACTTGTCTCATCCCCACATAGATCCATACCCTACTCCAAAACATGAAGATTGCATAAATCCCCAAAACCCAAAATTCGATCTAAAAATAAAATTCAAACTAATTAAGTATTACCGTTTCCATATTGCTCGCTCATTAAACTTTATGGGAGTCGAAAGTTCACAATTTCGGCAATAATTTCGATTTTAGTAAAAATTCAAAATAATTATATATTAAACGCATTCATCATACGGCGTCGACATTGAAGTAAACTTTGCAATGAAACAAAAGCTGCAGCTGGTTTTTCCAACTTTCAAGGAACTCGCACATATGCTTTGCTTCAAGAAGATTTACGTATACATAAACACATGAATGAAGTCCCCACTTTACACTCAATACAGAATCAATAACTTTTCTGTGTGAACAAATCAAAGAATTTATATTCCAAACTGGAAAGGAAAAATCCAGCCAATTTTAATTTCACCTATGGCCAGATAGTATATAACCTTTTAGTATAACAATGCCTCTAGAGGCAACATAACCTAATGACTATAATTTATACTACTACACACTTGTGCTCAAAGAAAAGAATCCACATTTACACATTCCCAAAAATGGATCCAGCCTTCTTGCATCAAATTCCACCCAAAAACCTGCTCAAAATCGAATCGGCAATCCATAATTGAGAAACGTTCTTATGCATCCATCCCAGCCTGCAGTCACAATTACGAGACCCCACAAATTTGGAGAATTCAATGCACTCAACCACGCGTTCTTGAGAAATTTGAACTCGGATTTGCCTACCGAAGTTTTAAGGGGATTGAATTTGGGCAGTTTTTCTTCCGGCCAAGTTGCAGATCCTTTGTATATAGCATCCAAGAAAAACCCGAGGCTCGTTGCAAAACAGTCGGGGAAAGAGGCGGATAATTTTTGGAGCAATTTCTCATCAAAATGACCGTTTCCTAATATGCTTCCTGGCAGTGCTCCTAGCTTGTTTTTCAAGCCACCCCAAGGAATAGCTATAGATGCATTGCGTGACAAGAAACTCTCACACGACCATACTTTTTTGTTGGGTCGGGAGGATTGTTGATCGTGGGAAGTGTAGTTCCACACCCGCACGCACGAGTCCTCGCTAACTGAAACGATGTGCTCACCGTCTGATGTGAAGGATGCTGGCACTTGGCTTAATGAGCTTCGATTACCTAGAGAGATAGGGTATGAGGGCTATAGTCTTCAATGATTACAATATCATCCTTATGAAGGAAAAAGAATTAGAAAGCGACACAAAACTAACCTTTGAATTTACAAACGACATTGGTCCCACAAAGTATTCGAACTTGTGAATCAGCAGAAGTAACCATTACTTTGCTCACATCACTCGGACAATACTGAATAATGACAAATCACATAAAAAATCAGTACGTCAGATGTGAATAAACAAACGAAGCATAAAATGAAAATGAATATTCAGAGGAATATAACCTGAAATCCAGTTATCTTCTTGCCAGGTAACTTCTTCCCCTTCAGGGATATTTGATCACCCAACTGCAAACGATTATCTAAACAACAAAATTATGAGTGTTACCCCATCGTTTAAAGAACCACATAAAGAATAAGCAGGAGTGTAAAGAATCTAGCTAAAGTTAAAGAAAGTATCAGCATTAATCATACAAAATTATGAAATAGAGGTAGAGGAGAAACCTATGACATCATAAAAACGGCAATTTCCTTCCATGGAGCCAACTACACCTCCCTGTATACATAAATAAGAAACATACATATTTATTAACTTCTCAAAAAGCAAAAACACATTCCAAAAATAGTGTTTTATACACTGACCTTGCCATCAGGACAATAACACACAGCAGTGACAATTTCTCTAATATCAGTCCAATCAACAACCCTACCACGGTCAACTTCCCAAATTCGTAATTTTCCATCTATTGAACCACTGATAAAGTGATTATCATCCACAGGATTGAACTCCACACAAGTTACTGCATCAAGAGTAACATTATATTCAATAAAACCCCACCCATAGCATTAAATATAAAAATCAACCCCAATTTTCAAAGGGTTACCATAATTATTATGTGAGTAAACTTGTAGACAATGATCATGTCCAACTCTCCACAACCGCGCTGTTTTATCAACAGAAGATGACAATAAATGCTGCAACATGAAAAGCAGAGTCATGACATCTAAATACAAGACAAGGTTCTATAAGGGTGTTGTTCTTTTCTTTTTCTTTTGGGGCAGTTACGAATAAACCTGTGGTTTAACCCAATAACCAAAAAGCCCTCCTACTTGAGAATTACGAAAAACACACTGAGGTTTGGACATGGGCCACCAAAAAAAACCTTCGGAGATCACAAAAACACCCTGTTTTGTAATTTCTCAAATGAGGGGGTTCTTTCCATTATTGGATTAACCCTCAAGGAAGTATTCGTAATATTCCCTTCTTTCTTTCTTATTTTAAGGAGGGGCGGGGGTAAATGGGATGGTTGCAGACTACTAACCCCATTCTTGGACCATGCAAGAGCCAACACCTCAGCCTCATGTCCATGGAACTCGTGAACAGGTTTCTCAGACAACTGAAAGACCTTAGGTGGAAGAACAACACAAGTCTGGCAATTAACATCAGTCTTCTCTTTGGCAACATTAAGAGGAGCTAACTTGGAAAAATTATTGAGCGAAAAGTACAAACAGGATGGATCAATATCTTGAGCACTAAATCTGTTAACAATGTCATCTTCCAGAACCTTCCACACACGAACAACACCATCCACCCCACCACTAGCAAGGTACCTACCATCATGATTGAACTTCATTGTCAAGATAGAACCCTCATGTGCAGGGAATTCTTGCCCTGTGTAAAGAGACGACAATTCTTTAGAATGTTTTTTAGATACATGGGCACGAACCCTTCGAGAAGCGGGACCTGCTTTTGGATTGTTTTCATTAGATTTATCAAGGAACCCTTTTGTCTTGTCAGCAGCAATACGAGTCAGTGCACTAAATCGCTGAAGCCAATTGCTTTTCAGTTTATTCATTGAATCAACCATGTTTGAATTGGACCAGTTCGGGTCTTTCTTTAGTAACTGACGAACAAAGGCCGAGGAACCGAGCATTTCTTGAAATTCATCAAATGAGATCATCTTATCCGACCCCACTTCGCGCAAATTTGTAATGGATCCATCTTCAGACAATTCATCCATCACAAATTCAGTTCCATCGTCCAAATTCCTGATTTTCCATGTCAGAATCTCATCTAAAGAGCAGTCTTCTGCCAAATCTGTGGTGGGAACATGAGACGGAATGGACGTCAAAGAACGGCTTGAGAAAAATTTTGGCTCGTCATCCAAATTTGCCAGCACGGCCTCCCCAACATCTCTCATTCTATTATCAATGCCACTTCTCAAGTCTCGTTGATATGAACCATCATCATCCTCTTCATCTCGTTCATTTCTCGGCCAATCAGGAGGCAAACCCATCAATTTCAAGAATTTATCACGCCTTTCAGAGGCACTTTCTGGTTTTTTTGTCCAGAAGTCGTACCCGAGGGCAATATCACGAAGCCCAGAACTCAAATGACTTTCAGAGCAATCAGAACCAACATCGGATACACATGAAATGTCATCACGAGTGTCGAAGAAATGATCTTCTTCGGTTTCACTATAACTGCTCATCATGTTTGATTTTCAATCCATATAAACCTACAGCCCAGACAAAAGGAACAAATTTAAATGAAAAACAAAGCTTTATCCTGAAACCAATATCAAATATGACATATCTTTCACCAAAAGTAGAATTGTTAATATAACCATAAATCTCAACAACAGATAACTCTCTTGTGTTACAAAATCACCAAACCCAGCATAAATCATCAAAATAAAGTTATAGAACATCAGTGATCAAACCAAGCAAAATTACGAAAACTCATCAAACAAACCAATACATCTGCAAATCAAGATACAAACTATCCAGAACCAAATACGATTAGCGGATTTACACCAACAGAAAGGGCATACAACACGACATAAACAGCAAATTCAAAATTCAACCGGTTGAGTCAATAAAATCGAAATTTCCTCACCTGGACTGTCAAAAACCTAAATTCAGATCCCAGTAATCGATCATCACACGGCTGATTCTTCCTTCTTTAATAGAATCAAATCAATCACTTAATTTACAAAATAAACAGGGCACTTCACTACAACTGAGCAAAGTGCATAAATCGGCGGAACATAAATAAAATACCATGCCAAAAATCAACCAGCGGTTGAACGAAAAGGTGCCCACTATGAAACGAGACGAGATTTCAAGGAAAGAGGAAAGGTAATATGGTGGAAAAGATGCCTCTCTTCCATTCTTCCGTTCTTTTTTTTTTTCTTTTTCCTTTTCTTTCTTTTTTCTTGATTCGTTACATATTATTTCTTTCACTTTCGTTTACTAAGAGGGTCGAGCAACCAACTGTGGTAGGAATGGTTGCGTATTTGACGGTTTTGCCCTTCTTTGACACGCCCGTTCAACGAACAGCCATATATGGATGACTTTTCAAATTTTCTCTTTTTTTGGTTTTTGGTCTGTGTTTTAATAGCGACGTTAATGGTTTTTTATTGTACACAAAAAATAATTATAGATTTTTGTTATGTGCCTAGTCAAGAAAGTCGTTCTTCCAACTATCTAATTGTCGCTCTCCTTGCGCGTGGAACATTTTTGTTCAATCTAGATATAGATTTATTTTTCAATTTAACTATTTTAATTAAATAAATATTATCAAGATTTTTGGACTTTGCATCTCGAACTAAAAAAAAGTTTGTGTTTGCATTCTTAACTATTGTTTTGTGTAAAATTGCAGCCTGATTCAACTCCTCACGTGACACGTGGAAAAAATTCGGGGTAGGTGTCACACATCCATTGGAACGAGGTTGCAATTTATCACAAAACAATAGTTGAGAATGCAAACACAAACTTTTTTTAGTTCAGTATGCAAATTCTAAAAACCACGATAGTACAGGATGTTCAGAATATTTATCCCTAAATATAACTATGTTGAACTTTATAACGACCAAAAAGTACAGGAAAAGTTATATTTTTATGTTGAAGTGGTGTAATTTAATAGTTTGATGCTATGTATATTAGTTTAATTAAAAAATTTATGTTCATATCCTTAGAATATTAAGGTTGAATATATAGCCATATTGAATACGACCGAGTTAAGTAGTTGGGTAAGAGATTTGATTGAACGAGTTAGATGAAATTTCTAGCCTAAAACAACTCCATTATCATATTGTATGATTAAATAGGTGATTGGTGGGAATAGTGTCCTAAAAAGCCGATTAAACATAATCCGCATTGAAACTTTCCTTAAATCGCAGACAAACTTTGAGTAATATACTAGATTATTATCATAGGCAAACACTTCTTAAGTGCAATACTTATTTTATGTGTTTTCATAATGTGTGCATGTATTAGAATACCTCTAATCCATAAGGTTGTTAGGGACTTTGTCATTAGGTGAGTGGCACATGAAAAAAGTCCTAACTCAAGCTGGGTTAGAAACCACTCCAAGTCGATGAGCCCAATAAAAAGTGGAAATATTAATTAGGCTCGATTGAGACTTGCTTGTGGGATTGCGTCCTTAAGAAGGATCATCTTGGTTCATGAGGTGTAAAGTACATAGATGATGCGTACGCAATAAATGCATGAGGGTGCTTGTTATGAGAAGGGGTACACTGAGTTATCCGGTTTGAGAAGATTCCTAAATGGGAAAAGAAGTTTCCACTTCAAAAAGGAAAAACTTCCAGATTATGAGACATCTCACAGGTCAATGGTGTGAGTAATTAATCCTTTGACTTGCGATTCCATTGTTGTCTTGTGTGAGCAAACTGAGTAATATTGGACATAAGTCTAAAAGGGTGTCGATCGAGACACGTGAATTATGGCTTATGTTGGGGTTACAAAAGTAGCACATAGAAGCATGTGAGAATCAAAAAAGGACCAACACTGCTTAAATGCAAGAAGATCTCTTATTGCATAGGTTGTTCATATATCATCCTACAACCCTCGGCTGAGGTAGTGGACCAAAACATCAAGAAAACAGTTTCTTGGATTGAGATCAAATGGATATGAAATAAACTTAGCTTTAAAATTGAGATTAGTGGAATTCTCATTATTCTCATGCTGTAAATCTTGATCGAGAGATGAGATGGTAAGAGGATCGTACCTAAAAAATGTCATTGACAGAAAGGTTCTTTTGAATGAATTGTTCGAGTAGGGGTCACACACCTGTTGCTGGACTACAGTCGTGTGATATGTGAGCTAATTAATTAATAAGTGTATTAATTAATTAGACTTACAACCAACTGAATATTAACCTAGAGGGTTACACACAAGTGTTAAGTTCAAATGGTATTGTTGGAAAGACAAAATAGTTTACCGAAATGAGACCACGTGTGTAAGTACACGTGTGGCACGTGAGTAAGAATTTTGGGCGCCTGGTCTAATTGAGAAATTGGATAATGTGTTAATTAATTAGAGAATTAATTATAAAGATCGATTAAAATTAATTAGACAATCAATTTTATCCCATTAGAATGTATTGAAGAATTAATTCGAAACCCCATTATGAAATTAATTGGAGAATTAATTCTTGATATTTAACTGAAAGAGTATGGGGATATTCTGAAAGTCTCTTGTTGTAGTAATTCTAATAAGATCAAAATTTACTATTCTTAAGTTAATTTTACATAAACTGTTATGCAAACCTTAAAGTATCGATGTTCTGAACATACAACAAAATAACAAAAGATAAAAAAGTTCCGAATAGAGTTTTGGACACTAGATTTGAATAGGATTAGCAAGTTAAAAATATTAGGATCGTTTTACAAAAATGAACTTAAAAGGTTAACTTCCTGAGAATCCTGTCTCAAGGAAAAGTTTCCAAAACCCCTAGTTTATGTGAAACACAGGAACATGCCAAAGCATGAGTGGATTTCGATTAATACTGATAATTATGGATTGCTTAGTGTAAGCATTATATACAGTCATTAATTTTATCATTATGAATGCGTATACTTAATAAAGTAAGAATATGAAACTTTTGTGAAATTCTTAAAATTTCAAAAGGAAGGTTAGGAACCATTCTAGTCGTAAGATAAAGCATCTCTATCTGATCGAGCTTGCGAATATCTTAGTGACTAATTCCTTAGTCATCTTAAAGATAATACGATTATCTTCAAGTAAACTTATTTGAGAACAACTAGATATTTCTAAGAGAAGAAAAGGAACCTAATAGGACGGTTTGTTCCATGATAAGTTTTACTGACTTACCTTCATTCTGAAAATATGCCTCAGAGTAAGCTATGAAGATTTTAAATCTTAAATCTTCCAAATTAGTCCCTTGAATGCACTATGAACTGTGGCACTTATAAAATTTTCTAGTTAATCTTGTCTAAGAATTTAGGATTGTCCTTCTTAAGTGAAGAGGGTCTCAAGTTTGAATGATTAAATGGTGGTTTGTCTCCTTTCTCACATAAGCTGAAGGGGGAGATTTGTTTGGGTCCAACCCACATTATTTTGTTTGCCCAATTACAATATTAAAAGTCCATCATATAATTTATTTTCTTAATTAAATAAGTTACTTCCTTCTTTGAGAAATTGAATAAAAGCATTAGCTGTTGTTCACGCAAAAAGGGCGTGGATTTTTAGCAACTTTTGGCACAAGAAAAGGAAAAATAATTTGCCCAGTTTTGTATTGATTTTAGGCGGTGACAGGTTCATCAAGCGGACGATCGGGAGGTCATTTGTGGTCCGATTGAGCTGAATTTTTGTAGCACCCAGCACATGAGGCACCACATCTCCCACACTAGAGTCCGACACGTATAATGAAATGAAGAATCTGCACACATATCAAACAATAGCGCAAAAGAGACAAACAAAACACACACCTAAACTAGACGGTCTACACCCTCAACTAGAGTGAAAAATAAAACATTTAATAGCAGAAGCGATAAAGGTAATCAATCATATAAGTTCCTAAGATCAACATATTCGAACAAGTATTCAACTAGCATAACAAACTATATACAAATGAACAATTGCGCATCCAAGGCCAAAATATTAAGCTAAGTATTCAAATCTTCATATTACATAAGTCCAAGTACAAAATATAAACCATTACTATGCATGCGACCCGAGCTAAACCACAAGTGAGACTCTAAGACAGACTTATCGCCTAGCTCGACTTCGAGTATAACTGAAAACTTAAAAGAAAGGAAAGAAACAGAAACACAAACGAGGGTTAGTACTAAAGACTAGTGAGGGGCTAACACACGCATCCATAATACGTATAGAACAAAGCACTTATCAAAATAAATAATCCATGGCCCCATAATGGTTTTTACATGCTAAAACATTTCCCGTGATAATAGATATATGCTTTTAAAATAAGAGAATGACTGAAGGCCAAAACATTGAATTTTAATCAATTATCAATCCATTCTCATCCCATAGATTCATACAAAATCCCACAACTCGTCGAGTACGAGTACTTTCTCCCGAACTCCTCAAAACTTAAGAACAAAAGATAACAAGCCCACAAACCATCAATTATCTGGGTGTTAAAAGGGTTGACGACCCTAACTATCAAGAACGCACAAATTAGGGTTTAATCACGTCCCTAAAATTTTCGGCAGGGTTACCACTGGCTCAAGAGAAACTCCATTCTTCAACCTCCTAAAGTCGGGTGAAACTCTCAAAGTGGAAAGTGTTGATGGGAGAGCTCGACGACCCCATGGCCGACCCGAGTTACCATACCACTCTCGAGGCCTAACACATGAACCAAAATTTACCAATCCAACCAAAGCCTATCTTT
>JBBMKE010000001.1:4895055-4905752 GCA_037834125.1 Lippia alba | reverse complement strand
ATATGGTTTTTACAACTGCTTAAGCATGATCTAAACATAGAGAATGAGCATGAGTGGACATTCATGTCTGATAAACAGAAAGGCCTAGTTCCTGCATTTGAGATTGTCCTTCCAAGAGTTCATAACAGATTTTGTGTCAGACATTTACATGGCAATATAGTCAATGCTGGTTTTAGGGGGCTAGCACTTAAAAAAGCTTTGTGGAAGGCTGCCAGTGCAGGTACTAAACCAGATTTTTCTGAAAGGATGAAACACATAGCTAAATTGGATCCTAAAACAACTGAGTGGTTAGTTGATAAGCATCCTAACTTCTGGGGTAAATCACACTTCTCAGATAACTCAAAGTGTGATCTTCTGCTGAATAACATGTGTGAGTCATTCAACTCAACAATTCTAGAAGCAAGGGAAAAACAGATTTACACTATGTTTGAGAAGATTATGGAGCTTTTGATGACTAAGCTACAAAAATCCAGAGACAAAGCACACAAACATTGGAAGGGTAAACTTTGTCCCAAGATCAGAAAGATCTTAGCAAAGATTGGGGAAAAATATCAGAGTGTATGCCTATCAAATTCAGTGATATTCACTATGAAATAAATTGCATTGATGGCAAGAGGTTCAAGGTTGATTTGGGGTCACACACCTATTCTTGCAGAAAGTGGGAATTGTCTGGAATTTCATGTAAACATGCACTCAGTGCAATTAATTGTCAGTGGCTGAAGCCAGAGGACTTTGTTGATAGTTGTTACTGGGTTGAGACATACAAGATAGTGTATGATCATGTTTTTTTACCACTCAATGGCCCTGAAAGTTGGAAAAAAAAAAAACAGAATGTATTCCTCCACTGCCACCCAACTATGGAAGAGGTCTTGGGAGGCCATCTGGTGCAAGAAGAAAGGACAAAGATGAGATTGCACAGAAAAGAAAGAAGAAACCAAGAAAGCATGATAATCCAAACAGAATAAAAAGACATCAGAGTGAGTACAAGTGCAAAATATGTGGTGTAAATAGCCACAATAGCAGGGGTTGTCCAAGGAAAAAGGAAAAAACTGTTGAAAATGCAAGTGATCAACCTATTGCAGCTGAGCCAAATGCAAGTGAGCCAATTGCAAGTAATGTTGAGCAGGCTCCACCACAAAGCACATGTGAGCCAAATGCAACTGGTGTTGAGCAAAATATTCCAACTGATTGGGGTGATGACATTGACTAGGGACAGATAGATGAAGAAATATCCAACCTTGAAGCCTCTGGACAGTTGAATTCTCAATTGAGTGAGCAAATTAATCCTACTGCAGAGTCATCACTTGTAGATGTCAGCATTGGTAGGACAAAACTTCCAGTAAGTGTATTTCTTTTTAGTGTATTTCCGAATAATTTGTATTCATTTGTAGAGTAACTGAATGTATTTTCAATGTTGCAAGGCAAGGAGATCAACAGTGGTGACAAGACAGAAGAACAAATCTCAAATGCTAGAAGAGACCAATGTTGATAATGTTCCAAGGAAGAAGTTCAAGGCTCCAAGGGTGTCTACTCCACCAAAAGTCAACATAAGGAGAGTGTCATTTTCTCTTGAGCATCCTAGAGTGGTAGTTTCAATCACCACTGAGAAAAGAGCACCATTACAAGGCTTGAAGACTTTCAAGAAAAATGGGAAGAAATATGTCACTTGCACTAGCTTGGAGAATGCACTCAATGCAAGGAAGCTTCAACCACAAAAAAGTAGGGACAAAGGAAAGGAAAAAATGTAGCAGTCTTTTTATCTTTGTTTGCTTGTAATTGCATGTTAATGTTGGTCTTTTGTCAAACTATTATCATTGTCTTTGTTGTGTTGTTATGCTGCTAGGATTGGAACTTTGTTTTTGTAAGTTGGATCAGTTGTTATGCTACTGTTATTGTGTTGTTATGCACTCTATGTTTTTGTCAAGAACAGATGGAATTTTAAGCTTCAGTTTTTCAATTTTTTATTGTGTCATTGTGTTATTGATATTTTTATTTTTAAGCTTAACATTTTCAGTTTGTATAAATGTGAATGTTGGCTGCAAAAGGAAATGGGCAAGAACAGATGAAATTTGTATTGATAAACAACATTACATTGCTAACAAAGGGACATGATACAAAGTAGTAGGCTTTACATTGATTAATTTCCAGACTAACAACAACACCATACAACATTCCCAGCTTAACAACAACAACCTACAGCAAGAATAACTACACCAACATGAATGCAAGATTGCCACCTAAAAACTCTACCAAACCAAGAACATACACCACAAAATCCACACCAGGCATGTCAACACTTTCACTCTTTTGCGCAGTGTCTCAACCTCAACCTGAATTCTCCTTAAATCTTCTACCTCAGCCTCGATTTTCCTTATCTCTTCATGAATAATGATGGATGTCTTCCCATGGGCTGGTCTTGCCAAAGAAAAAAATCACAACCACCAACAATGTCTGCACAATTGTAAAATCTCCTACCTAGGTTCGCTCTTGTTGTCGACGTCCTCAGACTAGCCTCTCTCCCACAAAAACACATGATTTCCTCAGGCGATTGGGTGGTGGCGAAGCTGTTTGAAGCCATCTCCAAGAACCCTAGTCTCAATTGAAGAGAAATGAGAGGAATTGCAAAATTAATGCTTGGAAGATATTAAAAAGGGGCAACATTTCGTGTATAAGTCATACACTAACGTGCACGTGACGTTCACGTGCTTGATGCCGTAAACAATTGACGGAAATTGGGCTTTGGGACAACATTGACTAAAATTGAGACAATGTGGGACTAAAATTGCGAAAATGATAATGGTTATCAAAATCGAAAAATTGGTACATTACGGGACTGAAATAGCAATTTCCTCCTATATAAAAGGTACATATTTAATTTCTCCAAATTTATTATTAACCTGATCTGAAGCAAAATAAGGAAAAATCAAAGCGGGTGGAGCGAAGAGGAAATGACTAAAGAATTAAGGAACGCAGATATTAGATAAGCAATCATACCCTTGCGGCCTACCTCACTTCTCCACCCTGAAACCCACCATGACTACTACCACACCCACCGTAAATCGTTCATCAATTCCACCTCCAAACCCCAGCACATTGTTCCCCAAAAGATTTCGTTCAATCCCTTCAACCGAACTCCCGACAAAATCTCTACTTTTAACCCGAAGACCAACTTGGACAGTGAAATGCTGCGGAAATGGCAATCCGGGTAGCGAAAACGGCAGCCGGAACAGGGGAAATGGGGGCAGTTTGAAGGACTTGCTTTCAGGCATGGTGGACGCGAGAGTAGAAGAACTTTTGATGAAAGAAGAGAACCGGAGCTTGTTAGATGGGCTGGAGCAAGCCACAATGAGAGTTGAAATGGCCAAGAGAGAGCTTGCTGAGATTGAAAAACAAGAAATTGAGGCTAAGCTTACACGGGATTATATTAATCAGCTCGAATCGCAGGCCGCTGAGGTATCAGGATTCTGTTTTTGTTAATTTTCTGTTAGTTGTGAATTCCTGTGTTAAGTTCTGGTTGTATCATGCTGAATTATGCTTTTCCTGTACTAAGTTCAGGTTGTGTCAGGTTGAATTATGCTCAGGTTATTATGTTCTGGGTGTATCATGCATTTAAATTTTATGTGTAAGGTTGTTTACCCCCATTGCTAAGTTCGGCTTGTATCTTGCATTTAAGTTTTACGCTCCATGTTGACACCCGATTATTCGAGCTGGGACATGCTACTGTTGTGTTAACGGTCTCACATCGAATAAATACTGAACTACGGTGAATTCATGATCACGCATTTAAGTTTTACGATTCAATTTGACCACCGATTGTTTGGGTTTGATCATGTGATGGGTGCGATGACAGTCCCAAATCGAGTAAATACTAAACTATTGTAAATTCATGAGGTATACCGATAAGACGTACTAATTTCGATCATGCATCGAAAGGGTTGAATGCTATAATTCACTATCAAGAAGGTGGGTTTTTAAAATCTATGGTTAGTAGGCTTTGGTTTGTGATCCATTGCAGTTAAAGGATTGCATTTCAAAGCTATTTAGCAATTCTTGTTGAAGACATTGTCGTTGTTTGTGGTTTTCAAAGCGCACTATATAGCAAATTTGTTTTTGTGTTTTGCTTTCATCTGAAATTATTTGATAGCTTGAGCTGCTGACTAATGGAAGTTCTATAAAGAGCATAATAAAGTAAACTACTCGTCTAAAAGTTTAAATGGTTAATGGAGAGAAATGACATTACATATTTAAATCTATAGTCATGTAGAGATTGACTGATTGAGTTATTAGGCTTTTTTTGTTTTTTTGGCAGAAGTAAAGTACTGATTGTTTGAGTGGTAAATTGTGTGATTGTTTGGAAAGAAAAAATATGACTGTAGGAATAAAAGTTGAGGAGCATTTTACCAGGCAAAACTTCATTTATTTATGAAAATAACTTAAGCTAGTGTTGAAGTTAAAAATTGATCTTCAGATATACTTCTACGACTTTTTTTACTTAACATATTAGAAGGTAACCAACTCTTAAAGTGCTTAAAACAATCCAAAAAGTGCACAAATGTTTTTTTCTGCTTTCTTTGTTATTTTTGAGTTGCGAACACCAACAAGTTTAAAAATACTGACAATTTATTTGTTATAGATCGAAGAATGCCAGAAAGAAATATTAGAAGCAAGAGCTATGGTGGAAGAAGCAGAGCGATCGTTAGAGATGGGAAGTAAAATGAGTAACAAAGACGAGGAGCGATTGGAGTCTATTAAAGCTGCTTCAATAGCTGCTGTAATTGGCACTCTTGCAGAAATCCCCATTGCTTTAACTCAAGTAACCAACATTTCTGAGCTGATACTTCCATTGGCCATTACCTCTGTGAGTTGTGCTTTATTTGGAGTGACTTTTCGCTATGCCATCAGAAGAGACTTAGACAATTTCCAGCTAAAATCTGGGACATCTGCAGCTTTTGGCTTTGCGAAAGGTATATAATTGGAAATTTGTTTCTGCTTTTTGGTTTTATAGAAACAGTGATTTTCTTGAAAGTGGATTTAACTTTTGTCAAACTGTCCTAAAATGTGAAGTGATTAAATTCTCAACCACCGGTACACGCATAAAATTTCACTTGGTATTGCTAACATACAAATAGCCCCTTCTGGGCTTGAACAATTTGGAAATCAGCAAATTCCGTGAGATTTGGATAGCTTCATGGATATGTGCTGAAGCAATTTGAAAATTTTGTTAATAGCTTTGCATCATGAAATTATTAGACCGCAAGTGATCAACAGAGGGATGTGATTATGAAGCAGGCTTGAGGTTTTTCCTTTTTATAAAAAAGTTCGGGGAAATCTAAGGCTTAAGTTAATACTTTTGTATTATGGTGGTGATTCAGGTCTAGGTATGCTAGGAGCTGGACCGCCATTGGAGTTGGAGGCGGGAAGCATTCTTTCGCATGCTTTCGATGGAGCTCTTTATGTTTCTGAAAGTCTTTTAATTTTCCTATTTGCTGGAGTTGCTCTGGATTTCTGCTTTAAGTTGAGGTTCCTCAGTCCTTTTCCGATTGACCCATCAGTTCCAAAGACATAAACCAGTTAATATATAATAACATCCTGCTTTGGGATATATTTACCTCAAAACAAATGTTGGTATACATATATCTGGCTCTTATTCAAGATTAATTATGGTTTATTTTATAGCATAAACCACTGTTGAGTTTGAAAAAAGTTTAGCACTAATTTACTTGGATACAGTTTGTAGGCCGGGTAGTAAATGCACAATTTGACCTTAAAATATGACAACGTACAGTGTTAAAAGTAATAGTCCTCAAGAATCACTTGTATCGCGTCATTTCAATTCCTATGGTCATAGTTTTGTTTAATTCTTGAGTCACAATAGACGCTTCTCCAGCTCTGGCAAGAATTGTATGGGAGTCATCCTCGGAAGGACTTTCTGAATGACCGTACTGAGGAATTCTGCCTCTCTTATTAAGACCTTAGAATGTTCCTGCAAATTATGACCTTCGCCTAGAATGAGAGTAAATATATCATGTTTATTGCTCAACTGTACTTTGGCTGGCCGTGCTAACTTTAATTTAATCAAAGACTAGCCTTCAGTTGGAGTAAGTGGGGAAGAGTGAGGGTTTCAATGAACAAATGCTAGATAATTGTTTTAAGAGAAATACATTTACATTACAAGCAGCCAAATGTAGCAATTTAACTATTTAACCGCTAGTTTTTGGCACCTCCATTGTCCTTTTCGCTGCTGTCCCAGATATCATCATCTTCGTGAGGTTTCTTAGGAGTTGTCGAATCCTGTATATCCGTCCTATATTCTTCTCGTGCAGATGGCAAATTATGCAAATCCTTACTTACATCCTTCATTTAAAACTAAAACAGATAAAAAACACATCAAAGCTTAAAGAGCAGTGTACATACATTACAGACTGCAACAAGTACCTTTCTAGAGCTTCTACTATTCTTCTTTGCAGCCTTGTTAAATACTCGGAAGCTTAGAAGATCACCATCTTTAGTACTTGCTTCGAGCTGCCAACGAAAGAACATCGAATCAAGCCTACATGTTAACTTCAAGGACCATACATATCCACACATGTACGTGCTCGACATGTGTATGAATAAAGTAAATGGGTAATAACAATGACATACTTTGGAGACTCGACTTAATTAGACAATATTTTATGAGGTTTGAAAAATTACATAATTTTCCCCTAGCATACCCTGATATTTGACCTAACACAGGCTATTATATTACAAATTTAAATTATATTAATTAGGAAATGTCAAAGGAAACATAGGGTATTTATAAAAAAAATTGAGATGATATTATGATATATAAGGTTATCACATTGCCATTGATCTCGGGTGACCAAAATAACGAATTTCTCCCTCCTCAATCTACAATAGCCCCTAAAAAGAACTGTGGCTTAAGTGAGGATGTTGGATCCGCACGAATTTTCAACCACAAGTCCACAACATTTCTGATCTATCTATTAAAAGATCAAGACAACAAACCCTTTCCTATGAGGAAGGAAAGGATAGTGGTAGGAAGTTTTGAGTCGGGATCAAACTTGAAACAAAGCAGAGGAGTTATTCAAACGGTTCCGAGTAAGAAGAGGAAAAGCAAAGGAGTTTTAGTTAGTGGAACGACCCCTATTTACTTATTGTGGGGGTACATATCACACCTACGATTTTGAGATGTTGCTATGCTTGCGGATGAGATCCAGGAAATGATCGGCAAGTAATATATTTTTCAAATACTCACTGCTTTTACTATTTTAACAAGTTTCACTTCTATTTTAACTCGTGCTTATGCAATAAAATTTGCAAACGCACTCTTAGTTGAGACCAGATACCACGTGCACGACACTTACCTAGCAACTTAAATGATTTTCCGTCAAAACTTCTTATTAGAATTGGAACCATAACCTACCCATGAATTATAGACGATCCTTTCATTACCTCTTAAAGTGGAATTTGAAAAAATCTCTAGTATTCACATAGTTACACCATTACAAATCTTTCTTCATATAAATGTCTTTCTCCGTATTCTCTTGGAAGAAGCTCTTGAAACCAAGTACCCTACCCCGATACACATAACCCAAATCCCGACATCCAACGCCCACTTCACTCCCTCAATCTCCACCTCCATCTCGCAATCTTCACCGTCCATTCCCTCCTCCCCCGCACAATCACAGCACCCACACTCCTCCAACCCTTCCTCACCCTCCTCCCTCTCCTCCGGTATCTCCTCCAGCTCCGAACACCTCCTCCTCCGCCGCCGCCGCCCGTCCGCCACCATCTCCACCTTTTGACTCATCACTGCCGCCTGCCCATCCGCCGCCACGAACACCTCCGCCTCCTTCAACCCCTCGACGACGTCGTCCAACTTGCACTCCATCTTCCAATTCCCTCCCTCGTCCATCCTGAAAATTCCCTTGAGCAACTTCACATCTCCCACGTATATCGCGAACCTCACCCCTTCACAAACCGCCACCCTCTCCCTGCTCGCGTAAATCGCCCTTCGGCGGCTCTCCTCCGACACGACACGATGCAGCGTCACGAAGGCGGGGGAATCGGGGCGGATGTTGGACCCGTTTAGCTCCATGAGGCTTCCGTTTATGCGCGGAAGGTAATGGAGGGTTAAGGAATCGGGAAAATGGGACTTGTTCTTCGAGCAAGAAGCTGATAACTGCGTGGAGAATGCTTGGATTTTCAAGCGCGAGCTCTCGTTGGGTTGGAACCCTCGGCACATCACGTATTGTTCTTTTTTGGTTTGCTTACTGTTTTGGATTTGATATTTGGAAGATTGAGATGGGTTTATATGTAGAGACGAGGGAGACAATAGTTTTGAATAAATCCAGGGGTGTGGACTGTTGAGCACACGGTATTGGACGAATGGATAGTTGTGTGAATATGTTTATATGTGCATGTATATCGCGATACTTGGCGAGTTGGCGTATGGACGTTCGTTTCTTGACTCTTTCCTTTTTCTTGTTTACATTTATATCTCTTCTTCCTTTTTTTTGCCAACTTTATTAATTTTATTATATACTTATTTATCTTTTCTATGTTTATATTTTAATTTGCCAACACGAGTTGGTTTTAGCGGAAAATTGATTCATTTCGAAGAAAGAGGTCCCAGTTCGATTCACTAGTTCGAATCTCTGTTTGGGTGTGCGTGTGTTAAAAAAAATCTTTGTATTTTAATTTTTATGTAATTATTTTTGGTAATATAATTTTATTTATGTACTTATTTATTTACAATAAATTTAGGAATTGTATTCTGTTAAGATAAGTATAAACCTGTTAAAAAAAAGATAATTATAAACTATATTTATTAACGTTATGCTTTTTAATTTCAGTATTCTTTAAATAATTAAATAATAATAATTTTTTATTTATATATTTATTAAGTTTCCAAAGTTAATGGATACAGTTGGCAGGGTCGAAGTTCGCATTTCAAGGAAAAGTGGGCGTCAAAAGGAAAACGTGGACAAGAGAGCGTGTGGTAGTTTGTGGATGGCTAACAATTTTCTCGTGGCAAAAGATTGAATTCTCAATTTCAAGGGCTTTATATATCGACCCGATAAAATAAATGAAAAGAGGTAAATCAGGTATTCACCGGTCCCTTAAAGGGAGGTGTGCTCTTTGATGCGTGGTGCGTGGAATTGTGCAAGACATCTTTTGTCTTGTTATAATAAATGCTCTATGCTAACTTTAACTGCAATTTGGTTTGCTGATTGGATGCAAATTGAATGTGATTATCTTTTAATGATTGTTATATTACATCTTGTAATAATAGAATAAATTGCACTTAACGCTCATATATATGTTAACGGCAAATTATTATTAAAAAAAATTATCATAAAATATCCCGTGTTTTTTAAACACGATTAGTGCCTTATACAAAACAAAATCGAATTTTTAAATTAAAAATTAGCATAACAAATCTCGTGTTTATAAAAATCTACATAAAAAACCCTATATTTATAGAAATATGAATAGAAAACTCTCACGTTACAAATAAATTTATATAGGTTGAGTTTAACACATGAAATGCAAAAATATGTAGAACCAGTATCTACACAATTACAAAATCTAACTAATACAATAAAAATATTATTCTTCAAAAAAAATAAAAAATGCATAAATTAGAAATAATAAAAATACATAAAAATACTTACCAATTATTTCTAAGTTGTGCATTTTCTCATTTGTGTTTTGAAGTTGTTAGTTAGAGATTGTGTTTGTGTAACTACAAATTTTTGCATTTCATATGTTAAACTTATTTATTTGGCCTATACAAATTAATTTGTGACGTCAGGAATTTTTAATGTATATTTTTATAAACATAGAGTTTTTTATGTGTATTTTTATAAATATAGGGTTTTTATGCCGACTTTTATGGTAATTTTTGAAATACGAGATTTTTTATGATAATTTGTCATAACATAGGGGTGTTGGGTGCAATTTACTCTGTAATATTAATGCTTTATGAATCTGTAATTGCAATTTGTTGATGATTGGTCAAAATTGTGATGAGGCCAAAATACGGCCTTGCCACGTGTAGCGCCCCCTATCACTACAACTCCCGCACCGTAATACCCTCGAGTGGATGTGAGACCTAGCACTCGAGAAATACTGCGGCGAACAGTCTAAATGATACTTAAGTAGAGCGTAAGGCAAAATGCAGCGAAAGATAGGGAAATTTAAAACTCGCAGTTAATCAGCATGTGAATGTACTAGAAGTGTAATCAACAGTAATATTATAAAGGGGGTTAATGTAATATTATATCATACCAGTACTGCAAAAGGGCAATTTATTGAAATATGTACATGGTCAGGACTTATATGCCCTAAATCTAACCTGACCTAATATGAGTATGACACTTATAGCTTCAAGGTACCTCTAGGTGTCGTTGTCCTCGCTCCCTGAAATCATGCAATTAAAAATAGGCGAGGAGTTAGTCAAAGTGACTAAGCGAAGAGTGTTAATATTTATAGGTATAAGTAGTTATATAGATATATAGACCAAGAAATTCTTGATCTAAATAATTTCAATTAGGATATAACAAATAAGATACGGTTCATAAGTTCAAGTAGGGGTAAAGGGGTATGTGAGAGTATTTTGAAATATGAACCGTTTAATAAAGAATTTGTATGGCCCGCAAGTAAGGCCCTTTCACCCGAACTCCGTAAAT
>JBBMKE010000001.1:4883597-4893825 GCA_037834125.1 Lippia alba | reverse complement strand
AAATTATAGGGACTAAAATGTAATTTTCTAAAAATCGTGGACTAGATTGTAATTAGGCCTAAATGCAGGGTAGTCAAATGTAATTTTCCCTAATTTTTATTTTTATTACATATATTGGTATAATGAATGGAAAAATTAAATCCAACTATGCTCAATTTAAATTTAATTACAATTCGGTTACTATTCTTTTCAATTTTACCATTTAATTCATTAGAAGTCCAATTTTACTGTTAGCGTTCCGTTACATTTTTGACCTATCCCGCCAAAAATATCTCTAATTATTTTATTATTATTTGTAAAATTACTAAAGTGCCCCAGGGACAATTCTGTATAATCCATGAAAGACAAGGGTCGTTTTGTTATAGAAAAAAAAGTGCAGGGATTAGAGTTCGAACCCTGAACTATAAAAAGTCTACGTTTGCATCCTAAACTATTATTTTGTAACAAATTGCAACCGAGTTCCACTCATTGTGTGACACGTAAAAGAAATTTCGTGTACTTATCATACATTCATTGGAACCAAATTGCAAATTATTACAAAATAATAGTCGAGAGCAAAATTGACCGTGAGCAGTGGCCAATGTGCAGGCCGCTCATGAAGAAGGGAAAAAGGCATTCGAGAGTGAATTTTTTAGGTTTTTAGAGTGTTTCTTCTTTTTCATCTAATTTGCCCTCGTAAAAGAGGGATAGCTATAAGTTATTGATAGATTTAACAGACTCGAGTTTAGACTAGAAATTAGAGAGGTACATAGACGGAAAAAAAAAAGTACTAATAAAGAGAAAAAAACAAATATAAAAAAGAAGAAATAGTTCACAAGGTCAAGAGACAAATTAAAAGGGTTACTATATGTCCCTCTGGCTTAACATAATAACTAGTAATTCCTGCATCTAAAGAATTATCTTCCTTTGTGAGACAAGATGCAAACAGAGGAGGATTGATAACTTGAAAATTTTGCTGGATATGAACGGTATTGCTGTTGATGTTGTAGGTAGTAGTGATGGATTGGCTCTATTATGGAAAAAGGACGCTGGAGTTTCGCTTCTTAACTATTTGTGAAACCATATCGATGTGTTAGTAGAAGGTGTGGGTGGTACAGCTCCCTGGAGATTTACGGGGTTCTATTGTTATCCGGAGTGGCAGAATAGGAGACTTTCTTGGGATCTACTTCGAAGTCTCCAGAATCACCAATCTCTGCCTTGGTTTGGTTAGTGGTGACTTTAATGAGATCCTCAGTAATGACGAAAAAGAGGGTGGGACTCGTCCTTTGGGACTTATGCAGAACTTTGCTAACGCCCTCAGTGATGCCGGATTATCAGACCTCGGGTATTCTTCGGGTACGCAGTTTACATGGCTTCGTAGTTATGTGGGTTCACATACTTTGAGAGAGAGGCTTGATAGGTCAGTGGTGTCGGACGATTGGAGGTCTTTTTTCCCGCATGCACATGTGAAACATCTGCATGTTTCGTGTTCTGATCACTTACCAATCTTGATTGTACTTCAGCAGTCGATTGCCAAATGCAAGAATAAGGTCCGTCCCTTCAGATTTGAGGCACATTTGGCTAGGACGGAGGACTGCAGAAGAATCATTTCAGAGTCGTGGGTGGGCTCCTTGACTTGGTCCACGGCCATGCTGTGATAGAGAGTGCTGAGAGCTGTAAAATTGGGTTAATCAATTGAAGGAAGGCTTTAAAGAACTCGAGGCAACCAAATATCATTAATCTGGAGAAATGGTTGCAAGAACTCCAAGAGAGTACTCCAAGCAGAAGTTCAGGATATTAAGAAGAAAATAGAAACCTTCTTAACCAATGAAGAAATAGCGTGGAAACAACGTTCAAAGGCACACTGGCTAGCTTAAAGAAGGGGACCACAATACGAGGTTCTTCCATTCCAAGGCGAAGCAAAGGCAAAGAAATAACCATATTGAGTTTCTTTACGATGAGAATGGATCGAAATACAGTAACTTGGAGGATATTCAGAACATTATTGAAAAGTACTTCGGTAGCTTATTCTCCTCCAACCTGTGTTCGAACGCGGAGTTGGACCAGGGTCTTCAACACATTTCGAAGAGGGTTAGTGATGACATGAGTAGCCGTCTCGTTTCCCGATTTACGACCTTGGAGGTAACTTGTGCTTTAAAGTCTATGTACCCCCTTAAATCCCCTGGAACAGATGGTCTTCCTCCCGTACTTCTTTCAGCATTATTGGGATATTGTGGAGAGAGATGTGGTTGCCTATGTGCTAGAGTTTCTGAATAACGATTGTTTTGATAAGAAACTCAATTTTACTCACATTATCCTTATTCCAAAATGTAAGTCCCCCGAGTTGATAACTTAATTCAAACACATTAGCCTTTGTAATGTGATCTATAAACTGACGTCGAAAGTGCTTGCTAATCGTATCAAACCCATCCTTCACTCAATTATCTATCCGAACTAATCTACTTTTATGTCTAGTAGTCTTATTAGTGATAATGTTCTTGTGGCCTTTTAAATTAACCACTTCTTGAAGAATAAGGGTAAAGAAAGGACGACTTCTTTAACCTAAAGTCGCCATAAGCAAGGTGTATGACCATGTTGAATGCCGGTTTTTTCCACTTGTTTTTATCTCCTGCATCATGAAGTGCATATCTTCAGTTTCATAATCTTTTTTACTTGATGGGTGTGACTTTGGTTCTCTGTTCCCAGAGAGGGGTCTCCATCAAGGGGACCCCCTCTCCCCTTATCTGTTTCTCTTGTGTGCAGAAATATTGTCTGCTCTCTTACAGATGGAAGAGCAAAATGGTAGGTTATAGGGGGCACCGACGATCTCTTATTTACTGTTAGCTGATGATACAATGATTTGTGGCAAAACTGATTTGGATGCAATTTTTTATATTAATGATGTTCTCAACTAGTATGAACGCTTGTCGGGACAAACAATTAATCTCCAGAAATCCTCAATTATGTTTAACAAGAATGTGGGCTTGGATGTTCAGGTCGGTCTGGTAGAGTTATTAGGCGTGAAACGGGTAGAGAAGTTGGATCTTTATCTCGGGCTCCCGTTTGTTGTTGGTAGATCCCGTAAAGCAGTGTTTGCTGGGATTTTGGATAAGATTAGGAGACATATTCAGGGCTACTCTGAGAAGTTTCTATCAAGCTGTTAAAGAGATTCTCATCAAAGTTGTTCTCCAAGCCATTCTGACTTCCGTAATGAATTGCTTCCGGCTTTCGGATAACTTTCTTCACAAAAACACACTGGTTGGCTTGGGTAAAGTGAGTGCCAACAAAAGAAATGGAGGTTTGGGATTCCGGAGGTTCTGGGCTTCCGGATATTCAATGCTGATATACTTACAAAACATCTTTGGAGGGTAGTCAAATACCCAGACAACCTTTTTGGAAGACTCCTAAAGGCCAAATATTTCCCACACACAAATGTTTGGCAAGCTTCTTTAGGAAGATCTCCCTCTTACACGTGGTAGAGTCTTTTTGGAGCCCGATATCTCCTAGCAGTGGAACAAGATGGAGAGTGGGTGATGGAAATTCTATTCACATTTGGCGTGATAATTAGATACCGAGGAGCGTCGTATTCAAACCCCATTTTCGGGAGGGTGCTTCAGTGTATCCCGAGATGGTGTCCGAGCTCCTGCTACTTGGGTTGATGCGCTGGAAATCTGGAATGAGGATCTGGTGAAAACGGTTTTCGATGAAAGGAATGCTAGCAATATTTTAAGGTTTCTCTTGGGATCGTTTCTGATAAATGATACCGTTGTCTGGCACTTTAACAAGTCCGGTCTTCTTTCGGTTAAGAGCGCCTATCACTTAATTAGCGTGGGATTTGAAGTGTAGGAAACAAGCTTTACTAGCATCTTTCATTACTGATGTCGATTGGCATGTGGTTTGGAAGTTGAGAGCTCATCCGAGAATAAAAAATTTCATTTTATGGAGATGTGTTCATGATATACTTCCAATTGGCATTAATCTCAAGCGTCGCCATTATTGTGTGAATAACGTGAAGTGCATTCATTGTAATTCTGAGGGGGAAGATAGGCTACATGCTCAACATATTTGACGAGCCTCAAATCTCCCTTGGACGCTAATCATACAGCTAGAGAACAATTTTGTGGGATCACTGCTTCAAGCTTTGCGTACGCTGCCAGATGAGGTAGACGAGCAGATTTCTGTGTTGTTGTGGGCCATCAGGAGCGTTCGGAATAGGAAGGCGGCAATAGTGGAGATTGCAAAGGCCAACATGTTGGGCCTTCTATCGACGAGGAAATGCAGATTCAGCAACGTATTCCGGAGGTGTGTGAGTGGAAAAAGCCTGATAGGGATTGGGTTAAACTGAACTATGATGGTCCGGTGTTTGCTGAGGATAATTCTATTGGTATTGGGGTGATTGCGAAGGATGAAGATGGTAGATGTGTCGGTTGGGAGACAAATAGATTGAGAAATTGCGATGACCCCTTGGTAGCCAAAACCTCGGCTGTGCTGCTGCCGCCCGTTTAGCTCTGGACTGTGGTTGGAAGTATGTGATCTTAGAAGGGGATTGTCTGAACTTGGTGAATAGCATCCATGGCGCAGATGAAGATCTTTCAGACATTGGCAACCTCATTTCGGATGTCAGGCTCCTTTGTTCGTGCTTTAGTGATATTCGCTTTTCTTTTACTCGTCGCGTGGTGCAAATGTTGCTGCCCATTTATTAGCTCGTAATGCGGATTCGGCCTGCGTAGGGTCTTCCGATATTTCGTCCTTTGTTTCGGATGTTGTGTTTAGTGATTCTTGCTAGTTGTCGCCGTTGTGGCTGGTCGTTAAAAAAAAAAAGTAATTCCTGCACACCCTGTGTGTGTGCAAATAATAAAATTATTATTATTTGAATATATATTAAATTAAAATTTTTATATTAATATTTATTTTGCAATTATTTTTTATATAAACTTAAATATAATATAAAATAAAAATTAAAAATATAGAGAAAGAAAAGAAATATATAATAAAAAATGAGAGAGAAGAAAGAAAAAAGAAGTTAAGAAATAAAGAAGAAATAAGACGTTGCGAGTGTCATAAAAAAATAAAAATAATAATTTTATAGTCCTAAAGACTAGTTACTCTAAGGATCTCTCACAATAGTATAGATACAAAGTTAGAGATAATAATAATAATTATTATTATTACTATAATTATAAAATCTAAAAAAGTACGCGCGTGTTAGAACAAAAATTTTAATTTATATACTTATATACATAAACTATGGTCCTCCCACGTCATAAAATGATTCGATTCACTATTACAAGTCTGGCACGAAAATGATATTCGCCATTATTTGACGAACCTGAAAATTGGCATTTATTCGTTGAATTTTACTAATCGCCGGAGCAATCTTATACATGAAACATAGTACATTATAAATAGCTAATTATTATCTCCTTATTTTATGCATATATATACATATATAAATATACACCAACAACCTGTGACCATGCTAAGCATGAATACAAAATTGAGGACAACTTGAAACTCTCAGAATATTTAAAAGGGTAGAGTGGACTTGATCCATAAAGAAGACATAACCCCATATGCAGCTACACTCATTGGCCATCAACTATCTGCACATATGCTTGCTAGCTTCCTCACTCTTCATATTTCTAAGTAATATTTTTCTATTTTCCTCCAATTGAAGCAAGGATAAGCACATCAAAGGTCAGTCTTAATTAATTACTACAGCAAATATCAATTCAAATCTTTAATATTAATATTATGCTATTAGTTTGTAATTCTTGATTTTTGCTACGGTTTTGGAGCTAAAAAATAATTTTAATTTATTTTCAGCCATGAATATTGAAAATGCTGAATCGGATACGAAGAAGGAGATTGTTGAGAAAGATGAGGGCGGGTTAGAAGAATTTGAGGTGGAAAGAGTTGATGATGAGGATTTCCTGAAAAGGTTTCAGCCATGGCATAAGCAGATTACGATTCGAGGACTCGTATCCAGCGTAGTGATTGGATCTATATTTAGTGTTATCGCGATGAAGCTGAATCTGACGACAGGGATAACGCCGAACCTGAATGTTTCGGCAGCCCTTATCGCGTTTATTTTCATCCGGTCGTGGAGCAAACTCATTCACAAAGCTGGATTTGTTTCAGCACCTTTCACTAAGCAGGAGAACACAATGATACAGACATGTGTTGTTGCATGTTATAGTATTGCAGTTGGAGGTGATTCAGTACATAAAAATTTTATGATGTTCAATCTTTCTCTCTCTCTCTCTCCTCTTTTTAAATATATCTTTTCTTGTTTTTTTGTGATTTGTTTATATTGAATCTTGAAATTCTTCTAAAAGTGAATTTTTGCTGCTGCTTCTTTATCTTCTTCTTATTTATTTATTATATTTTTTTATGAATTTCAGGAGGATTTGGATCTTATCTATTGGGAATGAACACCAAAACATTTGAGCAATCAGGGGGGTCTAGTATTCTAGGAAATACTCCAAGCAGTATTAAGGAACCTGGAATTGGTTGGATGACTGCCTTTCTTTTCTTAGTCTGTTTTATCGGCCTTTTCGTCTTGATTCCCCTAAGAAAAGTGAGTTTTATAATCTGAAAATTAGCTTTAAGCTCAAGAAAATATATTTTTTTGTTAATTACTCATGGTGAAGATTCTCTATGTCTGTGTTAATATATCCCTCTTGCTCAGATTTACTAATTTTAGCAGAAATTCAAGTTTCTGATTAGGGGCATAAGAAATATAGTACCATTTACTGTAGATGTGATATGATATTCTCCTAAACCACCATAGTTTAATTTGGGTTTGTTAGATAGGACCACATAATACTGTTAATCTTATGAGTTCTTTATATGTATATTTTGTATTACGTACACTTATTTCGTCTTCCCGAAACGATTATTGTTATTGAATATTGGGTTTCAACAAATGGTCCCAGATCTTGATAATCGACTACAAGTTGACCTTCCCAAGTGGTATGGCCACCGCTGTGCTTATCAATGGATTCCACAGCAAAGGAGACAAAATGGCGAAGTAATTATCTCAATTTTCACCTTTTCATATATACTTTCGAAACGGTTGTTTAGACATTACAATCGGGGAAAATATCATTTTCGTCCTTTAGAAATGTTCTTGTTCGATTTGGTCCTGATCTTTTAACATTTATCACATTGCATTCTTTATGTTTCAAAATATCTCAATTTTAGTCCTTTTACTAACGGGTATTAAAAAATTGATGGAAAAAGGCATGCGCCGCTCACATTTATTCAGAACGCGTGAGTGACACGGCCCTTTTTCCGTTAAAAAATTAACATCCGTTAGCTAAAGAATTGAAATTGAAATTGAGATTTTTTGAAACATGTAAAAGATGCAATGTGAAAAAAGTGAAAAGTTCAGAACCATGCTGAAAAAAACAATCTGTAGAGGAAGAAAAATGATATTTTCTCTTTCAATTGAGACCTGATGAAGTATGTTAGATCACCTTCTAATGCGAAATGACACATATTTATAATTAGTGTGTTTAAAAAATTCCTTGAATATAAAAAATTACAGTGCAACCCCTTCATTTTCAGTTTATTAATAAATAAATCGCTCGGTTGGGGATGATTTGATATTTTTCAATCTTTATTACGGATGTTTTCACACCAAAATTAAAATTTCAATTTCTGTAAATACACCAAATATTAGGATAATCAGTAGGATATTTATTAAGAAACAGGTTTCGGGTAGGAACTAGGAAATCACATTATAACTATTAGGTCAAAATTGAACAATGATCAATTATGGTGTATAGTTGCAACCATTTACTAACAAGTTATCAACCAGCCTAATGATTAAGCATATTTTGCACATATGTTTCGCAGAAAGCAAGTGCGAGGTTTCATCAAGTCATTTTCAATGAGTTTCTTGTGGGGCTTTTTTCAGTGGTTTTACACAGCAAAAGAGGATTGTGGCTTCTCACAGTTCCCCACTTTCGGACTGCAAGCAAGAAAGCATTCGTGCGACATTTTAACCTGCATCACTTTTATTTGGAAGAATGATGATCAATTATTCCTTATTTCAGTCGATCAACTAACATTCTTTTCTTACATTTCGTGGCGTATGCAGATTTTATTTCGATTTTAGCTTGACGTACGTGGGGACTGGAATGATCTGCTCCCACATTGTGAACTTGTCATTGCTTCTTGGAGCTGTGCTTTCATATGGTATGATGTGGCCACTTATCACTAATCTTAAAGGGCATTGGTTTCCAGCACAAATACCAGAGAGCAGTATGAAGAGCCTTAATGGCTACAAGGTTCTCTCCTTGTTATTTTTCAGAAGCCACAAAAAATTATGTTATCAGTTATTATATCTATATACATTTCCATTCCTTCTGGCAGGTATTTATCTCCATTGCTCTCCTCCTCGGTGACGGCCTCTACAATTTCGTCAAGATATTGCGCGTCACGGTCATCAATATGCATGCCACGTTTAACCGAAAATCTCTTAACTCAGGTAAGTTATAATGTCCATCAATTTAATCAATCTCAGACATAGCATCCTCCCCTGTAACTAACGTGAAATTACACAAATCTGCCCTGTCAGGTCCGAAATTACACATACCTCCATTAAGGGGAAATTACATCCAGGTTCCCTGAGGTTTGCCATAATTACAATTTAGTCCCTACTTTTTTGTTTATTATAAAAAACCCCTATAAACACTATTTCAGTTGAGGTCCCTGGTGGAATTGTGGAAAAGTCAGACATACACTTTTGGTTTTTTACGAAAAAGTCACTCGGAACAGTGTTCATATGGGGTTTTTTGTAATAAATGAAAAGACAGGGACTAAATTATAATTATGGCAAATCTCAAGGGAGCTCTGAATGTAATTTGCCCTATGACTTATATATATGTATTATATACCCCCCTTTTAAATTGAAATGACACATACCCTTTTTATAGCTTATATCCAACAAAACAAAATTCACCCGCTCTAGATACTTTGACCTATTTACTTAAATTAATACTAAAGAGGAAGTTAATTTGTATTGACCCACAAATATAATGATACAGCAGAAACACAACATTTTAGTTTGCTATCTTTCTCTCCATATACCTAAGAACTGTGTTTCTCCAACAGCAGCCGGAGAAAATGGGGAGAAACCCCTTGACGATCCAAGAAGAGACGAGGTATTCATCAGAGAAAACATTCCTTTATGGTTCGGCGCCACTGGCTACATAATACTAGCCATAATATCCATCATAGCAATCCCCTTCATTTTTCCACCTCTCAAATGGTACTTCGTCCTCTTAGCTTACGTCTTCGCCCCATCTCTAGCCTTCTGCAATGCGTATGGAGCCGGACTGACAGACATAAACATGTCCTACAACTACGGGAAAGTGGGACTCTTCACAATCGCAGCATTATCAGGAAAAGAGCACGGCGTTATAGCAGCAATGGCTGCATGCGGCCTTTTCAAGTCCATAATCAACGTTTCATGTATTCTCATGCAAGATTTCAAAACTGGTCATCTAACTCTAACATCCCCGAGGGCAATGCTTTTGAGCCAGGCCATCGGGACGGCTCTGGGCTGCATCGTTTCTCCTCTAAGCTTCTTTCTGTTCTACAAAGCATTCGATATTGGGAATCCGGATGGAGAGTTTAAGGCTCCTTATGCTATCATATACAGAAACTTGGCTATTATTGGGGTGCAGGGCTTCTCTGCTTTGCCGGATCATTGCCTTCAGTTGTGCTATGGGTTTTTTGCGTTCGCCATCGCGGTTAATTTGGTGAAAGACGTATTGCCGGAGAAGATGGGGAAATGGATGCCGCTTCCGACGGCTATGGCAGTGCCATTTCTGATTGGAGGGTATTTTGCCATTGATATGTGTGTGGGGAGTGCGGTGGTGTTTGTGTGGCACAAAGTTAGCTCGAAGAAGGCGGAGTTGATGGTGCCAGCAGTGGCGTCGGGTTTGATATGCGGAGAAGGGATTTGGGCACTGCCTGCATCGGTTTTGGCATTGGCTAAAATAACTCCACCCATATGCATGAAATTCTTGTCTGCATAGGTGGGAGACTTTTTCGTTTTTCTCTTGTTCTTCTTCTTTTTTAATTAAACTTCTGTATGTTTGTTTGGCATACGACACCATTAGCGGACCAACTTCTTATTTTTATTTGAGTAAATGTCGTATTTGATCTCTAAAGTTTCAGTTTTGTATCACTTTGGTCCTCAATATTCTAAAAGTGACATTTGAGTCCCTAAAAT
>JBBMKE010000001.1:4840085-4854603 GCA_037834125.1 Lippia alba | reverse complement strand
GTAATTTTGCACTAAACAAATTGCCATAGAAAATGATTGCTCCATAAAGTTAGAGTTTGGTCTAGGATATTTTCACAATTCAATTACACTACTAACTAAGATAGTTGTCAAAGCAATACAAAAGGAGAATTATTGTTATGCCAATGAAATCTTAACCGAATCTCCTCCTAGTAGCATTTCCATTTGCTAACATGTTAATCCTTGATGCCTGAAGAGATTCTTAAAACAATATAAATATAACTGGCACATTATGCATTCTTTTCTCAAGATAAGTATGCAAGAGATATTTTTATCAAACAAACTACATGTATAATCAACAAAGTTGCACTAAACAATTTAGTACATACAAGTATTATTTTTTTTTGTTATCAAAGTGGTAAACAAGGTTCTCTTTACAGACACCATATATAATCTGAAATCTGAATAACCGGACATGATTTTTTTAACATAAAAGACTATTATATACTAGAAGATTCAAATTTGTTCTTTGTGTGTGTGAGTGTGGGTACAAAATGTCTTAAAATTTGAAAAAATATATCCATTGTGCACGATGAGATCACCTGAGTGAGATTGGACTCGAGATAAATATAACTCACATTATTCATTCTTTTTTCAAGATAAATATGCATGAAATATTTCCATCAAGCAAGCTACTACATATGACATAACCTTCACTGGATCTTTCTCAAGTCATTCTTTAAAGTGTTGTTGATGTTGTAACACTAGCTACTGCATAGAGACAATAAAAAGGGATGATGCTCAAATGGTAGAGAGCTTACATTGCTAGTGAGAGATACGGGGTTCAATCCCCGTCATCCATATCCAATTTATACATGCTCCTCACACAATTTTGATGCAAAAAAAAAAATTCTTTTGTCTTAATTTTAGAAAATACGATTTGTAAGATAAACAATTTGCCAAGTATAATAACAAAACAAGAGATAATGGTTTATCATTCATTAGCATTTTTCGACATAATAAGAAAACTAGAAAAAATCATTCTTTAACAGCTCTATTATGTAATCTTAACATGACACTTAATCATCTTATCTCCTCCTCAAGGAATCACCCTTTAGCCACATAATCAGATCCATTATTAGCTCTCTCATTTTGCTCTTGAGGTATGTAAGGTATATCATATCCATTATTAGCTCCCTCATTTTGAACTTGATGTGTAATTGCATATTTATTTGATGTTGAGGTAATAACCTCGCTAATTGTTCCTATATATATAAAGTGGAAAATTAATTGTTTACTCAAGAATATGAAGTGAAATACATATATATGAATTTTAATTTTAAATTCCGATACCTGGAACAATTGTGTCATGGAAGTGGCTAATGAGCTTGATCCAACGGAAGCTCTAATGCGCATGCTATCATTCGAAGATGCATTTTGATGTTTTTATGACTTCTATCTTGCGCTCATCTCCAATCCATTTTTTTGTCGTTTTTCAGATTTTGTGGCTGCGCTTTCTTTAATTTTCCACCCTTTTACAGTAACTTCATCTGTCATAAGAGCATTTTGAGATGTATCAGAAATCAGTACTTGCTTTTCCACAACTCTAGATACAAGATTTGGTGGGACGGTAGATTTTGAACAATGAGCTGATTTCACTATCTTTCTTTTTCTCTAAACTGCTATCAACTTCATCAATCCTCTTAAGCAGGTCAGTTTTCACTATTCTAAATGTGTCTCCAGTTAAATCTGCTCGTGTGACTAATTGATTAGTTAAGCTACACAATTCTTTATACTGAAGTCAAATCATTTTCTTTTCATCATTTTCATCCAGTACTGATACATCAGGATCAAATCCACTATCTTTAACCTCATTTTCTTTAGCCTTTTTCGTCCACTTCTTTTTAATATACAACTCGGAGTTCTAACAATATTTTTTAAAGAAAGGACTTTGAGGGCATGCGAACACAAATTTTCTGCAAACTTAAACTTTCTGTAGCTACACAAAATCGTACATTTCGATGAATTGTAAGTTACTGTGTGCTCAGAATTGCTTCCAAACAAATAGACCTTGTACTGACAATTTTCCATATCTGCACCACTCAATTCAACTCTAGAATCATACGCCTTGCGTGCCTCATTTTCAAATAACTCAAAAACTTCATGTGTGCAAACAGTAGCCACATGCTTCAAAATTTCAATAGAAAATGAAGTTACTGGTATGCTCTGACTTTTTAAATCCGCCTTTAACTCTTTATATCGATGATCATCAACTAACCTATCTAAATGTTGAAAAATTGTAATAAATTGTGTTTATAACTCACGTATCTTCTGAGAACACTGTTCATACTTTCACTATGTTGAGTAGTTATCATATCTACACAAAATATTTTACGTCCATAAACTAGTGCCCATTTTTCTTTTATCTTGAACATCTTCCCCAACCACTCATTAGTATGAAGTTCATACTTATCCAACATTGTTCGCCAAGCTTGTAGAAACACATCCTCTTCTTCGTAATCATACACACATGAACTGAAACTCACTAGCAAAACTTGCATTGCTTGCAAACACATGACTCAAATGAGTAGCTGCATTTTGGTAAATGTGCCAAATGCACAGACTATGACATGACTCAGACCACCTTGTCATTAGAGCCTTTGCCATAGCAGCATCCTGGTCCGTAAGAATTGTTATAGGTCACTTTCCTAACATTGCTCTAGCAAAAGTGTCAAACAACCACATAAAGGTTCGTGTTGTTTCATTGTATAATAAGGTTGCACCAAATATAATAGTTTGTTTGTGGTGATTTACACCAACAGAAAGGGCCAATGGTCGACCTTCTTTATTTCCTGTAAGCAATGTCAAAACATACCACGTCACCAAAATGAGAATAGTCTACCTTCATTTGTGAATCAACCCAAACTATATTGGAAATCAAATCGTCTTTATCAACTTGAATCGCATAGAAGAAATTAGGATCATCTGATTGTTTCCTTTGCAAATATTTAGTACACCACTTGTATGACCTATTTTCACTTCCATTGTCCTTTTTGAACGTAAGTAATTTTTGTAGCCCTCAAAGACAAAGCCATTATTTTCACGTCCACCGGCTTGTTTAACCATTAACTAGAAACCTGCTTTAGGTGTTATTCCCGAACTCTCTCTGTCCTTTAATTGTGATGCTTGTGCAATTGACATATTTCTATGAGATCTTAACATATTAACTTTAAGTGGACTAACTAAATCGTGATTGTTGTGCTCAATAATAAATTCTTCGACCTTATATTTACTATTGATGTGACCATTGATTTTCAACATCGCATTGCAACCATTTCTGCTTTCGGCACGAGGTTTAAGTGGTATAACTCGCTTATCTTTTTCTCTATGACCTTGCCATGAGCAACAAAATACACACTTGATGATCATGTATCTTATTGTACATAATGTCTTCTGATACTAAATTCAACTTCCTTTGCGTATGCATTATAAAACGTGTAAATTGCTTCTTCACTATCAAACTCCATGCTAACTTTCGATATTTTTTCCTCAGAAATTGTAGAATGATGTTCATGTATCTTATTCATTCCATTGTCAATCTCAACTATCTCCTCTTCCTCATTATTCTCCCTCGTAGAAAAATCCAACTTACGACGTGGAGTAAATTTAACAAAATCGTTTCTTTCCATAGGTTGGGATAATAAATAGCACCTAAGCCAAAATAATTTTTCACATGTTAGTGTATCACAAATATTATTTCAAAACTAATTTTCTAAACATTATATGTGGCTTTTTGAACAAAAGTTGTAATCTAATCATACCTTAAAAGTTTGAACTTGGCGAAATATCGACTGCAATCATTGTGGAGATAACAAGTTGTAATCTAATCATACCTTAGAAGTGTTTCTAAAATTCCAAATGCTAGTAGAGCGAATTTATCTGAGAGAAGTGTTTCTGAAATTCTGAATGCTAGTAGAGTGAATTTATCCGATTCTCTCCTATATTATCTTTGTTGCGAAAAAAAAATCTTTTTTCTGTCGTAGATTGGAAATCTTCTTAATTTTTTTAATAGATTACCTCTTTAATTATGTGAAAAGATTTAGAATCTATCTTAATTAGAAATAGAAGATAGTTCTTGAAGAGAGAATTCATAAAGTTGTGTAACGTGTGAGAGAGGCACATGTTGGATGGTTGATTTTTAACAGATTTCTTGCCACGATAGACCCCCTCTCCCCTTATTTGTTTTTGTTTTGTGTAGAAGTGCTATATGCCCTCTTTCAGGTTGATGAACAGAACGGGTGTTTGCAGGGTGTGAAAGTGTGCAATGGAGCGTCGACTATTTCCCATCTCCTATTCGCTGATGATACGATGTTTGTGGTAAAGCGGATTTGGAGGCATTTTTTTTTTGTATGAAGGATGTGCTTGGGAGATATGAGAGGATTTTGAGACAAACTATTAATCTCCAGAAATCTTCTATTATGTTCAGCAAGCATGTTAGCTTGGAAGTTCAGAGAGGGTTAGTGGATTTGTTGGGAGTGAAAAGGGTTGAGAAGTTGGACCTGTATCTCGATCTCCCGTCGGTTGTGGGGAGATCACGTAAAGTAGTGTTCTCGGGTATCTTGGATAAAATCAGGAGACGTATCCAAGGTTACTCGGAGAAGTTTCTGTCTAACGTCAGAAAGGAGGTTTTAATCAAGGCGGTTCTCCAGGCCATTCCGACTTATGCTATAAACTGCTTTCGGCTCCCTAACTACTTGTTGCATGATATCAACTCCACCATTTGTAATTTTTGGTGGAACAATGGGGATACAAAGAAATTGCATTGGTTGGCTTGGGACAAAATGAGTATGAGGAAAAAAAGTGGTGGATTGGGGTTTAGAAGATTCCGGTTATTTAATGATGCTATGCTTGCTAAACAGCTCTGAAGGGTTCTCAAGTCTCCGGATAGCCTCTTGGGGAGACTCTTGAAGGCTAAATATTTCCCTCAAGTCGATATTTGTCACGCAGCTCTGGGGAGATCTCCATCTTATACTTGCCGGAGTCTCTTTGGCGTCCGTTACCTTTTGGCGGCAGGGACTAGATGGAGAGTCGGAGATGGAAAATCGATAAACATCATAAGTGATAAATGGGTCCCAAAAGTTGCAGAATTCAAACCGCTTCGTAAGGAGGGCTCCCCGGTAGCACCGCAGGTGGTGTCGAACTTGCTGCTGCTTGGAGTTATGAAGTGGAATGAAGATTTGATTCATTCGATGTTCGAAGAAATGGATACAGGCTACATTCTGAGTATTCCCCTGGGCTCGGTTCCTAGAAACGACAAGAAAGTTTGGCACTATAGCAAAAATGGGGTAGTTACGGTGAAAAGTGCTTATCACTTAGCTAGGGAGTTGGAGTTGAGAGAGCTTGGTTCGTTATACTCTCATGACGGGAGTGCAGAATGGGGTTTGGTATGGAAACTACAAGCCTAACCGAAAGTAAAGCATTTCTTGTGGAGGTTTGCACAAGACATCCTTTCTACGGGGTTAAACCTCAAAAGAAGACATTGTGCTGATGAAGTTGAGTGTGTCCACTGTAATTCGGCTAAGGAAGACCGATATCACGCCATTTTTGGTTGTCCATGGGTGAAACTGGTTTGGGAGGCGTCGGATATTCCTAGTGATATTGTTAATCAGTTGCAACTAAATAATGCTAGTGAGCTGATTCAGACTTTGAAGACGCAGTCTACGGAAATGGATGAACTTATCGCAGTGATCATGTGGACCATCTGAAACTTTCGCAATCGTAAAAGAGAGGAAGGAGCTACTAATTCCCCGGATAAACTCATGGAGTTGTCCAAGGCTAATTTGTTACGAGGGCTGTTATTGATGAGGAGTTAGAATTGCAGCAATGGATTCCGAAAGCATGCGTTTGGAGGAAGCCCGACAGGGGCTGGATTAAACTTAATTATGATGGGGCGGTCTTCCCGGTGGATAACTCCATTGGCATCGGGATCATTGCGAAGGATGCGGATGGACAATGCGTAGGTTGGGAGACTAACAGGCTTCGGAATTATGCAGACCCTCTAGTAGCAGAAACTATGGCAGCGGTTGCGGCGGTGCGTTTGGCTCGCGATTTTGGTTGGAGGAAAGTAGTTGTGGAAGGAGACTGTCTGAATGTGGTTGACCGGATCCTGAAAGTTGAGAATGACCTCTCAGACATTGGTAACATTATTCCGGATGTCAGGCTTCTGTGCTCGTGTTTCAGTGACATTCGTTTCTCTTTTACTCAGCGTGGTGCAAATGTGGCTGCCCACTTGTTAGCGCGTAATGCAGCTTTGGCTTGCGTAGGTTCCTCGGATTTTCCGTCCTTTGTTTCGGACGTTGTTCTTAGTGAGGCTAGCTAGTAGTGGCCTCTGTGGTTGGTTGTCAAAAAAAAAAAAATAATTGATGGATTTGTAAAATTAAGAAATAGGAGAGAGAAAGGGGGAGAGAGAAAGTAAAGGGGTTAGTTTTTGATAAAGCAGAAATTGTTTCCCTGTTCACCTCACTCGCCACGTGTCGTCCATCCACCCCCATAACAGGAGATGAAATAGGGGTTGACAACAGGGGATCCCGTGCCTAGTTTTTCTATGTAATCAACATTACAAGTAGAATAGTGTATGGCAGAATTTTCCATCCATAATCAATATGCTTGGGAAAATTCTAGCCCAGACCCAGTTTGGCCGAACCCAACCAATTAAAAAGGCAAGTGTATTACACTTGTTATTTGATTGATCACTCTCTCCAAATTTTCCACCAAACACACGACAAGTGCAAAACATTCGCCCCCTCGTTACACCGGTTTAATTTGACCGAGCCAGACTCGGGCTAGAATTACTTGTATGCTTGTAGGTAAATGTAAATATACAGTCATTAACTTGGATGATTGTCGTGAATTTATGGAGTGTAATCACATATTCACATGTATCAAACATTCATTTATATTATAGGTTGCGTACCATTAAACTGGAAGTATAATAAGTCATGTACCAAACAGAATTTTCATTTGGCCAAAAAGCAAAAAACTTACATTACATACAAAATACAACATATAACTAAATAAACCAGACAAAATATCCCAACGAAGAGCCTTAACAAACAAAAAAATAATAATAAAGAAAAAAAAACACTAGGCATTTAAGGAAATCAAAAATTAATTAAAACTCCAACAAGCCATCTTTGTTGGAAGAAGCAGCATTCCTGCTGCTTGAACGGCTCCACTGATCGGAAAATCCTCCCAAGCCACTCCCACATTTCGCCACCGTTCTAACGCTCTCCAACAGCTCCTCCGTCTTCCCCTCCTCCGCCAATATCTCCAGCAGCTGCTCCGGACATATCACCAACTTCACCTTCCAAAACCCGAACGTTGTCGCCGCCACCGCCGCATCCTCCGTCGACCTCTTCCCCATCCCTCGGCTGTCGAACGACAACCTGTACGGCGCCGAACCCAAATTCTGCGGCGCACTGTTCGACCTCACGTGACCCCTTTTGGCCGTCTCCAAGAGCGGGAGCAGGTGGTACGACTCTCCGGCGAGGAGAACCTCGTTGTGGGGGAGAGGCTTCCAGAAGAGGTCGTTGCGTCTGAATATTCCGTGGCCGGGAAATTCGTCGGTGATGGATTCTACGGTGATTGGGGCGGCGAATTCCATCACGCCGCCGTTTGTGGTGGTTACTCGGATGACGGATTGGTCGCCGTCACTCATTCCTCCGAACAGGCAATTACCCATTATATCTTAGGGAATTATTTGTTTTCTGTCAGCATTCTTTGTTGCAGTACAGTGGGTATAAATATTTTTTTGGAGGGTGATTTAAAGAAAGTAAAGAAAGGGAGGGAAAGTAGTAGGGGTTGGGGGATCTTTGCTTTAGTTTTTTAGATTTAGAACACGCCAGCCTAAAGTATGTAAAGGAGGAAATTATACTATGACCACTCTCTATCAATGAAGGGCGACTCCACAAGGAACCCTATAGTAAGGTTATTTGATATTCCTAATAACATTTTTGCCTCAACAATAATCTTATAATATTTAATATATACTATTGACTTAATCGATATAATAATGATTTTTGGTCCTATATGAAAATAAGAAAAACTGACCACTGATGCATGATAAATAAATTTCGTCAATTTTTATATAGATTAATAGATTAATTCACAAACTAGTATTTTTTTTTTAATATTTTAGTAAGATTTTTTATTAGTTTTTATACTCTTTTCTCTATATATGTGTATACATACATTTCTTTTTTGGCCACATGTGTATGCATACATACTATTTTGTATTTAGTATGAAATTACTTTTGTCACTTAGAACTCTTATTTTATTATTTTATTTATTTTTCTCTAATATACTCATAACTTGTCATTTAGTTATTTATTTGTTAGCTTCACTTTTTTCTTATCTCAGTTTAGTTTTATTCTCTTTATTCTTCTTGCATATATTTTTTAATTTATATTTAATTATGTTTTATTAATATTTATTTATTTATCATAAGTTTATAAATATATTATAGATAATTATAAATGTATGTTATAATGAATATATTTTAATTTAATATAATTGAAGAATAATAAATTTTTTATTTGTACATGCATCGAGTGTGCAGAGTTACTAATATATAACAAAGTTATATCTTGTTGTACGGTTCTTTTAACTAGATATAAAAACACTAACATATTTATTGGAAAATATCCTTAATTTATTTTATAAAAATTTAAACATATAATATAAAAGCTCATTTAGTAATCTCGTAAAAAATAAATTTTTCTTAACCCCACTAATTGATAATTTTAAAATTCCCCTGTTACTGTATTATATCATGAATATTTAGTTCATCATTAATAATGGAAACTTTTAATGTATTTATGTTATAAGATTAAAGTTCATATTTATGAAGATAGTTAGGGTAATGAACATGATTTGGACTTCAGAGTATTTAGATTTTAGACAGTCAAAAGGTTGGCACATACATATACTTTTGCTTTATGTCTTTGAGCTTTGATGCTAGGCCCACACTGATGTAATTCTATAGATGCATGTTTCTTTAATATATTTTTTGTGTAGAAAAAGAAGCCGACATCAAAGATTATTGCATCCTGAAATAATTTTCACTTTTTTTTATTTCCATTTCCTATATTTTTCTGTTTACATTTTTACAGGAAAAATGTAAAATTGGGACACCAACTACTTTTAATTTATATTTTTGAATTTTTTTTCTGTAGAAAAATTGAACCTATAACTCAAAACAATTGCATTTCCGAGACATTGTTCACTGAAAAAATGATATATACGTCGGAAATCACGCATTGTTGACACATGTCATATTATATATCATACTTTGTGACACATAATATGACACACATAAATACTCATAAAAACAAGAAATAACAATAGAATTGTTCATTTGACTAAGTATGACACATAATATGACACTTGTCAATATTGTGTAATTTTCCATCTATAAGTAATTTTTTCGTGAAAATTATGCCGAAAATGTAATTTTTTTAAGTTATAGATCTGATTTTACTGTCGGAAAAAATATGTTCCAAAAAAATATAAATTCGGGATAGTCAGTGTCCCAATTTTACATTTTTCTCGCATTTTTTTTTTAGTGAGGAGGTATTCTGATTGATTTGCGTCTGCCTTAGTTAACAATTGACATATACACATCCTATTGGGAATTCGGATTTCTGAAAACAAAAAGGAATATCTTGATCTGTGGCGGGTTGGTTTCAATATTGACGTGGTTAGATCCTAGCATGCCACGTGTAAACTCGGTAACCCAATGAAAGCATGCCACGTGTGCCATAAGTCAAAGCAATACTGGTCAACGGTGCCAAACAGTCCCTAGGGCGGCCAATTCGACCGGATTCCATTCCGGGCAGGTGGTCGATGGCGTCTCGACCTGGGATCAGGTCGGATACCCCGATCCATATTGGATGTCGGACTATTTCACCGAAACGGTTGGATAAGCCGACCTTATACATGGGATCCGCACCGCACGCCAAACATTAAATGCTTCTGACACGCCGTACGGGACAGTTGAGCAGCATTTAATGCTCTGACATCAGAACAGTGAGACTTTCTCTCTCCTTCAGGTATACATACCCCCTCATTTATGGCATTTGACACACATTCTCAAGCACATTCAAAGCACCACAACCACCTTAAGTCTGCTCATTCGACGTACCTAAAACTCGATAACTGACTTGAGCGTCGGAGTGCCGACATAGGGAAAAATCCTACCCGTCCCTATTCGGCCTCTAGTTCACATTTGCTACCATCTTATAGGTCAACATTACCTCGAGCTTCCCCAAAATACAAATTCGAGTGATCAGAGTCAACACCGGGTTGACCTAGCCAGCACACTGGAAAACGACACGATCAAATATGATATAATGCAGTATTTATATCCTATTATGTTGTATAAATTTTCGCCACTCTCAAAACATGTTGTATAGATTTCACACATAAAATAGTACTAAAATGTCCTAATATAATATTTATATCATATTATGTTGTATAAATTTGTGGGGAACAGTTTTTTGAAACTGTCCGTTGCTATTTTCATAAAAATAATCAATATATATCTCATCCAAGACACCCCCACATATCGACATATATACACATCCACAGAGAACCACAACTTGGTTTAGGAAGCAGCGCAATATGCGTGTGGTAACCATCTCTTTCTTCGGAGCTTTTCGTCATCCTAATTTCCTTTCTTTCGCCTTCATAGCTCCAAATTTATAATGAAGCTCCAAGCCTGGAAAAACCAAACACGAAGAAAAACGTCAAGAACAATTTTCCCACTCATAGCACTCACAGTACTCCTCACAATACCTCTATATTACCCTTACCTCGGCGACTACTCCCTCAACAAAATCAACAACAAATCCCAAACGCAGAAATCCTTCGAGCAACCAACAGTCTTCGAACCAAAGCCACAAACTCACAGCCAAAACACCAACAATCCTTGCTCCATTGATGTCTGCGACAACGAGGCCGAGGCCCGAAAAAGGAAGAAAACGCCGCAGAGTACGCCACAAGCAAGGCCTCGAAGGGATGGTAATGATGATAGCATTATTAGGTCGAAGGTTCTGGACAATGAAAAATGCGATGTGTTCTCCGGGGAATGGGTGCCGTATCCCGAGGGCCCGGGTTACACGAACGAAACTTGTTACTCGATTCAGGAGCATCAGAACTGCTTGAAATTTGGAAGGCCCGACACGGGCTACTTGAAATGGCGGTGGAAGCCCGACGATTGCGAGCTGAACGTGTTCGATCCTGCCCGGTTTCTGGATCTGGTGAGGGGGAAATCATTGGCGTTTGTTGGTGATTCTGTGGCTAGAAATCACATGCAGTCCCTCATTTGCCTCTTGTCCAGGGTAAGTATATACTAATCAATCTCTTTTCATGTTTGTTGCATGTCCTTGATTAATAATGGTGAAATTAGGATTAATTCTGTTTTGTTTGAGAACTTAATCTCTCTTACGAAGCTTAGGTTTAACAACCTTAGGCGCGTACAAGGATTTGACACCATTGTTAGAGGGAAATGAGGTAATTAATTACGTTAATGAGAATCGAATTCTTGGTGTCAGTGGTCCTAGTTCTTGAAGGAATTGTAATGGAGAATAGGTGTGTCCCACATCGGGATGAGGATGAGACTGATGAGTGTTCTACGTTCACATATCGTGCAGGGGTTTATCATCACGAGTTTCATCTGCAAAAAAGTTGATATTATTACGAGACAGAATTCATGCTGTTATTATTGGAAAGCAAAGTCTTACCAACTTTTGCTTTTGAGAAGCACTTCAACTAATTCACTTTACAATCAGACATTCACTGGAATTTAAGTTCAAAACAAATTCAATTTGGTTCAACTCAGTACTTTTGTTTCGAACTATTTGAACAGAGTACTAGAGTTTCGAATAAGGGAAAAAAAATTTTGATCTGTAAATTTTCGTTTGGATAATTTATTTTTGTTAGAGATTTCATTTTATAATTAAATTCGATAAATTTAAAATTTTTTGTAATTTTGATCCGATTTTAACCATGAATTTCAATTTCCACCAAAATCACGCATGTCCAGTCAAGTAGTTTACAGTCAAGTAGTTTACAGTGAGTTGTAATCTAATAAATTATTTTATGATGTTCCAGAATTACTATTTATGTATATTTAGAATGAAACTAAATGTTACATGCTTTGAATCTTTTAGTTTTTAATATTTATTATAATTATATTATAAATTTACTTTCTTTTGATTCCAAATACTTTTGACAAATCAATAATTTTCACCAAAGTCACCGTTTCTCAATTTATGTTAGCAATATGGAAGATTCGTAGAAATTTTCGATGATAAATTGATTTTCCGGTCAAAATCGAATCAAGATTACAAATTTTCAAAATTGATCAAATTTAATTACTAAGCAGGATTCCCATAAAACTAAAAACTGTCAAAATAAAAAAGAATTACTCAACAAAATTATATTTTTACCTTTTGAATAATGTGGGTTGGAGGGGCGATGTATCTCTTATAGAAAAAAATAATAAATTATAATTCTGTATTTGACAGAGGGGATTGTATGCAAGGACAATTGAAATTTTGAAATGAAACCAATAGCCTAAAATTGTCGCTTGTCGATTTCAATTATGAGGGTATGTCCTTTAGTACTTACTTCCATAGACAAACAAAAGAGCTCCACAATAATAGTGCTTGGAAAACTTCAAAAATAAAATAAAATTGTAACTTAACTTTTTAACTTACTTTTACAGTAGCTTTGGTGCTTTTGGAATAATCTCCATTGTAATTGTTGTGATATTATTTTTCGTCGGCAATCTTATATCAAGAGTATTAATTATTTTTAGATTATGAACAATTGTATTTGTTAATTGATTAGTGTATATGATGGAGATCTTGGTAACAATTGTGCGGTTTTGCATTTTTTTAAAATTATTTTTACAAAAATAGTCTTTGGCAAAACTTAACAGAGAAGTTGTCATTATATACTTTTAACTTATTTTAGAATAATGAAAATGATTCAGAAACCTTCTTCTTAGAAATAATTTAAAATCGAAAATCTCTTAATGACATATTTTTGAAGTCTAATTCAAGTTTTTAAGTTATTTTTGTAGATAATAAACAAATTTTATGTAAGTCTAATTAAACTAATTTTCAACTTTTCTTTTTGTAGCACCCTATTTTATTTCATTTTCGGATGTTTTACTTTTACTTTTTTATGTCACTCGTAATCTAACTGATTACCTCTACATATTTTATAATTTTAATTTTGGAAAAATTGCGTCCAATTATCTTAATTACAACTTAATTTGTTCTTTGAGTATTTACTATATAGTCTCTAAATTTTACATTCCCTTTAAGGTCTCTAACATCCCTTAAGTTTCTATTAGGTTGTTATGTTGTTCTTCCCTAATTGCCTCCAAATTTATTATAAATACATCCCTATAATTTTTTTATATAATAAAATAATCCCTATATTTTTTAGAAATTGAGAAAGACAACTGATCAATCTAACGAAACTCTAAGTTATATTAGGAATTTCAAACGAGATATAAAGTTTAGAAATTATATGATAATATAAAAAATTAAAAATCGGGTTGCTATTCAGCCAAAAGAAAAAGTAGTTTTGAATGTAATTTTCCCTTATTAACTTCTATTTCTACGTTTAAAAAATATAGGAATTTTTTTTTTTTACAAAAAGGAAACTAAAAAAGTCTCAAAAGGGGAGGTAACCTCCTCAAGCAAGATTTTCATGTCATCACCGAGGATATCCCAAATTGTTAGCTCAGGACATGAATGACCTTTCTTTGCAAGAAAATTAACATATTTATAGGAGTGTTTGCTGACTTATAGATGACTATTGGTTAGCTTCGAACCTGAGCTGAGAATCCGATAGCTGGTCGGGTTAATAGGTTCGTATTGTAAGATTGATTAAAGCTAGCATATGTCCCCTATAAAATGCAAAAGCATATAATTATTAAAAAATGGTTAAATTTCTCAAATAGTAATGCGAGATGCATGCTTAAATGTGATGTTACGCTAAGTAGAAGGGTGTTTATGTTATTTACCCTACAGTTTAGCATAAATATTGGCAAGTGCGCAGGTGTTAGTCTCTCTTACAGCTAGCTCCCTCTCCTATGTTTCAATTGTCATTGTTGGATATATATGCCTAGTATATATATAAGATAATTAACTGTTAGAGAATTAATTAAGTAATATAAATATAAGACATATGAAGAGTTGTTTCGAAAATTCTACATTATTTATTGTGTCAAAATAACACTAAGTAGACAATTTTATATATTAGAATGTTGTATGTGTTATTAAATTGTGAAACTCAAGAGAGGACCAATGGACTCACATGCGGTGCGGTGCACCACACCACCAATGCACAGGCTCGGGCCGAGCATGAGCGAATGTGGCGTTTGATAACGCACTTTGCACGTACACATCATCGCATCTATTCAAATTCCATTTTCAATTTTTCGCTTTGGCCAACCTGAGTGGTGCATATATATCTCCCCCA